>RQWH01000012.1:1200000-1611214 GCA_003934905.1 Neonectria sp. DH2 | reverse complement strand
ATAATAAACTCCTATAATAATAATTTAACTCTTAGTTTATAAGAAAATAATACTTATACTTAAAGATAATATAATCTAGATAAATAAAAAGAAAGAAAATATAAAGAATATAAAAAAAGAAAGTATAAGCTTAAGTATAAAGAAATTAGAGTATATTAATCTAAAAATAAAAATAAAAAAGCTGTTATTATTATACTATAGACTATTAAATACTATAATATATAAAATATTAAAAAGATTTAATTAAAGTCTAAAGATTAATAAATCTATCTTTAA
This sequence comes from Neonectria sp. DH2, assembly GCA_003934905.1. Taxonomy (NCBI): domain Eukaryota; kingdom Fungi; phylum Ascomycota; class Sordariomycetes; order Hypocreales; family Nectriaceae; genus Neonectria; species Neonectria sp. DH2. Next base: position 1,610,938 of record RQWH01000012.1, on the reverse strand, counting down.
AAGAAAAAGTAAATAAAAAGGTTTAAATAATCTTAAAGAATTCTATTATTTTATATAATAATTTAAACCTTTTAGGATATAGAATAAGAAGTAATATATTAAGCTATATAATTAGTATTAATAAGACCTAAGACTAACTATTATATATATTAATATATATATTAATAGTTTTTATATTATTATAAAAATAAAATATTAAAGAATAACTAAAGAAATATAATATTAAATATAAAACTTATTAAATAAGTTAAAACTAAAGAATTATTACTATATAAAAGTAAATTAGTAAAAAGTATATAAGAAAGTATATAATAAACTTAAGTAATAAGAGCCTTATAGACTATTATAGTAAAAAGATACTCTTATATATAAGAAAAAATAATAATAGTTTTATTAATAAGTTATTAATTCTAATAGTAAGTAATTTCTAAGATATTAAAAACTATTAGAAGATAGTATATAATACTATAGAGATCTTAATAAGCTTTTACTAAAGAAAGTATAATTTCTTTTTTTCTTTATATTCTTTATAAAATAATTAAATTAATAAATAATATTATTAATCTAAATATAAATATAATATAAAATATAAGTATTAAACTTTATTATAATAAAAGGATTAAATAAGATTAGTATTAATTTCTTTAAAGATAATCTATTAATATATAGAAAAGACTTATATAGAATAATTCTTACTATTAAAGTAATAATAATTATACTAAGAGAATCTAGCCTTAGAGAACTTATAATAGATTATAAGATATTTAAGAAAGTAATAAGTAATTTAATAATAAATAAAATCCTTAGAAAACTCTAAGGTAATTAAATAAAAATAGTATATATATTAATTTTATAACTTATAGTATTATAGTACTAGCTTTAGTACTTTAGTCATATAGCCCACATATTATAGCTATATCTCTATACCTAAACGCCTACCTCTCTTAGAATTAAAAGGTAAGCTTTAGCTTATATATTAATAAGAATACTATCTTTACTTTTAATCTATTAATCTTACCTAACTATATATCCTAAAGGTACTCTTATTATAATTCTAAAGCTTCTCTCTAAGTTACCTAAGAAGAGATAGTACCTATAAAGTCCTTATAGTCCTAGAAAATAGCTATATCCCTAGATATAGTTATTAAGGGAATTCCCTGTATTCTTAAAGATATTAAATAAAGGAATTTAGAATAATACCCTTAAGTAACCTAAATAAAACTTTAAAGCAATAAGAAGCTATTAGTAGAGCCTAAATCATTTGACTTAAAGATTAAAGGAATTATAGGACTAGAAAGTAGAGCTTATAAAGGAGCTAGAAGGAGAAAGACTCTACTATAAACCTAAGAGATATTAATAAAACTCTTAAATATTATAAGATAACTCTAATAGTAAGAGTAATATTAAAATTAAGAATATTCCTATGCTTAAAGCTTATATAATCTTATGCAAAAGGGATAATTAGCTAAGTAATTTAGCTTATACTTTAAAGGTATAAAGTAAAAGTATAAATATAACTATAAAAAGATCCTATTTATACTTAATAAAATAGATACTAAGAACTAGATAAGATAGTAATAATATCTTAATAAATAAGAGTAAGATATATAAAAAGCTACTTAAAATAGTTAGAAAACCTTTAAGGATTAGATATTAAACCTTATTAAGAATATAGCTAATAGATAATTATACTTAATAATTCAATTAATAAAAGCCTACTAAAGAGAGATATAATTACTATAGGACTTTTATACCTATCTTAATTAATTTAAGAAATACTTTCCTAAGTAAAATAAGCCTTAAAGAGCTTTTATCTTTTTCTTAAAACTCTAATAATCCTTCTATAACCTTATAATATTATATAGTAAATTACTAAAGACCTAAGATAAGATAGTCTCTCTAATAATATAATATTAGGATTCTATAGAGAGTATAAAAAGGAAGGTAAAGACCTTACATTTAGAGCTATTATCTAAAGCATCTAAAAATAATAGTTATAATTCCTTTTTATATTATAGATAAGGCTAAGGATAAGGCTAAGGCAAAGGCTATAGCTAGAAATAGGGCTAAGGAGCTAGGGTTTCTAGTAGGTCTATTAGATAAGCCCTAAGGAAAAAGAACCTAAAAACCAAAAGAGTAAAATCCTTACCTATTATAATTATAAAAGTAATAAATACTTTATTAGGAGCTATAACTAACTACTAAAGACTAATACTTAATTATAAGGAATTAAACAATTAGGAAAAAAAAGCTAATAGATATTATTAACCTAATAGATACTAAAACTCCTTAAATTTAGATTAAACTAGATATATTAGCTACTATTAAGATATATAGTTAAAATACCTTTAAAGTAATAGTAAACCTTAATATATATATAGAGTTTAATATAATTAGTAAAGTCTTTACTATATACTATAGTCTTAAAAAGGCTTATATAAGAAGACCTAACTTTATAATAATAGAAGAAACCTACTTAAAGCTATACTATAGCTAATATATACTAATTACTATAATTAATACTAAGAGAAAGAAGTAGACCTTTATTTATATTGTATTAGAGTAAAAGGGACTTATTACTATTAGGAAACTCTATATTACTATTATAGACTACTATAATTAATAAAAACATTCTCTTAGACCCTTTAAACTCTAAATAGTTCTTTTAAATCAATTAGAAAAGGACTAAGATTATATAATCTTATAAGTTTTACTAATTATACTAGAATATAGTTTATATATATAGAGTAATAGGAATCTAAAAGATAAAAAGGATTATATTCTACTTAGAGATAATAAGCTAAAACCTAAGGAAGATAGTACTATTCCTTATAAGTTATAGGACTTTAGTAATATATTTTTAGTAGATAATACTAATATATTATTATAATATAAGTTAATTAACTATAGTATTAATATACTATCTAATAAGGAATTACCTTTTAGACCTATTTATATTCTATCCTAGAAAAAGTTAAAAATACTCTAAGAATATATTAAGGATTCTATTAAGAAAGATTAAATATATCCCTCTAAAAGTCCTACTAAGGCTTTAGTACTATTTATTCTAAAACCAAATAGGACCTTATAACTCTATATAAACTATAGAAGTCTAAACTAAGTTATAAAAAAGAATTATTACTTTTTACTTTTAGTCTTAGAAATCCTAGATAGGATTAAAAGAATAAAGTATTTTAGTAAGATTAATATTAAGAATACTTATTATTATATTTATATTAAGGAAAGTAATAAGTAGAAAATAGTATTCTATACTTACTATAGTCATTTTAAATACTTAGTTATACTATTTAAACTAACTAATATACCTACTACTTTCTAAGATTATATATATTAAGCTCTTTAAGGTCTTATTAATACTATTTATATAGTATATCTTAATAATATTCTTATTTTCTCTAAAACTTAAGACTCTTATATAGAATATATTTATATAGTCCTTAAGAAGCTATAATAGATTAAGCTATTTATAAAGCTATTAAAGTATATATTCTACTAAGACTATATTAACTTTTTAGATTTATTCTATTTATAAAGGAATTATAATAGACCTAGAATATATTTATACTATTTCTAAATAGAAAAAGCTATAAATCTATTATAAAATCTAAGTATTCCTAGGGTTTTATAATTTCTACTAGAGATTTATTTATAAGTACTCTAATATAATAGCCTCTTTAAATAACCTACTAAAAGGCAATAAGTAAGATAAGAAGCCTAGGTCTATAGAGCTTAATAAGCATAAAAGGTATATATTTTACTACCTTATTAATACATTCTAGATTATACTCTTACTAAGACATTTTAACCTAAGGCTATAAATTTGCTTAAAGATAGATGCCTTAAAGATAGTAATAGTAAGGATCCTATTATAGCCTAATGAAGAAGGCTATTATTATCCTATTGCATTCTAGTCCTAAAAGTTCAAAGGACTTAAACTTAATTATAGTACTCTAAACCAAGAGTTAATAGTAATTATAAAGTTATTTAAACACTAGTAATACTACCTTAAAGGGGCAATAAAATAAGTTAAAGTACTTAATAATCATTAGAACCTATAGGTCTTTATAAAGACCCTATAACTAAATAGTCAATAAGTACAATAGTATATATACCTTATACTATATAACTTTATAATTAACTATTAGTTAGGTAAGTAAAACCCTACTAATATACTATCTAAATAGCTAGACTATATTACTAAAAAAGTATTTTATACTAAACTACTTATATTTCTAGTATAAAGATTAAATAAGATTTAAGTAGTTAAGTTCTATTAAGAAGATAAAAAGGAATTAAATAAAATACCTTAAAAGGGTTAAAAAACCCTAGCTTATATACTATAAAAGTATAATAAGATATTTTTAAGGATTAATTTAGTCTTTACTTACTAAGAGGAATAGTATAATAAGATATCTTTAAGAGTTAAAGTAATCCTAGCTAACCTAAAGGGAAATAGTACTAAAGAGAGCCTTAATCCTAAAGACTAAGCCTATTAGGCTAAAAAAAAGATTAAAAGAGTCTAAACTATCTCTAGAGCAATTATATAGAATATAGTACTTAAAGAAGCTATATATAATATAACTATCTTAGAACCCTTCCTTAAGACAATCTAATATCTATAATTAAACAATAAAGAAACTTATTAATAAGTAGACTAAGTTTCCTAAGTAAACCCTAATTAAGACTTAAATAATTAGTTAATTAGGAAGAATAAATTATTATACTTTAAGAATAGATTCTTTATACTAAAGAAAGTAAATATAAGGCATAAGATTATAGAGCTTTATTATAATAATCTATTAGTAGAATACTTTAATATTAGTTATACCTTAGATTTAATCTAAAGGAAATTCTACTAGGTTAATATTAAGGTAAATATTAAAGACTATATAGTTATATATAGTATATTAGAGAATAGTTATAAAGAAGCATTAGCCCTATAAAGTCTTTAATTATTATTAATCCCTTTATAACCTTAAGTTAAGATCTTAATAGACTTTATTATAGGTCTACCCTTAGTAATTTAAGAAAAGTAAAAGGTAAATATAATCCTAATAATTATAGACTAATTTACTAAGACTTTCTTATTCTTTCCTATATATATAATAATAACTATAGTTAAACTAATTAAGCTCTTTTATAGAGAAATAGAATTAGTATATAGACTTTTAATAGGTATTATTTCTAATTAAGATTCCTTATTTATAAATAAGTTTTAGTTAGAACTATATTACTAGACTAAGATAAAATATAAACTTTCTATAGTATTTACTTATAAAGTAATAAATAAATAGAAAGAATAACTAAATATTAGAATACTACCTTAGATACTTTATTAGCTTAAACTAAGCTAATTAGACTATTCTACTCTACTTAGTATAATATACTTATAATAATACTATTAATATAATCATAAGTATATTACTATTTATAGTACTATTTAAATATAATACTAACTTTACTATAAGATCTAAGGATAGTTCCTAGGAAAAGAGAGTATTAAAGGTCTATATATAGATATAATGCTTAATAGACCTTAGAGAAAGGCTAGAGAAATATTAGTAAGATATATTAGAAAGATAGATAAGAAACTATAATAAAAAACATATATTTCTTACCCTAAAACAAAAAGACTTAGTAAAGCTCTTAACTAAGAACCTTAAGCTTAAAAAAGAGAAAAAGAAACTAGTCTCTTAATTTATTAAGCCCTTTTAAATACTTAAGAAAATTAGAAAATAAGCTTACTAATTAGTCCTACTTAATAAATATAACTATTTCTATAATATATTCTATATTAGCCTATTTAAACCTTAGTACTATAGAATAGAAAACTCTAGTAAAGACTTATTAATATCTAACCTAAAAGATAAGAAAGGTAAGTAGGAACTAGAATATATTAAAGAAAAGAAAAAGATTAAAGTAAACTTTACTATTTAGTTAAGTAGAAAGATTAGTCTTTAGAATATAATTAGTAAATCCCTAAGAATAGTATAAATAATACTAATTAAATAATTAAAGACTATAAAGAAGAGTAGAAGAAAGTCTAGTATAAAGCAAAGGAATAATATTAGAAAGATAAAAGTTATAATAAATCTTATAAGTAAGATAGACTAAAGAAAAGTTAAGTATAAGGTTATATAAATTAATTTAAGAAGACTATACTCTAAGGCTAATAAGAAAGCTACTCTATTAAACTCTCTAACTCTTAAATAATAATAATAAAACTATAATATAATAGTAGCTTAACTTTCAGTTTATAAGAGGATAATACCTATGCCTAAAGGCAATACAACCTAGACTAGTAGGGAGGAGGAAAACACAAAGAATATAAAAAAAGAAAAGCATAAGCTTAAGCATAAAGAAATCAGAGTATAAGCCTAAGTATAAAGAAATTAGAGCATACTAGCCCAAAAACAAAAAACAAAAAGCCATTATTATTATACTATAAACTATTAAATACTATAATATATAAAACACTAAAAAGATCTAACTAAAGCTTAAAAGTCAATAAATCTATCTCTAAAGGAAAAGAGTAAGTAAGAAGGTCTAAATAATCCTAAGGAACTCTATTATTTTATATAATAGCTTAAACCTCTTAAGGCATAGAATAAAGAGTAGTATACTAAGCTATATAACTAGTATTAGTAGGACCTAAGGCTAACTATTATATATATTAGTATATATATTAATAATTCTTATATTACTATAGAAAATAAAACATTAGAGAATAGCTAAGGAAATATAATATTAAATATAAAACTTACTAAGTAGATTAAAACCATAGGATTATTATTATATAATGATAAGTTAATAAGAAGTATATAAGAAGGTATATAATAAACTTAGATAGTAAGGGCCTTATAGGCTATTATAGTAAAAAGATACTTTTATATATAAAAAAGGATAATAATAGTCTTATTAATAAGTTATTAATTCTAATAATAAGTAGTTTCTAAGATATTAAAAGTTATTAGAAGATAGTATATAATACTATAGAGATCCTAATAAGCCTCTATTAAAAGAAGGTATAATTCCTCTTTTTCCTTTATATCCTCTATAGAATAATTAAGCTAATAGATAATATTATTAATCTAAATATAAATAAGATATAAGATATAAGCATTAAACTTTATTATAATAGGAAAGCTAAATAGAATTAGTACTAGTTTTCCTAAAGATAATCTATTAATATATAAAAAAGACTTATATAGAATAATTCTTATTATTAAAGTAATAATAATTATACTAAGAGGATTTAGCCTTAAAGAACTTATAATAAATTATAGAATATTTAAGAGAGTAATAAGTAACTTAATAGTAAATAAAGTCCTTAGAAAACTCTAAGATAATTAAGTAAAAATAGTATATATACTAATTCTATAACTTATAAATAGACTCTATATACTTAGTAGGATTATATTTAGATATTATAACTATTTAGGAAGAAAGATAAGAGTATAATAATGCATAAGAAAGAAAGAACTACTTTTACTAGAAGAGAAACTATATTAAGAATATAAGAATAAGTCTAAAGATATACTTATAAAATAGAAAAAAAAGATAATAGTAATAAAGAAGAAAAGAAAAAAAAGTACTAATAATAAGAAAAGGTTTAAATACCTATATATAATTACTTAGTAGGTCTAAATTATAGAGTATAAGCTATAAGTAGTAGGGTTTATTTATTAGCCTATTAGCTATTAATAGCTATTAAGCAAATATAACTAGTCTAAAAAACAAATATAGCTTTACTATTACTAAATTCTATATTACTAGTTATTAAGGGTAATAACTACTAAGGGGGGATAGTTATTATAGTACTAGCTTTAGTACTTTAGTTATATAGCCTATGCATTATAGCTATATCTTTATACTTAAATGCCTATCTCTCTTTAGAATTAAAGGGTAAGCTTTAGCTTATATATTAATAAGAATACTATCTTTACTTCTAATCTATTAATCTTACCTAACTATATATCCTAAAGGTACTCCTATTACATATAGATAGACTTTATATACTTAATAGGATTATACTTAGGTATTATAACTATTTTAGAAGAGAAATAAGAATATAATAATATATAAGAAAAAACGATACTATTAAAACTACTATTTGAACTACTATTTCTACTTATCTATAATTATACTAAATAGTTATATGTTTCCTTTGCTTGAGCTTAATAGGAGAATAGATCTTTAGATTTTGAACCTAATTATTGACTTTTGCCCTCTCTATGATAGCTACTATCAGTCTACTAATGCTAGGAACAATCATTAGGCTTCTAACTTCCTCTGCCAAATCCCTCTACGCTTTATAGCCAATGTTAGAGATAACCATAGGATTCTCTTGCTTTCTAATGTAGTTAGGTTATTACTCCTTCAGTTGTAGGTTGATCAGTATAGTATTGCTTATTAGCTATATAACCCATAAGATATAGTTATCATACTCTAGATTATTAATAAACCTCTTCTTTATATTAATAGTATTACTATTCCTTTCTAGCTTTAAAGCTAGCCCCTCTAGAAAGATCTATTCTATTACAATCTACTGAGCTATTGCTCTATTAGGCTGGATTTCATCTTATAGTAAGATATAATAACCAAAGACTACTAATTGGACTAATTCCTTAGCCTTAGGGCATTGATCGGGTTTAACCTCTATTATATCTTATAGATTAGACTTTTGAACTGCAATTTATAGCTTAGAAATAAGGCTTAGATATACTAGAAATAGGCTATATAGGTTGTATAAGAGCCTATAGGTATAGCTTAGTGAGGGCTTGCTGAGCTGTAGTGCAATTCAGAAGGTAGTTATCTTATGTGATTGGTAGTGTAATTGTTGTATTGTATAGAAGGTTGGATGGAATGTGAAGAGCCTGGAAAGTGTAGAGGTTAGCTGGGCTTTTATCCTAAGGGATTTTAGCCTTTTCTAAGATCTAGCTTTTCTAGGATCTAGCTTTTCTAGCTGATTAGGGCAGTAAAACTTATACCTTAACTTTATAGTAGAAACTTTTATTATCTTAAGTTATTATTACTTTAAGCTTAGGTATTAAGCCTATTATACTATTGTTTTTTCTATTTTCTTTTATACTGTTTAACCTTTAGCCCCTTCTCTAGGTATATACTACTAAGGACTATTATATCTAAATAAGAAAAAAAGAACTATTTCTATTAGAAAAGAAACTATATTAAGAATATAAGAATATGTCTAAAGATATACTTATAAAATAGAAAAGAAAAATAATAGTAATAAAAAGAAAAGAAAAGAAAGTATTAATAATAAGAAAAGATTTAAATATTTATATATAATTACTTAATAGGTTTAAACTATAAGATATAAGCTATAAGTAATAAGGTTTATTTATTAATTTATTAGTTATTAATAATTATTAAGTAAATATAATTAATCTAAAAAATAAATATAGTTCTATTATTATTAAATTCTATATTATTAGTTATTAGAGATAATAACTATTAAGAAAGGATAGTTATTATAGTACTAGCTTTTAGTACTTTAATTATATAGTCTATATATTATAATTATATCTATATACTTAAATGTTTATCTTTCTTTAGAATTAAAGGGTAAGCTTTAGCTTATATATTAATAAGAATACTATCTTTACTTTTAATCCATTAATCTTACCTAACTATATATTCTAAAGATACTCCTATTATATTATACTACTAATTATATAAGATAACTACTTTCTTTAAATTATACTATAGTTTAATAAGCTCTTACTAAGCTATATCTATAGGCTCTTATATAATCTATATAATCTATTTTTAGTATATTTAAGTCTTATTTCTAAGCTATAAATTATAGCTTAAAGTTTAACCTATAAAATATAATAAAGATTAAAACTAATTAATACTTTAAAGCTAAAGAATTAGTCTAGTTAATAGTCTTTAGTTATTATATCTTACTATAAGATAAAATCTAATCTAATAGAATATTAGCTTAATAGATTATAATAGAATAAGTCTTTCTAAAGGGGCTAGCTTTAAAGCTAGAAAGGAATAGTAATACTACTAATATAGAAAAAAGGTTTATTAATAGTCTAAAGTATAATGATTATATCTTATGAGTTATATAGCTAATAAGTAATACTATACTAATTAACCTATAATCAAAGGAGTAATAACCTAACTGTATTAGAAAGCAAGAAAATCCTAAAACTATAGAGGGATTTAGTGGAGGAAGTTGGAAGCTGGAGGGGGTAAAAGTCAATAATTAGGTTTAAAATCCAAAGATCTATCCCTCTGTTAAGCTTAAGTAAAGGAAATACATAATTTAGTACAATTGCAAATAAGTAGAAATAGTAGTCTAAACAGTAGTTTTAATAGTAACCTTATAGATTATATAGTTAATAAGTAATATTATACTAATTAATCTATAATCAAAGGAGTAATAACTATATTAGAAAGTAAGAGAATCCTATTATAGTTATTTTTAATATTAATTATAAAGTATAAATAGATTTAGTAGAGAGAGTTCTAAGAAGCTAAAGGAGGTAAAAGTTAATAATTAGGTTTTAAATCTAAAGATCTATCCTCCTATTAAGCTTAAGTAAAGGAAATATATAATTATTTAGTATAATTATAGATAAGTAGAAATAGTAGTTTAAATAGTAGTTTTAATAGTATTAAGTTATTTATATTAAGCTTTAAGCTTTTATAACTTATATAAAAGTTTAATCTTTTATTTATAGTAATTTTAGTCCTAGTTAATATTATTTATTAAATTAAAATAATATAGTAAATAATATATAATACTTAATATAATAAGATATTATACTTAGTACTATTAATTCTAATAACTTAAATATAATAAGCTTTCCTAGTAATATAATTTATATTAATATCATATCTTAAGCCTATTTTTATAATCTATTTAAATTCTTCTTTTAATCTTAATATCTAATTTATAAAAAGCTTATTCTAAACTATAATATATATAAATAACTATCTCTTATTAAGCTAATAAGTTAAACTAGCCTTTTTCTTTCTTTCTTAATATACTATAATATAGTTTAATATAATTATAATATATATTATTACTATTAAAACTACTGTTTGAACTACTGTTTCTACTTATCTGTAATTGTACTGAATTATATATTTCCTTTGCTTAAGCTTAACAGGGGATAGATCTTTGGATTTTAAACCTAATTATTAACTTTTGCCCTCTCTAGCTTCCTAGAACTCCCTCTACTAAATCCCTCTATATAGCTTTATAGCTAATATTAGAGATAACTATAGTATAATTCTCTTGGTTTCTAATGTATTACTTCTTTAGCTATAGGTTGATTAGAATAATATTACTTATTAACTATATAATCCATAAGGTATAGATAGGGTTATATAGCTTCTTAAGGAACTCCTTCTTTATAGTAGTAATATTATTATTCCTTTCTAGCTTTAGAGCTAGCCTCTTTAGAAAGAGTTATTCTATTATAATCTACTAAGTAGTTATTATATTAAGCTTTATTTCCTCTTATAGTAGGATATTATAGCTAAAGATTACTAATTAGACTAACTTCTTAGGTCTAAAGTAGTTGATTATAGGTTGTTTTATATGCCTTAGGCTAGACTTTTAAGCTATAATTTATAGTATAGAAATAAGGCTTAGATATTCTTTTAATTTAATATATAGGTTATATAAGAGCCTATGTATATAGCTTAGTAAGGGCTTACTAGGCTATAGTGCAATTCGGAAGGTTATCTTATGTAATTAGTTATATAGTTATTGTATTATATAGAAGGTTAGATAGAATATAAAGAGCCTAGAAAGTATAAAGCCTTATAGGCTAGGCTTTTATCTTAAGGGGTTTTAGCCTTTTCTAAGATCTAGCTTTTCTAAGGTTTAGCTTTTCTAAGATCTAGCTTTTCTAAGATCTAGCTTTCTAAGATCTAGCTTTTCTAAGATCTAGCTTTTCTAAGATTTAGCTTTTCCAGCTGATTAGAGCAGTAAAACTTATACTTTAACTTTATAGTAGAAACTTTTATTATCTTAAGTTATTATTATCTTAGGCTTAGGTATTAAGCTTATTATATTATTATTTTTCTATTTTCTTTTATACTATTTAATCTTAGCCCCTTCTCTAGGTATATACTATTAAGGACTATTATATCTAAATAATATATACTATAATTATCTATTATATCTTATAGTTAAATAGTATAATATAAAGCTATAAAGTATATAAAATAAAATATTACTACTCTTTAAATAGAAAGATAAAGTTTATTAAGTATAAATAGTAATTTTTACTATTAAAACTACTATTTAGACTACTATTTCTACTTATCTATAATTCTATTAAATAGTTATATATTTCCTTTGCTTAAGCTTAATAGAAGGATAGATCTTTAGATTTTAAACCTAACTATTGACTTTTATCCCTTCTATAGTAGGATTCTCTTACTTTGTAATATAGTTAGGTTATTACTCCTTTAGTTATAGGTTGGTTAGTATAGTATTGCTTATTAGCTATATAATCTATAAGATATAGTTATTATACTTTAGACTATTAATAAACCTTTTCTCTATATTAGTAGTATTACTATTCCTTTCTAGCTTTAAAGCTAGTTCCTTTAGAAAGACCTATTCTATTATAATTTACTAGACTATTACTCTATTAAGCTAGATTTTATCTTATAATAAGATATAATAACTAAAGACTATTAACTGAACTAATTCTTTAGCCTTAGGGTATTAATCAGTTTTAACTTCTATTATATCTTATAGATTAGACTTTTAAGCTATAATTTATAGCTTAGAAATAAGACTTAAATATACTAGAAATAGACTATATAGATTATATAAGAGCTTATAGATATAGCTTAGTAAGAGCTTATTAGGCTATAGTATAATTTAGAAGGTTATCTTATATAATTAATAGTATAATTATTATATTATATAGAAGGTTAAATAGAATATAAAAATGTAATCTGGAAAGTATAAAAGTTACTTTATAAGTTAGGCTTTTATTCTAAGGGATTTTAGCTTTTTTTAAGATCTAGCTTTTCTAGCTAATTAGAGTAATAAAACTTATATCTTAACTTTATAATAGAAACTTTTATTATCTTAAGTTATTATTACCTTAGGCTTAAGTATTAAGCCTATTATACTATTATTTTTTCTATTTTCTTTTATACTATTTAACCTTTAGCCCCTTCTCTAGGTATATATTACTAAGAACTATTATATCTAAATAGTAATTTTATTAGACTAGACTTTATAGTTTTAATAGCTTTAAGTCTAATTATATAATAATTAGTACTATTTAAAAGGTATATTTAACTATATTTAACTATTACTTACTCCTTAATAATAAAGCTATTAAGATTAATAATATTAGCTTTATTTTAAAGGAAAAAATACTATTTAAAGCTCTTACTAAGTAGTTAAAGACTAGATTAAATAATAAAGATAATAATGTTATTATTAATAAATTATTTAGAGATAAATATACTTTTTAGTTCTAGGAGCTATTAGAGTATATAAAACTAATATAAATAGCTAGTTAATATAAGAGTTAAAGTAATATATCTAACCTTTAATAACCAATCAGCCATTAGGCTAAAACATTAATAATTTAAGTAAGCTAGTATTACTTAAATTAAGCTATACAACTAGTTATAAGGTAGAATGCTAAGGGCTTAGCCCCTAGCCAGCCTTTAATACATCTCCTTACAATTATCCCCCTCTTTAAATAGTATATCCTAGGCTATTAATTTTAACAGGCTTAGTATAACCCCTTCTAGCTTACTAGAGCCTAAGTCCCCCTTCTATAACCAATTATACAAGGTCTCTACTATAATAGCTAGGAATACAATAGCTATAGTTATACTTATATATTTACTATTAGAGAGCTTAATCTAGTCTTTAGACTAATTAAAGATAACTATAATTATTAACTTCTAAGAACCTAATTATAATAGTAATTATACATTAGCTGCCTTATAAGCTAGTAGCCTATTGCAGTTATAAGGTTCAAAGGGGATTTAAACCTATAACCTTATATATAGCTATTAACCTAATATATACTTAAATAATTATAAGAGTTAAGGTAATATACCTAACCTTTAATAATCAATCAGCTATTAAGCTAAAATATTAATAATTCAAGTATACTAATATTACCTAAATTAAGCTATACAACTAGTTATAAGGTAGAGTGCTAAATGCTTAGCCTTTAGCTGGCCTCTAATGTATGTTCTTATAGCTAGTCTATCTAGAAATCAGGGGAAGGATTATATAGGGTTAAGGAAAAACTTAGAATAGAAAGATAGATAGGTTTAAGTTAAATGTAAAAGTTAATAAAAAACATTAATTAATTAGACTTAAGATAAAGAAATTAATATATAATATAGTAATTATTATATATTAGATTCCCTTATAGAAGGGTTTAATCTTTTATATTTTATTTTTTAATCTTTTAATAATACTATTTATAAATTTTAAATTAATCTTTTATAAAGAATTTAATCTAAATTCTTAGGAATATTTTAATAAGGCTTAATCCTAAGAGATTAACTTAATAATTATTTCTAATTAAGATTAAGTTAATATATTTATCTATATTAAATTAATTTTATTATTCTTTAATAAATTAGATCTAAGTAATTCTATTATAGTTAGATCTTATACTTAAAAAGATTAGAAATATTATATATTATATTTAGCTAAAAGGTTCTACTTATAACTCTTTTCTTAGCTTTAATAATAACTAACTATTAATAGTTATAATTTACTTTAGGTTTAAAGCTATTTTTAGTTTCTTTAAATAGCTTTAATAGAAGCTTTAGAATATAATAGTAATAAGTCTAATAATTAAAATTACTAAGAAAGCTAAATAGAGAAAAGATAGGTTCTAATTAATAATAAGACTAAAGCTTATTCTTTTTTATTTAGATATAATAGTCCTTAGTAGTATATACCTAGAGAAGAGGCTAAAGGTTAAATAGTATAAAAGAAAACAGAAAAAACAATAGTATAATAGGCTTAATACCTAAGCTTAAGATAATAATGACTTAAGATAATAAAAGTTTCTACTATAAAGTTAAGGTATAAGTTTTACTACCCTAATTAGCTAGAAAAGCTAGATCTTAGAAAAGCTAGATCTTAGAAAAGCTAGATCTTAAAAAAGGCTAAAACCCCTTAGGATAAAAGCCTAGCTAACCTCTACACTTTCTAGGTTACTTACCTCTTTGTATTCCATCTAACCTTCTAAATAATACAATAACCATACTACCAATCGCATAAGATAACTACCATCCAAATTATACTATAGCCCAGTAAGCTCTTACTAAGCTATATATATAAGCTCTCATATAACCTATATATCAAATTAAAAGAATATTTAAGCCTTATTTCTATACTATAAATTATAGCTTAAAAGTCTAACTTAGAGCATATAAAATAGCTTATAATCAATTGCTTTAGACCTAAGAAATTAGTCCAATTAATAGTCTTTAACTATAATATCCTACTATAAGATAAAATCTAGCTTAATATAATAATAGCCTAATAGATTATAATAGAATAGCTCTTTCTAGAGAGACTAGCTCTAAAGCTAAAAAGGAATAATAATATTACTACTATAGAGAAGGAGTTCCTTAAGAAGCTATACAACCCTATCTGTGCCCTATGGATTATACAGTTGATAGATAATATCATTCTGACCAACCTGCAGCTAAAGGAGTAATGCATTAGAAACCAAGGGAATCCTATAGTCATCTCTAACATTGGCCATAAAGCATGAAGGGATTTGGCGGAGGGAGTTGGAAGCCTGATGGTCGTTCCTAGCGTCAGTGGATGGAGGGGGCAAAAGTCAATAATTAGGTTTAAAATCCAAAGATCTATCCCCTGTTAAGCTTAAGCAAAGGAAACACATGATTTAGCGCAATCACGGATAAGCAGAAACAGTAGTCTAAATAGTAGTTTCAATAGTGTTATTCTTTTTTATAATTAGAAAGATTATACTAATTTATCTTTAAGGCTTTAGTTAACCTTTAGCTAACTAAGGGATATAAACCTAGTATAAATACTAGTTAGTATTCTTATAATACTTATTATATTAAAACCTTAGAAATAAATTAATATAATTCTTCTTATACTATATTGTCTTAATCTATTAGATAATATTAACTAAGGCTAAAATTACTATAAATAATTCTTCTTATTATAAAGAAGAATAAGCTTTAGTTTTATTATTAATTAAAATCTATCTTTTTCCTATTTAACTATTCTATTAATCTTAATTATTAAACTTATTATTATTATAATTAACTTATTAATTGAATTATATTTATTAATATTTATTTCTTAAGACTATCTTTATAAAGAAAATATAAGCTTATAAGTATACTCTTTATAATTCTCCTATATAGAAAGTAAGATAATAATATTATACTATTAGTTATTTAAATACTTTTATAAACTTAATACTTTAACCACTCTGCCAAGAAGCACCAGGCCATTACCAAAAGTGACATGTGTCACACACTGAAAAGCTTGAGCGAATGCGGAGCGCGCCGACTCCCCCCACGTGACTCATGGTGCCACAACCATGTCCCAATGCGCTGACCAAATAGGCCAATCGCCAGAGCTCCATACCTTTGCTCTCCCTAATTTCTCATCGGGTCCGTGATCGGTGCCCCTCTAATTTTTACTCACTGGGCCCTTAGTCTTCGCGGTCTCTAGAGATTAATCCCTGCGGGCCAACACCACCACGAGTCTACAACTAACTCAACGGGCAATCAACACCAGCAAGCTGTGTTGTGCTTCTCAGACGAGAAGAGTCTGTCATCTACGTACGATTCGACATGGCTGAAGCCAGGGAGCAGGGTCCGGTGCGGATCTCGATTCTAGGCGAGGCCAACATCATTGTCGAACACGGCTTGTGGCTTGACTTTGTCGCCAAAGACCTCGTTCAGAACATCCCAACATCGACCTACGTCCTCATCACCGATACGAATCTCTTCAACACCTACGTGCCTCCTTTTCAATCCCGGTTCGAGGCTGTTGCCGCAGGCAAGCCGACCCGCTTGCTCACCTATGCCATCCCGCCCGGCGAGGCATCCAAGAGTCGCGAAACAAAGGCCGAGATCGAGGATTGGTTGCTGTCACAGCAATGCACGCGCGACACCGTTATAATTGCTCTCGGTGGCGGTGTGATGGGTGACATGATTGGTTATGTCGCTGCAACTTTCATGCGCGGAGTCCGCTTCGTCCAAGTGCCCACGACCTTGCTCGCCATGGTTGACTCATCCATTGGCGGGAAAACAGCCATTGACACGCCAATGGGCAAGAATCTCATAGGGGCCTTCTGGCAACCACAGCGCATATACATCGACCTGACTTTTCTGGAGACCTTGCCTGTTCGCGAGTTCATTAACGGCATGGCCGAGGTGGTCAAGACCGCCGCCATCTGGAACGAAGCCGAGTTCACTGTTCTGGAGGAAGCGGCTCCCCAAATCCTGGAATGTGTCCGAGCCGACAGCCCTGGCCGCCTGGACCCGATTAAGGACGTGCTTAAGCGCATCGTCGTCGGGTCCGCAAAGGTCAAGGCCGAGGTCGTCTCGAGCGACGAGCGCGAAGGCGGCCTGCGCAACCTCTTGAACTTTGGCCACTCTATCGGACACGCGATTGAGGCTCTTCTCACCCCACAGCTCCTTCATGGCGAGGCCGTGGCCATTGGGATGGTCAAGGAAGCTGAGCTCGCGCGCTACCTCGGGGTTCTTCGTCCTGGAGCCGTTGCTAGACTGGTCAAGTGCATTGCCAGTTACGACCTGCCGACCTCTCTTCAAGACAAGCGCGTGATCAAGTTGACGGCTGGCAAGAAGTGCCCTGTAGACGTGCTTCTCGACAAGATGGGAATCGACAAGAAGAACGATGGCAGGAAGAAGAAGATTGTGCTGCTATCCGCCATTGGCAAAACCCACGAGCCCAGGGCCAGCGTCGTGGAAGACAAAACAATCCGAGTTGTGCTTTCACCCGCCATCCGAGTGACTCCCGGAGTGCCAGGCGATCTCAATGTCACTGTCGCTCCGCCTGGCTCCAAGAGCATTTCGAACCGCGCCCTTGTCCTTGCTGCACTTGGATCAGGCACCTGCCGTATCAAGAACCTACTTCACTCCGACGATACTGAGTATATGCTGTCAGCGATCCACCAGCTTGGTGGTGCAACTTACTCGTGGCAAGAAGCTGGCGAGGTCTTGGTTGTGGACGGGAAAGGCGGCCGGCTGCAGGCTAGCAAAGAGCCCCTTTACCTGGGAAATGCTGGAACAGCGTCTCGTTTTCTGACAACTGTTGTTGCCCTTTGCTCCCCATCGGATACCGCAGGATCCAGCATCCTGACCGGAAACGCCAGGATGAAAGTCCGTCCCATTGGTGCATTGGTTAATGCTTTACGATCAAACGGTGTCGAAATTGAGTATCTTGGCAAGGAGAACAGCCTTCCCCTTCGGGTCGACGCCGCTGGGGGTTCAAGGGAGGCTTGATAGAGCTGGCCGCGACCGTTTCGTCTCAGTATGTCTCGTCTATCCTCATGGCCGCACCCTACGCCAAGGACCCAGTGACGTTGCGATTGGTAGGGGGGAAACCCATCTCCCAGCCCTACATCGATATGACCATCTCTATGATGACCTCCTTCGGCGTTCGCGTGACACTCTCGTCCGACGAGCCGAATACCTATCATATCCCTCAGGGTGTTTACCAGAACCCAGCCGAGTATACCATTGAGAGCGATGCCAGCTCAGCGACCTACCCGCTGGCGGTTGCCGCCATCACTGGAACTACGTGCACCATCCCTAACATCGGTGCCAAGTCTCTCCAAGGTGACGCACGCTTCGCCGTCGATGTATTACGGCCCATGGGATGCACCGTTGATCAGTCCGACTACTCTACAACGGTTACTGGTCCTCCCCCGGGCGAATTGAAGGCCCTGGCTCGTGTTGACATGGAGCCGATGACGGACGCTTTTCTCACGGCCTCTGTTCTGGCAGCAGTGGCCTCCGGGAAGACCCAAATTACCGGCATTGCCAATCAGCGAGTCAAAGAATGCAACCGAATCGCTGCCATGAAGGACCAGCTGGCCAAGTTCGACGTGCAATGCAACGAGCTTGAAGATGGAATTGAGATCAATGGGAAGTCGCGCAATGGCGGCTTCGCGGCACCCAAGACCGGTATTCATTGTTATGATGACCACCGCGTCGCAATGAGCTTCAGTGTCTTGGCCATTGCATCTCCGAGCCCGGTGATCGTGACGGAGCGCGAATGCGTCGGAAAGACCTGGCCGGGTTGGTGGGATATCTTGTCTCAATCCTTCAAGGTCGAGCTGGAGGGAGAAGAGCTAAGCATAGATTCACATGAAGAGACCGTCCGGGACACGGCCAAGGACGCATCCATATTCATCATTGGAATGCGCGGGGCTGGCAAAACCACTGCTGGTAGGTGGATGGCGAGACTACTTGACTGGGAGTTCATCGACCTGGATCAGGAGCTAGAGCGGCGGGCTGGCTGCACAATCCCCGATATGATCAGAGGGGACCGGGGATGGGACGGCTTCCGAGCGGATGAGTTGGCCCTCTTGCGGGATGTGATGCAACACAAACCCCAGGGGCATATCTTCTCCTGTGGTGGCGGCATCGTGGAAGCTCCTGAGGCGAGACAGCTTCTCAAGGAGTACGGTAGTAACGGTGGCCGTGTCATTCTGGTCCACCGGGATACCGACCAGGTAGTAGAGTATCTGATGCGAGACAAGACGCGGCCGGCCTACACCAGCGAGATTCGACAAGTTTATAACCGCCGCAAGGACTGGTACGACGAGTGCTGCAACTTGCTGTACTATAGCCCCCACCCAGAAACCTCAGATACGCAGCAAGAAATTCCCCACGACTTTCAACAGTTTGTGTCTTCAGTGTCAGGGAGGAACAACCACCTGGAAGAGGTGATGGGCAAGGACCACAGTTTCTTCGTTTCGTTGACTCTACCCGAACTGAGCGAGGCCACCAATTTGATCCCCAAGGTCGTCGTCGGGTCTGACGCCGTCGAGCTCCGGGTAGATCTCCTACGGGATCGTTCCATCGATTCAATTGTGCGGCAGGTGTCTCTCCTGCGCTCCTTGGCAAGGATACCGGTTGTATTCACGCTGCGCACCGAATCCCAGGGTGGCAAGTTCCCAG
Source organism: Neonectria sp. DH2 (assembly GCA_003934905.1). Classification (NCBI taxonomy): domain Eukaryota; kingdom Fungi; phylum Ascomycota; class Sordariomycetes; order Hypocreales; family Nectriaceae; genus Neonectria; species Neonectria sp. DH2. The sequence goes on along the minus strand of RQWH01000012.1, from coordinate 1,590,721 downwards.
ACGATGCCTACGAGGAAGGCCTCGAGCTCTACAGGCTCGCCTTAAGGCTGGGCATCGAGTACATCGACGTTGAGATGACGCTGCCCGAGACCATCATCCAATCCGTCACTGAGTCCCGCGGAAACTCACGCATCATCGCCTCACACCACGACCCTCGCGGTACGCTGTCCTGGAAGAATGCCTCGTGGGTGGAGTTTTACAACCGAGCCTTGCAGTACGGCGACATCATCAAGCTTGTCGGGATTGCCCGAAGTGATGAGGACAACTTCGATCTAGCTAGGTTTAAGGCGAGGATGCTGGCGGCCCAGAAGACGCCCATGATCGCTATGAACATGGGCAAGGCTGGGAAGCTCAGCCGCGTCCTCAACAAGTTCCTGACACCTGTTTCCCACCCGGCCCTCCCCTTCAAGGCTGCACCCGGCCAGATGTCTGCCGCAGAAATCCGCAGTGGTCTTGCGCTGCTTGGTGACTTGGAGCCGCGCAACTTCTACCTGTTCGGAAAGCCAATCTCAACCTCGCGGTCGCCGGCTCTTCACAACACCCTGTATGGCCAGGTGGGATTACCTCACCAGTACCATCTGCTGGAGACAGACGAGGTCGCAGACGTGCGAGACGTACTCAAATCTCCCGATTTCGGTGGTGCGTCAGTAACCATTCCGCTTAAGCTGGATATCATCGCCCATGTCGATGACCTGTCTGTGGCGGCCAAGACTATCGGCGCCGTCAACACTGTTATTCCCGTGGGCGAGGCTGATAGCAACGGGTGCCGACGCCTCATCGGCGACAACACTGATTGGAAAGGCATGGTCTACGCCCTTCAGGATGCCGGTGTTGAAACCCAGGAAGGTCCAGATGTCAACCGAGCCGCCATGGTCGTCGGTGCCGGGGGCACAACTCGAGCCGCCATCTTCGCACTACACTCGCTTGGCTTCAGCCCAATTTACGTGGCCGCTCGCGATTTGAAGAAGGCAAACACCCTGACAGCCGACTTCCCTGCTGAGTATGGACTGCAGAGCCTAAGCGACGCCTCGGGTGCGGATAAGGTGACATCAAACATCCAGGTCATCATCAGCACCGTCCCCGCCGATCGCCCGATTGACGCCGGGCTGCAGGAGCTGGTTGCCCTCGTCTTAAGCCTGCCTTCGGCAGATGAAGCACGCCGTGTACTTCTAGAGATGGCCTACAAGCCCCGCCATACGCCAATTATGCAACTTGCGGAAGACGCTGGCGGTTGGACAACCATCCCAGGCCTGGAGGTACTGGCCTCGCAGGGCTGGTATCAGGTAAGTTGACGTCACAAGCAAGAGCAAAAGCCCTTATGGAAATGGATGCTAATCAAGGTGGTTGTTTAGTTTCAAAGCTGGACAGGAATTACTCCTCTTTACGCAGATGCTCGTGCTGCCGTCCTCGGCTCTTGATTTGTCAATGGCTGCAGTGTGGAGATCTGCAAGCGACTGCAACGGTCGTCGATGCAGTACTCAGCCCGTGCGCCTACATCATCGACCGTACACCTTGAGGTTGCAAGAAAATTAGACGGCTGTGGGTTTAAAGACGTTAAAAAAGTGTGTTTATATCAGACACAAAAGTCGAATGTCCAATTATATGGTTATCCGCTGTGATTGTTCAATAAAGTCTACACGTGGCTTAAACAAAGTCAGAGGCGATGGGAATTTGTCCACGGGGTCAAGTCATTAATCGTTTTTGGTGATTATATATCATACATGATCTATCTTATTCCGCATTTAAGCCCCGCTGGGAAGGGGACAAGTACCCAAAATAAACCCAAAATTCATCATCGCCCAGCTATCATCTTCCCGTCTCGTTCATGACATCGTATAACTCCGTTGTTAAAAATCCATTCCAGCGCTGCGTGAACCATGCGAATAGAGTAATTCATCCACCCGACGAGGTAAAAATCCTCTGCCCAAAACCAATGCATAGAAATAGACATACATGCGAACAAACGTGAAAAGTCCTTTTCTTTTTGTCTAGACCAGTCCCCAGTGTGACGTCTTTCCGAGCCCAGGCGCTGTCGGCCGGCCAAATTATAATCGACCTGAGCTGTTGGCAGCGTCGTGTTGTGTGTGTGTAGAATGTAAAGTTACATTGGGGCGGTGGAAGTGACATCCGGTGTCAATTCCACCCCCTTTGATTAGGTGCAAAATCCCAGAAATAACCTGGATCGAGGCAAGACAGCAAGCATACCGTCATCCATTGCCGACACCATGTCATCATCGCCAGGAGCGGCGGTTATGGTGGGGGGGGGAGCGGGGCGGTGATGTCAGTGGAGGTGACGCCATGACGTCACATTGGACCCTGCAGGACCCTTTGACCCACCACCCGCTTTCAGCCCTTGCGCTTGTTTAAGCCTTGAGTAAGGCGGCCCAATGCCAAGCATCACTCCACGGATGGTCCACGTCATGCAGCATCATCCGTTCCATTGTGTGAGGCCATCGGACGATAGCCGGCCGCTGGGAGGCTTCAGGGGATTCAGGCCCCTCCACGCCTGCGGTGCTTTCCCGGAAGCTCCACGTCGGGATGGCACACCCGGTAATGCCTCGTCAAAGCATCCGCACGGCTAAACGTCTTTTCTTCGGTGCAGAGATTGCAACGAACCTTCTGCTTACGGGCATTGTGGATTGTATCCTCGTGCCTCGTCAAATCATATGGCCGTGAGAAAATCGTGCTGCACGGCTTGCCGGTGCTCGGATTGACCCGATCACATCGGTGAGGGCCAGCTTGGCTGTTAAGCAAGGTCGACGTCATACCAACCATGTCGCGCGGTCGGGGAACGCCCAGGGTTTGCGTTTGACGATGACCCTCGCGCTTGTGTTTTTGAAGAAGTGCGGGGGACTCAAATCGTAGGGTGCAACCGTGATACGTGCATGTATAGGTTCCTCCATCAGCCGCCGTTCCATTGGGTCTCCCGAGGTGGGCAGGGGTGTTGGTTCTCGACACCGTAGAGCTCGACCCCGCGGAACTCAATCGCGGAGGAGTGTCGTGAGCAGCTCGGGTATGCGCGACGAAGGGATATTGTTGGGGTACCGGGAGTCCGCTTGGCAATTGCGAGTGAAGGTAGTTGAATTGGCTGTTGTTACCATCGTGGCCCATATCGTGTGACGCTTGTGATGCGATAACCTTAGAAAAGTGATCCATCTCGAAGGCAGTCGGATCTTGAGGGAAGAGCGGGAAGTTCGAGTCTCCATCAGGCTCGTTGAATTCAAGAATAGCATCCTTAGGTGAGATGGTCTTGGGAGTCTCTGGTTCGGCTCTTTGAGTCATCTGCTGATGAAGGAGTTGCGCCTCTTGCTGCGCCTGGTTCTGCTCTCGCACCCGCTGGGCGGTGTTGAAGGGCATGTTTGAGCCTGTTCCAAAGTCGTGACTGGGAGAGGGGGCGAGGGGAGAACCCGCGCAGAATGGAGATCGACCCCGAGAGGTGGTCGAGGCTGGCGAGTGTGCAGCACTGAGGTGCTGACTATTGGCGGCGTTGATACGCTGGCTGAACAGATCGTTGCTCGGAGAAACAGCCATCTGGGTTTGAGACGGCGGCGTCGAAGTTATGGCGAAATTGGGGCTGTAAAGCTCGTCGCTATAAACGTCCGTCATCGTCCGGTCGAGTTTTGGAACGTTGGCGAAGCCTGGAGAAAGAAATTGTGAGTGACCGCTGGCGCTACCGGAAGGAACGGAGGTCCTACCTTTCCGTCGCCTCTCTGAGATGTCAGATTCACCAACTGTCGGGGTGGCAGGTGAGTCACCTGCGATGGAACTCGCCACCGAGGCAGGATGTGATCGCGTAGAGCCAGTGGTAAAGTCGGGGGCGGGGATGAAGCCTCTGTCTAACCGCGGCTTGCCACCGGGTCCAGAAATGGTGATGGGATAGGCCATCTCGGGCATCACATGCTCCAGGCCACCGCAGTTCTGGTATCCCGAGTATGGACCTGCCGACTTTGCGAGGTAGTAGGAGCCTTGGTTGGAAGCAGAGTTGTGGTCCGACAGGCCGTCGTGGGCGGGGTTGGTAATGGCGATCTGAGGGTTGGAGGTGTTGTGGGTAAAGGGAGAATTGGGGGCAGCGGAAGAGTCCAAAGAAGACAAAGAGGATTCGCGCTGATGGGGAAACCGAGCCCTGGGAATCTGGTGGGCGAGGGCTCCCAGTTCTCGGACTGCATGAGTTCGGCGGGGAGTTGGTGGTCCTGGTCGAAGATGGTGAGATCGTCGTCGATGCTTGAACGGCCGAAGTCAATGGGAGCAGATGAGTAGGCGTGAGGATAGTCGGAGCTGTAGGCAGGCGGGTACGAGTATTGCTGGAGAGGAAGTTGATGTTGTTGTTGATGTTGATGTTGGTGTTGCTGGTGATGTTGCTGGGGCAAAGATATCATGATGTTCGAGGGAAGGATGGAGAAGGGTGGTTTAAGGTTGGAGACGAAGTGGCAAAAGACGGGATGGCTGGCCTTTATAAGCTGGCCCGGTTGAACCGGTCTGTCAGGACTTTGTCAAGTATGTCTCGAATCTCCAGGGTTCTACGGCTCTCTCCAGAAAAGAGTGTGAGTGGAGCGGACTGGCGTCGATGTAGCGATGGAAGTGTCCCCACAGCCGAGACCCCAAGAAAATTCGTCCCACTTAATGATGCACAGACAAGAACCCGAGTCCGGGAGGTGTGGTAGGCAGATGGATGTGGTGGTGTGAGTGGGCAGTGGTCTGTACGAATAGCACAGTACCGGCTGAAGGTAGGTAGGTAGTGTAGTTTGCAGGTGGTGTTGTGTGTGAGTGTGTGTGGGTGGGTGTTGCGATGGCTGATGCTCGATGGCCGATTGATGTGATGTGATGGACAGAGCGGAAAAGGGATGTTTATTCTTTCTCTGCCGGGTCAGGTAGAGTATTCGTACCCTAGTAGCTGAATCGGTGGGTGCGGGGTGGTGGGTGGTGGGTGGAATGGAATTAATTAATGAGTAATGATGATGGATGACGATGATGGATGATGGATGATGGTGGACCGCGATGGAGTGCGATGGTCGGCGATGACTGATTGACTTGGCAATGGTCCTGGATGGTTCGGTGCCGGTGTCCCGTGCTTGCGTTGCTTTCTTGGATTGTCTGTCGTCTGTTGGCTGAGGTGATGATTTGAAATAGTTGTTCAGAGGGACTGAGGGAAGGAAGCCCCGTGCCAGATATATCCGGGCCTGCTTTTGCGCGAGCCCGAACGGCGGGCGAGGTCCGAAGCAACGAGGAGGGAGCGCGCGAGCGATTGCGAGCCTGGGAAACAAGCAGCAGGCCCCGACCTTCCAAGGGTGGGTGGTGTGCAGCGCAGCACGGCGCAGGGCCGCCCTGTGCAGTAGGTACGAATAGAGCAGACGCACTAGCCTGTAGGGCAGGGCATGTACCTCCGGAGTGTACGAAGTACGAGGCCCCTCCATCCACCATCATCGATGATGGCTCTGCCCAAAACTGCCCTAACAATCCCAGCCCGGAGTCCTCCCGCCCCGGGCTTGCGGTACGCGCAGCGCTCTCGTACGGCAGACGGGCTTGCAGGGCTCTCCCTCCAGAGTAGGGCCCAAAGTAGGGCCCAAAGTAGGGACCTACAAACCCTCGTTGGGCAATGCCTACACCAGCCAGCCGCCAATCGGGGGCCTGGTAGTCAATGCCCTGCGTCACTGGCTGGGCTTGGTGGACTGGCACAGCTTGAGGACTTGGTTTTTGCCGACACCACTGACCACTATTCGCCCACCACTGACGTATCTCGACCCGTCGATCTTCTTGATCCCTGTCCAGCGCGGAACTCCCACTTCACAAAGCACAGCCACACATCGTTAGTAATGCATGTCTCTACGCTTGCTCCGTAACTCCGTCCTCTGGATTTCCTGGCTTCTCCGGCGTCGATGGCCCTCCGCCCTCCCTTGTTTCTTTGTCATCTCCTCCCTGCCCAGCGTGTCCGCGCCGCACTTCCGCCACACTTCCTTGCGTCCCACCTATATTGGTCACATGACGATATTGCCAGTTGTTGTGCCGTGCTGGGTTGGACTGGTTCTGAAGTCACGGGTCGCTGGATGAAGTTGTCACATGAGCCTTTGATCGTATGGTCTCTGGGTCGCTGTCTGCAGAGGTAACCTGCCTACCAAGCCGCGTTAGGTAAGCTTGGGTTCCCTCACTGGCTACCGAGTAGGGCCATCCATCGACTGATAGTAGCACCCATCTATGGCTTTTACTACCTCGTCTTTAGTGAGTGAGTCAATCGCAAAGGCCCGTCTCAATCGCATGACACGGGATGGTGTGACTACTAGCCAACTTCAATCCCTCCCCCAACGATACGTCCCGCCGGGAAAACATAAATCGGTTGAGTGAAAAGAGAAGGGGGAGAGCGGAATGGCACGAAAAATTTTCACTTGTTCCCGGGGACAAAGTGACAGACCACGCGCGCAGAAACCGAACCGGTCGCCCTTCCACCCTCCAACCATCCAGCCAGCCAACCCTCCCTCAGGGAGGAAGGTTTCCCGTCAAAGGCCAGCGAGCGCTTGGACGAAGCGACCTGGACACATGCGTGGAGGTACGTATCCGCTCTGAAGCACGGAGCACCCTCGCACGGAGCACCACGCACGGAGTACCACGTACAGAGAGTGGGTGCGAAACAAAGAGGGAGGTGCGTGACAGCGATTCTTCGGCCTGGCCGACCGGCTCCGACGAATCCAGCCAATGACAGGTGTGGCTGGTCTCTGCTCAGCCACCAGCCTGAGGCGCAAACGGGCATCCCATTCTCCAATCGACGTCTCCTCCGTACTGTGCCGTAGGACGAATACTGCCCACCAAGAAAGCCAAGAAACCAGGCGGTGCCAAGGTGCAAAACAGGGACTTCAGGGTCCAGGCCACGACCCAAACCCGCCCAGCCCGCCCAAGCCGTGCGTGTGCATACGTGCTTGCAGCCGGCCTGCAGATCGATCTCGTTACCCTACCCCCCGGCCCATTGCAGGAACCCGACTCAACCTTTTACGACCATGAGCCCCCTATGCGAGCACGTAGCCTGTCGATAGCCTGTCCGTGGCCTGTACGCATGCCAGGGTGCTAGGATGCCAGCACTTGATGCTTTTGTTATACTCGCCCGCGCTGACCAAGGGTGTGTCCGAAGTCCTATACTTGTCGTATGGTGCTGCGTTATTCCCTACTGACTGGTATTTCCTACTCCCGACATCTCCTTTCTCCAACCTACTTTAAGTCCATCCATCCGCAAGGGACCCTCGCATCATGCAGCAAAAAAAATCTGCATCAAGATTCATGATGCATCCAGCTATGGCTACCAAACTCAGATGCCCTATCACGGGTTTCCTTGTTGTCTACGTTAGATCCCAGACTAGGTGACCATTTCTAAATGCCGTCCAGCTGAGCCGGGCCCGTTCCGGCTCCGGCCTTCAAGGGTTGGGATTTTAGTAAACACTCGTACTTCGTACAACAGTGAAGTCACCACCTAAAGCCCAGCGAAGGACTCGCGGGGCATGCGGCGGACCGGCGACGGAGGACATCTTCAAGCGCGAAAGTCGGTCAGCAGCCATCTTCTCTAAGCTTTGATGGATGAAGATTTTTTTCCCGGGGTTCACACCTATCCTGGTCTCCCGCCAGCATTCATCCGTTAGGGAGGGAGTGAGCTTAACAGCTACCACGACAGCTCAAGATTTAGATCGGGAGCCATGGAGATGAGACGGAACCGGCAAGGAAAGCCTACATAGTAGAGCCCTAAAGACGAACTACTGTTCTAAGTGTTGTTTCCCTTTCAGTCTTACTTCGCAGAGACCGCCCGGGGCCAGCCGCGGCTGGTGCGGGCCCAGCCCTACGCGGGTGCTGTGACCCGCTCGCTGCTAGGACATTGAGGAGATGCCGTTTCGAGGAAAGCAAAGCAAAGAAATGGGTGAAAAGAACTTGGTAGATTACGTCGCATGCATGTGCAGCCAGCGGGGGGGTTTTTTGCATCTCCGTCCATTTCTAGCATTCCAGCTCACCAACAAAAAAACCAAGCATCTGTCATCGCTCTAGCTGGCCGAGTTTCCGACTACGGCCGAGTTGGGGGATGGAAATCACACAGACCACCACCAAGACAACAAAAAAAACCAACAACAAATGCCATGTTACGTTGCGGATGAGCGGGTTTGGCTTACCCAGCTGTCCAACTGTACTGTGCCGAGGGGTGTGTAGGTTCTCTCCCTGTGGTGTCTGAGTGAGCGTGTTTGTGGTGGATGTGGTGGATGTGGTGGATGTGGTGTGTGGTGGATGTGTGGATATGACATGCATCTCAACGCACCCATTCAACACTGTCATTCGGCGCGCCCATCCGCTCGCTGAAGGCTTCCATCCGATGCTTCCATCCGAAGCTTCCATGCATCGTCGGCCAACAAGGCTGCATCTCCGTGCACCGGCCATTCTGTTCCGGAATTTTGGTTTTTTCTTTCGGGCCTAAGTTGAACATGCCTACATCAATTGAACGGCGGGTGAAGGACGGGTGAATGCTAGTCGAATCAGCTGCAGGCCTCGGGCGCTTGGCGTTCATGTCTCGCTCCTCGGCGCTCTCCAGTCCCCAGTGAGAGTCCAGCCAGCGCGCTTCGGCTTGTCCGCGTGGGCACTTGGAGACAGGGCACGTATTGCTATTGTGGCTGCCGACCAGTGAAAACGCACGGCCCCACCAACGTGCCGAGGCCTCATCGAGATTTTCTCCCGGGGGCTTCAGCCAGCAACGGCCCAAAGAACCCAGCAGGCACCCAATTTTCACGTTGCAGACGTGGCTGTCTTACCTAGTTTCTCAAGATCAAGATCATGGTTCGCTGTAGGTTGGTTGGCTGGTTCCCCCCCCTTTTTCTGTCTTTTTTCTTCTCTTGCATGCTAGTCTACCTGATTGGATTGCAAGTTTTCGCTCGTTCAGTCCAAAGGGGGTGTGTGGTGCGCACTGCGAGCCCAGGTTTGGCTTGGAAAACGACCCCCCAGATTTCAATAGAAAGGGCGGCTTGCAGATCACTCTCTAAATTTAGTGCAATCCACGTGGGCGAGACCCATGTCGTTGGCAGGAGGCCGTGAACAGTGGACACTGGACGCTTCGCCACAAGCCCCAGTCCCCTCCGCATCCGGGGCTTTCGGCCGATTGAGCCAGAGACCGTGTCGTCCGTCTTCTCTCACAGTTTTCCTCGTCGACCGTACTACGTACACGTATTCGTACGAAAGACGTATGTATCCCTAGTGTCTCCCTCTGTTTGTTCAGCTTGTCTACGTCAGCAGGCTGCTATTGGTAGCTGAGATGGATCCAGTGACATTCCATGAGGGGTTTTCGCCACAATTTACGAATACCCAAGAGACTGGTCGGTTGGTTGGTTGGTTGGCTGGTCAATTTGTTTCCCCATCTCCTAATTGGCAGTCTTCTATTTGGAATAACGTCTCTTGGAGTCCCAGGGCATCGGTTCTCGCCACCCGCTCGCCACAACTCTCTAGGGGTCGAGGGGGAGGCAATGGTCACATGCCTAGCTCCCGTCTGATCTACCCGGTGCCACGGCATTCTAGTTTGATAATATGGCGTGAAGGATCTTGGTTGGCCTCCGCATCATTCATTCGCTTCAAGATGAGATGGCTGTCAAGCCTTCACCGTCGCCGGTAACGGAGGAGTCGGAACACCTCTAGGCATGTCGGATCCGATTGCCCAGAAGCTGATGTCAGCGGGCTACCTACTGCTCGCGCCTCCGCTTTGGTCGGTAGCATGGTCATATGCCCATCCGAGGTCCCCGATCGCCACCAAATTCACATAGTGTGTAGGGTAGGCTACGGGAAATATTTCGGGATATGTGGTATTTGTGAATATTAGGAGGAACAACCACGATTGGTAACCCATGCTAGCCGGAGGTACTCTGTCTATCTTTGTGAGTCTATCTTTGTGAGTCACTTGGCACGGTTTACGGACTATTACGGTTTGTGAATACGATTGTCGTGCTACTGTTCAGTCGGCGTGTTGGCTCAATGTCGCCCACCTCGTATCCCGAACCCCCGACTCACCCTTTAGCACAGCCGTGTTGCTTATCGATGAAGTCGGGTCGTCACAAGGAAGGTGTGAAATTGAAAAGGGATTAGAGCAAGCGAATACGCGCTGCCTTGTAATTACGCGGACTTAGTTAGAACATGGCCAAGGGCATACATCATCAAACTTGCCGCTGTGCTCGGGTACAGGGTATGACTAGGCAAGATGACGTGTTTTGGAGGCTCGGTGAAACTCCACAACAATAACCTTTCCAAGGGTATGGGGTGAATGAAAGCACAACATTCTAGACCGCAATGGTTTGGGAGTGATGCGAATATGCCTTGGCACATTTCCGAGTTACGACAAGAGACTATGCACCGAACCCGCGGGGTCGTGGCACATGACTCACCGGCAAGGCAACGCCAACATAACAGGTACAGAGCGAGGCCGAACGCGCCGCGTCACGCGGTCAAAGCAAAAACAGGATAAGGCGATAATTACATGCACGGGAGACAGTACGAACAGCTGGGAAGCGACACACGATGATCAAAATAGCCGCGAGGGCAGAGTCGATTACCCCAAATGTAAACCACCGTTTCCCTTATGATACAGAACACCCAAAAAGCAAGACCGGATTCCGTAGTCATCATGAACACCCTATATTGCCCGGCGCGTCGATGAGCGCGCGCACCCAAGATTCGTAAGAGACACGTAAAAGAAGACACGCTTAACCACCGAAACCGTACAGGGTGCGGCCTTGTCGCTTGAGTGCATAGACGACATCGAGCGAGGTGACAGTCTTTCGCTTGGCGTGCTCAGTGTAGGTGACGGCATCACGGATGACACCCTCTAGGAAGGTCTTGAGAACACCGCGGGTCTCCTCGTAGATCACTGTAGATATACTCGTTAGATCGCGACGCGTCGATAGTGGATTGGCGAGAAACACTTACTGGCAGAAATACGCTTGACACCACCACGACGAGCGAGACGTCGAATGGCGGGCTTGGTAATACCCTGGATGTTGTCACGAAGAATCTTGCGGTGACGCTTGGCACCACCCTTGCCGAGACCCTTGCCACCCTTTCCGCCTGGAGGTGTTAGTACGGTGAATGGTGGTGAGGGAAAGACGCGTCAACGGCGTACGCGACGCGAGGCGAAGCATGTTCCGACAATGCGACGACTCGTGTGCGCGGACCGTGATTGATGAGGGCAGGTGTTACTTACGTCCAGTCATGTTGATAGTGGGTTTGAAGGCGAAGATGTAGAGTTGATTGTGAGGTGCAAAGGCACACTTGGAGTGATGGAGAGATGGAAGTTGTGGAGTGGTTGAATGGGATAGATAATGAGGTGTGGTTAAGAGAGGTGGGAGCCGGCGAGCTTAAGTACAAGTGGGCCAGATTCCAGATCAGTTGCTCTTTGGGCCCACTTCCACCGTACCCCCTTGTCCGACGCGATCCGGCAAAGCAGGCGCGAATTAAAAAATGCGCAGCCCTGGCATTGGAAAAAAGAAAAGGACCCCAACCCCCAACCCCCCCAGTATCTGGCAAGTTTTGGGGAGCGATGCACTGATGGTGCTTTCCAGGGACGATACAGTGGGGCGCCCGCCACCTTCTGGAGTAATTGGAGGGGACCAATGATAAAATAGGACACGGCCGGTTGCAGCCTTAGGCGAAACGAAAATGGCCACACAAGGCAGGGCCATTCCGGCAAGGCAATCGACGATGATGCAGGGTAGATGGATATCGAACCGTTGTTGGCAGCGATCAAGCAGTTGCATGATGATTTGGGTGGTGAGGTAGGAGTCTGTATATTGTGTATTGCCTCGGACTTTGCCGGCACATGCTATTGTGTGTTTTTTGCACTTTGTGGACTGGCCTAGACGTTGTGGTGGAATATTTGAATAGTTGCTCATGCTTATTGCATTTCGATCTGTGACCCAAAGTATCGAGAGACTCGAAACAAAGTAACGTGACAGCAACGATCGAGCATCAGACGCTTGTTGGTGAAGTGAACACAGGCAGAAAACAAAATGTTGATATATCTCCAACTATATTCCAAGAAGTTTGCTATGGTAGTTACTCCGTAAATAGTATCGTTTATTTTACACCGCCGTGTTGAGAGTGAGTGGAATATCCACAGACAGAAGAAGTCAACAACGGCATCTGAGAGGCACCTTGGCACGACCACGTCCTTTCCACCATGGTACGAGCTACCTAATAGACTTTACCACGTAATACAGTGACCATGTATCACGCATATGCTGTATCGTCGACAGCGGGATCGTCCCCCAATGGGGTTCTGCCTCTCCCCGTCAGCCCCGCCAGCCGGGCTACGCCAGGCAGTCAGGCAGCCAGGTCCGGACTCGCGCCCCCCTCCCCCCCTCAAGCACGCAAGGTACGCGCAAATTGAGTCACATACACGTTAAGGTAGAATAGATGGGCAAGACCGAGATCCAGCAAGGGAGGGGCGGTCGCGCGGACGTCTCGTGCAAAGTCGCGGCAGTGGGCTGTGGCCAGTAGTAGCGGCGATAGTGGGGAGGCAAATGGAAAAAAAAAAGAAACAAGGCGGAGGGGAGTTAATTCTGACCAATCGAAAATCAGCACACATGTGGCTCCTTTTTCCCATTTTCCAAGACGCCCAAATCGGGACGTGTTTTGGTGGGTGATTGCGCTCTAAGCACATGCGCACGGACCAGGTTGCCTCCAGATCAGCCGCCGCGCCTGTAACGTGCTAGGCACAGGTATTAAAGCACTCCCCCCGCCTGTCCTCTCTCTCGACTTTCCCTCCTGCATCACACACCCACTCTTCCACCTTCACCCCCAACAACCCCACCATCAACGCAATCAATACAATCAACACAACCATCTCTACCATCATCAACAATGGCTCGCACTAAGCAGACCGCCCGAAAGTCCACTGGTGGCAAGGCCCCTCGCAAGCAGCTCGCTTCCAAGGCTGGTAAGTCTTCCTGCCGACCATCGCGCACTTTGTCCGACGCGTCGCGTCCCTTGCACCTTCATCTGGAACATCACACTAACCATCAACCATCACAGCCCGCAAGAGCGCCCCATCTACCGGTGGTGTCAAGAAGCCTCACCGCTACAAGCCCGGTACCGTCGCTCTCCGTGAGATCCGACGATACCAGAAGTCGACCGAGCTCCTCATCCGCAAGCTCCCTTTCCAGCGCCTGGTAAGCATACCCATCAAACGCACCGCGTTAAACATACACTCTAACACACGTGTCAGGTCCGTGAGATTGCCCAGGACTTCAAGAGCGATCTCCGCTTCCAGTCTTCCGCCATCGGTGCTCTCCAGGAGTCCGTCGAGTCGTACCTCGTCTCCCTGTTCGAGGATACCAACCTGTGTGCCATCCACGCCAAGCGTGTTACCATCCAGTCCAAGGACATCCAGCTCGCCCGCCGCCTCCGTGGTGAGCGCAACTAAGTTGATGCTTTAAACCGGGCGGTTCACGAATTTGTTTTTGGCACGAGGGATATCATGGTTCGGGGGATAATCATGGCGTTACGATGAGAAACTTGCTTTACTCTACAGCTGGGATGTACATTATTCGATGGCGGCCGTTTTGGCAATGCCCAATGCAACAGACCACAGGTCTATGATCACTTCATTTACTCTCCCAACGCCATTTGCCGTAGATAACATCGTGCACTGACCCAGTACACAATTTGCATGAACGCGAACGCGACGCGCCGACGTGACTGGGAGATTAACACAAACCACACTGCCAGAATACTACCATCTTGCTTCCGAACTCGACACATAGTAACTATTACGGTGCTCGGTCATTGCTGTCACCGTAAGCGAGACTCGCACTTTCGCTTGACTGGAGTAGGCTGGATGCGACTGAGTGGACATGACTCGACTTCAACTGCCTGTCTGTATGCCTTTTGCTGGCTTCGCGCCACAGTCGTGTGCGAGAGCGCCTAATGCTCACTCAATTCATCAAAGATAACCGGGCCGAGGCTGGTGTTGGAACTTTGCGATGGAAACCACACTTTCTCGGGTTGACTTTGGTGGTGGGTTGACACTCACCATGAGACATGTCTCCGCCGACTGTTGCCTATCTTTGCCGTCAGTAAAGAGAGGCACGTTTAGTTAGGCACGTTAAGCTATATATGTATGACTAGTAAGATATTGCGAGGTTGACACTCTGTACTTCTTGGTTAGATAAACGACAATGGCCGTGACTATTGTCAGTCACCATTCCCGCTTGCTCGTGTAATACATAGAAACGTCACTCTTCTGAGGCCCATCTTGAGCAACGTCATGTACCGTGCAAGACGAAAACAATTGCATACATATTACATACAGCCCTATCTACGCCAGAGAATCAACATGATACGTCGGAAGCTGTGCCAAAACATCAAAACCACCCGTGCCTACTTTCCCTAATCTGCCCATCACCAGACGACTGCTGGGCGTCGTCAGGTCATCCCAGTCACCGTCCAACACGGCGTCCTTGAGGAACGCCAACGTCGTCTCAAAGCTCATTTTGGTGAACGGGCTGACGTTGCCCTTGAGACCCATCCGGTTGAATGGCGTGAACCCGCCGTTCCTCGTCATCTGGTCTGCAATCAGATTCAGGTGGCGGATGTCGACCTTGATGCCGTGAGATCCGAAGACACCCGCAAGCTCCCCCACAATGTTGTTGCGAGCCGCCTCAACACCGTACACCTCTAGCACGTTCGCAATGTCGTTTGTCTGGATTCGGTTTGGGTTGATGAAGTCGCTGTATCTTTGCATCGCCTGCAGGTTCACGCCGCTGGTATGGATGACCCTCTCGTCCTTCTCGACGTTGAAAGTGCACGCTCCCACCCCGGAGATTTCCTGGATTACCGTCTTCTTCACCGCCTCTTGTACCAAGTTGAGCATCAGGACCTTGGGAATTGCCGAGTCGAATTCGAACGTGAAGCTGCACCGGTCTCCTGTCTTGTCGTCACATTGGAAATCCGTCACCTCGGCGTACGCGTCCATGACTCGCTCCGCACGAGCCTTGGCCGACCAAGAAGCGTCGCCATCGCCCTCCTCATCGTCTTCATCCCCGCTGGGACGGATAGGCGGAGGAGGGCTGCCCCCCAGGCCCTCGTCGTCCGTGTCATCTGCATCCCTTTCCATATCCCGCTGGATGACATCGTCCTCATCGTCATTGGGTCCGTAAGATACTGCCTCACTGCGGTTTGCTCGCTGCTTGGCGTTTGTAGCGTCGTCATCGCCCTCACCGTCATCGTCGTCGTCATCCAGGTTTACTTCCCTTTCTGCGGTTGGTGCAGCCATTTCAACCACGCCAGCCTTTACTCCGACCTCAGGCGTCGCCATGGTCGTCTGAGACTGTCGTTTCTTGATTTCCTTCTTGACCAGGGTTAATAGGCGGCGGAGTAGCTTCTTTTCAATCGTGTTCATAACGTCCGAGGTGCCGATGGCATACGTTTTGGTATACTCGTCAGATGGGAAAAACTTCATCCGAACTTGGTAGATTTTCGCCATTCCGAACATTTTTCCGCGACCGACCTTCTCTTCCACGGTCACGTCGTCTAACACGAACCCGAGCGGCAATACCGAAATTGATTTGGCAAAAATCTCGGCATCCTCAGTCGACATCTCATCGATGGGGTACAGAGACATGGATGGTGTGGAGATATTGTTACTCGCCGTCATCAAGATTTCTCTTAGACGTGGAATACCCAGCGTGACGTTCTTGGCCGAGTGTCCAGCCAAATGGAAGGTGTTCAGTGTCATCTGAGTCGACGGTTCACCCACAGACTGTCCTGCCACGATACCGACGGCTTCTCCCGGCTCCACAAGAGATCGGAGGTATTTCATTGCGAACAACATCTCTGCGTTCTTCCGGTTGAGACTCACCCGAGAGAGAGATTGCTTCTTCTTGTCTGTTGTTTTGTCTCGCACCAAGCCATCCTTGTTGTCCTTGAGGTAACTGCTCATGGCTTCGTAAAACTTCTCAGATGTAGCGAATGCTGTGGTGGCTGGGTTGAAGAGGTTGGATAGAGGATCCTGTGCCTTGCCGTCATGCGCTTTGGCGTGCTTGATGGCCTTCTTCATGTACTTGGTAAGGTTGTCACGGTTAGCACCTAGGCGATTGCCGACGCTGGGGTCGTATCGTAGCTGTGCAGCCTCCGAGGTGACGTTTTCGAGAATAAAGCTGAAGTCGGACAGGTACTTTTGTTTGGTGACGTCCAGACCATCCTCTCCGTAGAGGAACTGAATCATCGATCCATCCGCATCACGAACTGTGGTGTCGTACGCAACCGTGAGGCCTTCCATTCCCTTGATCACACATCTTTGCAAGTAGCCTGATCGGGACGTCTTGACAGCAGTATCAATGAGACCTTCTCGTCCGGCCATGTGATGGAAGTAGTATTCCTGGGGTCGAATACCGGTCAAAAAACGGTTCACGATGTACCCGCCGGCTCTCGCGTGCGTTTCAAATGGACGGAAACACGGCAATGACTTGCCGCTGACCATGGTGGGTACGCGTCGCCCCTCCAAAACCTGCTGACCCAAGTTGCACGAAATCAAAGATGCGTTGACTCGGGATCCTTTGGCACCAGAAGTTGTCATGGCCTGCATTTGGTTCTTCGGGAATGGCTTCTCAAGTCCGCCGGGCATGCATACTTTTTGAACGGCATCTGTGATGGTTGCGGTTCCTTGGTTCATCAACAGATCTAGGCCCTCCTGCTTGTTGTCGTCACGCTGGACTTCCTCGAGACGCTCAAGCAGTACCGGGTCATTGGGCCCTGGGTTCTTCTCGAGAGACACATAGCCGGAGGCAACGTCGAGGCCAACCTTGTCTGCTGCCTTGAGTGCCTCCTTGCGTGCCTTCTCTCCCTCAGGAGTCAGTCTCAGGTCATCAATACCACACGAAAAGGCTCGATGGTTGAGATATCTTGTGAGCAACCGTCCCAGGCTACTCAGAAGCTTGCCTGCGATGGCTGGCCCGTAGATCTCATGTACGGCGTGGACAATGCCACCCGAGCTAGGGCCAATCTGCGACTTGTCCAAAATTCCGGTGACGAACTCGCCATCCTGAAACAACACCATTCCCTCCTCTGAGTTTTTGGCCCACTGTTCAGCCTTGATCTGGGTCTCTGCTCGCATGCAAAGGCCGCCACAGTTTGGAGGTTGCATGTTCTTGAGGATGGTGGTGATGATTTGCTTTCCAGTCCACCTACGAACGGGGCGGATCACGGCCGGGGGGACAAGCTCGATCCTCTCTCCAACGATATGGCCGCTTTCAGGACGCAGGGCGTTGTACACTAGCTGTTGGTAGTCGGCTTGGCTGAAGAAGGTATCTCGGTTGCAGAGAGCGACAGACACGGAAATATGGTCCTGAATGAGACCTCGAAGTGGCTTCCCTGCGGTGCCAGAGAGGTATTGATGGTCCGTGTCGGCAATTTGCAAGGCTTCCGCGCGGGCAACCTCGTTTTGAGGGAAATGCATGTTCATCTCATCACCATCGAAATCGGCGTTGTAGGTGTTACAGTTTGCGTAGTGCATGCGAATGGTTTTCTCCCCAGGTAGGACTCGGACTCGATGTCCCATGATCGACGGCTTGTGTAGCGTCGGCTGGCGATTCATCAAGACAACATCACCGTTGGTGAGGTGGCGGTACACCTTCTTATTTCTCGTCCGTGCAGCGCTGCTGCTTGTAGGGGCGAGAAGTTGGTTCGCCAATGAAATGCGGTCATCGACTGACTTGTTTCGAAGATTCACGATCTGACCGTTTTCGTTCTCGATCGCGAAAGCGCCCGGCCACTTGTCAACGCCGTTGATGACGGCTTGTTGCATGTCTCTGAAATTATGGCTGGTCACTGGTTCGGGATATGTCAACTTCTTTGCGAAGACGGGCGGGACGCCAATTTCGTTGGTCTCAATGTTAGGATCAGGTGAGATGACACTTCGGGCGGCATAGTTGACTCGCTTTCCCATCATGTTCTTTCGGAAAAGTCCTTCCTTCTTCTCAAGCAACTGTTTGATACCTTCCTCGTTGCGCTTGGCGGCAGCGCCCTGAACAGGATTCTTGTTCTTGTCGATGAGCGCATTGACTGCCTCCTGCAATTCGGTCCAGGCTTGGTGCAGCTGATTCACGTCCGCTCGTTCCTCCCTGAGAGCTGTGTGCAACTGGGCGATTCTCCCGCAACCTCTGAGAATGTTCTTATACAGAGAATTTTGCTGCGCTTCGGAAATTTGAGACTCTCCAGTCCTGGCTTCGGGGCGATACCGGTTGGGTGGAACCAAAATCGTCGTCATGAAGAACATCTCGGGCGTGACATCTGGCGAGTTTCGTGTAGGGGGCTTGGCGCTGTAGAGAAGGGAGACGAGATCTTGTTCCTTGACGAAAAGTTCTTTCAGGCGCGCCTGCACTTCCATGGCGCTGATGTATCTTTGTGGGACAGCTAGGGGAGCAGTTTCGGCATCTGGTATGTCAATATCCTCGACATCTTCAGCTTCGGATTCAGTCGGTGATTTTTCGCGAGTTGGTGATCCCACGTCTGCCACGCCTTCATCGGATGAGTACCCGTTAGGTTTTTGCTTTGACGTGGTTTGGTGAACCCTGGCCATGGCATCGCGTTGCTTGAAGTTCTTTTGGGCCATCTTGGCTTTCTCCTTGTCGGATAAAGACTTCTCGAAAACCTTGACAAATCGATCTTTTCGATACGAGGGTGAGATACCGCCGCAGCTGGCGCAAAGCCTTCTCTTGGTGATCTCGGCAAGAAATTCTTTGATAACCTCTCGTCGCATCTCGCTGGCACCTTCGTGCTTCCCACTCTTCATGTCGCCTCGCTTGACTTTGATTCCGCTCAGACACTTGTTGACATACTTGTCCCTCGCGCGGATCACGTTGTCGATTGAAGAGCTGCCCTCTTCCTCTGCCTCGTCCTCGAGCCCGGAGAATTCGCCCTCACCTTCGAGAGCTAGATCGTTTTCGCCGATTGATCCCACAATGTGGGCTTGCTGAATCAGACCATGTTGCAGGAGCTTTAGCTTGCAAATATACTTGTGCAGCTCTTTCTGAGGTAGTCGGAAACCTTTGCAGTAAACGCAGCTGGCCTTGAGGAGACGGTATGCTTGGTCCATGAAGACGGGGTGATAGACTGGGACGGGGAGCTGGATGTGACCTGTATGGCCGGGGCAGGTAGCCTGATTCAGGTTGCAAGTCGTGCATCTGCGCAAAGCATCAGTGAGCGCATGCAACCAATCGTATCGGAGATCAAGACAACTTACGGCGAATCTCCCCAAGAGCCGAGCGCAGGGTCATAGAGACCGCCAGGAACAGGGTTCAAGAGGTTGTCGAATGTGCTATCATTCTCAATCCTCTTGACCGAGATGGCTCGGATCTCCTTCGGAGAGAGGAACTCGAATTCGACGCTCTCCACAGCGGAGGGGATCGGCTGTGCGATATTCATGGTGACGGTGCTGTTGCTCAGTCGAGAGCGAATAATTGGCGGCCAGGCGACGTCCCGGATCAACTGGCTGAGTCCATTCCGATGCGCAAGTTGAAGGTGGAAGTGGTGGGGGAGCTTAGAGGTGAACAAATTTTTGGCGGTGCGGCATGGCAGAATTTTAGGCCGATCCTTGAGGCAGCGGAGCCAAGCGGTACCCACCCACCTGGCTTGATTCATCATTTGATCCAACACACGCGCAGCCGACCACAACCTGTCCCGAGACTCAACGTTATCGTCGGAGACCTAACCATCGGCGCTTTCGACTCGGGTGCATCACTGGAACTCGGCTACTTAAGCTGTCAATAGCAGCCCCCGAGCTACCGACCCTTGGCAGGACTGCCACTCTAGGGAACATCGCTGACGTCTCGCCTTTGTCCCAACCATGGACCGCAAGAGCCAGTCCCCAGGCCTTGGGCCTCGACACGATGCCTCTTCCCGAGTGCAAAAACCCGAGTCTGCAGCCGACCGTATGGCCGCCCTCAAGGCTCGCGTCGCCGCGGCTATTGGAGGGAGCAAAGCAAAGGGTGGTTTGAATGTGGGCCTGCATCCAGCCTTGGAGGACCTTGGATCATGGAAACCCCGAGCAATACGAGAGAATCGAAATCAGCGTCGTTACGCCCGCGGCAGGATCAGACCCGGACCCAGGATTCCTCCGGTCCTCAGTCCAGCGGCGGAGCCACTGGCGAGAACCCGTACTTCGATCCGAATACGTCAGCGCAGGGGGCTGGCGGCAAGCCCCGACAATCGCGACAATTGATCTTTAACCAGAAGGGCAAATACATCCAGCAAGCCAATGCCCTGCGCCGCCAGGCTGCCCTTGAGGCGATGAAGAAGCGCATTGCGGCGCAAACGCGAAAAGCAGGAATCGACGAGGACCTGGATGTGGAGAAAAACTTTGTCGTGGATGCCCCTCCAGATATCGAATGGTGGGATCAAGGGCTTGTGGATGGCACAAGCTACGACGTGTTGGACGACCGGTCGAAGCTTAAAATCAACACAGAGGATAGTATCATCACCGAATACATCCAACATCCCGTGGCCCTCGAACCGCCACAAGACCGCCTTGCCCCAGCACCAAAGGCCATGTTCCTGACATCGAGGGAGCAAGCGAAGCTTCGACGGCAACGTCGAATGGCGGAACTGAAAGAAATGCAAGCTAAGATTCGTTTGGGACTGGTGCCTGCACCACCACCCAAGGTAAAGAAGGGCAACCTGATGCGAGTTCTTGGTGATGGTACGTGGCTCCTTGTTCGGTTGCTTGTTTTCTGGAAACTAATCAGCCTGCAGTTGCTGTCAAGGACCCTACTGCCGTTGAGGCTCGAGTCAATCGCGAAATCGCAGAACGCCACCAAAAACACGTCGAGTCAAACGAAGACCGGAAATTGACGAAGGATCAGAAGCACGAAAAGCTGGCCACCAACCAGCTGAAAGATGCCGACAAAGGAATCCACATCCTGGTGTTCAAGATTGGAAGTCTAGCCAACGGCCAACATAGGTACAAAATCGGCGTCAACGCCGATCAAATGGCGTTGACAGGGATATGTATCATGCATCCCAAGTTCAACCTGGTGATCGTGGAGGGAGGAGAATGGAGCATCAATAAATACAAGAAGCTCATGCTTAACCGTATCGACTGGACCGAAAACTCGCCTTCTAGGGATCGCGATGGGAAGAAGGGGGATGTCCACGACTGGCTTGTTGCCGAAAAAGAAAACGGCGAGCTCAAAGATATGTCGATGAACGAATGTAAGTTGGTCTTCGAAGGCGAGCAAAAAGCGCGAGTTTTCCGCAAGTGGGGTAGTAAGGTCTGCGAGACTGACTCGGAGGCTCGAGAGGCCCTTTCCCGTACTAAGATGGATAACTTCTGGTCGCTGGCCAAAGGTTTTGTCTAGGATTGGGGACCGTGTATGATAATGAATGGAAGCTGGGGATACGCACTAACCCAAGTTTGGCAGAATACGCTGCCGAAGATGTGGTGGCGACCGATTATGGAGACGATCAAGCCATTTAGTTGATGCCGCTAAGAATACATTAGTGTTGATGTTCTTGACCGTGCATGGTATGCAGGCTTTCAGATGCAGAGGTTCTGAGAATCCTCGCCTAGTGAGCAACTACTAAGTTACCCTTGGGATAAGTCTTTGGGCTTCCAATATACCTACCCACCTACCTACCTTACGTAGAGGACAGAATACAACCTCTGCTAACTAAACCTCAGCTACGAAGTAAGATGCAATTCGCGCTAGTCTTGCAATTGAATAGTCTCGTAGAGTCATTGGGATTTTCTACTTTCGTCCTTATGTACTTAGGTAATTCACTTTGCTTGTTTCATGTGAGCTCGTCAACCACAACCATGCTAAACCGTTGACTGGCTTTAGTGGATCAATATTTATTTTATACTAATTAGTGGTTTAGTCGCAGCCAGTTTATAAAATGATCAAGGTTGGTACTGGTACCTGAGTCAACGGTGACTCGCTTGTTATTGAAAGGAATAAAAAAAACCACGAACTTGACATCGTAAAGATGGGTGCTCAACTCACACGCTGCCTCGAGCGGTGGATGTGATTATGTGATGAGGGCTTGTTAAACATCATTTTATTTCCTAATGTAGAACCCGATGTTTGGATGTAAAGAAAGAACGAAGAGTCAGTATTCTTCCTTGTCACGCAACCTACAATAAACCTGAAGAGTTTGGAGTTCGGGCCACGAATTTTGAGGCCATCTTTCCTCTTCAAGTTTTGTACTGGCATCTGATTGACCTCCTGTCTCTGGCTTGCCGCAATCCCCGAACCCCCATGACTCCTGCCGAATTATGCACAGATGGAAGCCAATTGAACCACTCGGAATGCTTGTCCATGTTCTACCATGGGCCTGATATTGCCCTTGTCTTAAAACGCCTAAATTGACCCCATGCAAATGCTTGAGTGGGTAGGTGCCGTTTCTGGACCCTGAAACGCTTATAGTATTGACAATAGTAAAATAAAGATCGGAAGGGTTTCCTTAAGCCGAGTGTGGGCTTGTTTTTTTATGTACATATCGCCAACTCCGCTGGGAATTCGTCTGGAATAGCTGACGCTCGTTGATATTCCGAAGTTAAATAAAGGCTGAAGAGAATAGACTGGCCGATCGGAATCGGTGTTTGAGTTTCGCACACCAATTACCAGGGCCAGAAAGCAAGACATGTGGTTGAACAGAGACGGCTTATGGAAGACGCACTCAAACTTCAAGCCGCAAGTGTCATACTGGGCATAGATCGAGAAGAGCTCTCAAAATTGAGTGGAGCTGACGGGTGGCGTGGGTGAATCGTGAAGCCGTTAACTAGCTGTTCTAGTACTGGCATATCGACGTAATATGGGGTACCTGAATCGACGTTATAGATAATGCTTCAGGCTGCAATGCTAAAGCATAAAAAGAACACAGCACCTAAGCCCTTACATGATCAACTGTATACAATGGCTTGTTGCGATCGACCGAGGTAGCAAACCAGGGCTCGTGGTGACCTTCCAACGGGGTTTCGTCGGATTTCAGGCTCGAGAATAGGTAGAAAACCGTTTGATTCTTCTGCCGATGGAAAAGGAGTTTGCTGGTATTCTGAATTGGATCAAGAGTAATCATCAGAACATGCGCCTTTTCGGTGACGACCCTGTATCATAAAGTGTCTTTTCCACGTTGTTTGGGTTTCGTAGTGTTGAGAATCCTGTCCCACCCCCTAGTCAGCTGCCAATCCTGGAACCTCGGCTGGGGAGTTGGGCTACCATAACTGCACGTGGAAATAATGCCACAAATCGATCCAGTAATGGAGACAGACATCTGTGGTAGAGGAGCAGGTTGCCAGGATGAGAAGCAAAAGTCCCTTCTTGATTCTGTGACGCTATGTGCATGCGAAATCAAGATGAAGCCATCATGTTGATGACATGCTGATCTGGACTCAGCTAAGAGATGTGATCGGAAGACGTGACTGCCCACGAGAAGACTAAGAAGTATTTCGAGAGCCATGGCTGGGTCGTTCGGATCGGTTCACTGTGCCCATGGATCCAAAACTTTCCTCTTGGAGATTGAGTGTCCCGATGTCGAATCTCTTTGAACAACCATCTTCCATGTGTCTACAACCAACTTGAGTTAGCAGTGGCACATTTTGTTGCTAGAAAACCCCCAGAACTTGCCTTCTAAGGGTGTCTTTTCGAGCAAAGAGACGACCACAGTAGTCGCATTTGTGGTTGCGTTCCTTCATGTGGACACTCTGGTGATGTCTCTGCAGGTCGGTTTTGCGGACAAATTTCTTGGTGCATCCGTCTACAGGACAGGGGAAAGGATATTCGCGTTTCTCGTCGTGGGTTTCTAGGTGTGACTTATAATTGTAACTGCGACTGAAGAACTTTCCACATCCTTTGACCTCGCACTGAAAGTTGGCCTCCTCCTTTGTTGTGTGTTTCCGTGGCGGACGTCGTGGTCTAGTCGTTTTCAGCATTTGCCTGTCCTGTCCCAAATCAGATCCTTGGGTCTGAGGACTGAAGTAAGTCTGGGACGTATCGCTGTCTTGCTTGGGCCACACTGGGACTGAATTGTCACCCAGGTCCGGCTGGAGTGGCGGGCCAAACGGGGAGCCTTCCGAGCTGTATGGCGCACTTGTCGCAACGGAAGCCTGATAGTGTTGCCTCTCGAAGGCTTGTCCGTAAGTAGCAGAGCCTTCTAGACGGAACCTTTGCGCCGATGGATCGTGAAGATAGTCGTAGGGAGGCCTGGCAGAGATGGAGGGTGTCCTGGCGGGGCCGTCCGTTGATGGTAGTGGCGGGTGTGAGAAGGAAGAGTGGCTTGGAGGAGGCGGTAGGTAGGGTCCGTGGGTACCAAAGGATGCTGGAATACAGGGCTCGTAAGTCGCAAAAGATTCGTAGTCGGCCGGCAAGATATTGGGGACTGTCGAGGAAGATGGGGCAGAGGTGGGCGCCGCCACCATATCGTCTGGAGTAACCCAGGTGTTGTGACTCATGGCGGCTGATGGAAGAAGAAGAGACTCTGGTTCAGAAAGGCGCTGCTGCATGAAACTGGATGGTATGGAGTTGTGGGAGGCAAGTATGCCGAGTGTTCGGGTCAGATGGGACGGAGACGGGTAACAGGCGGCTGGACCTTCTGGGGCGCAGGACGCCTGGGACAGGGAAGGCGGCGACTTGAAGGGCCTCTGTTGTGGTGGCACTGGGGACGTAGTCAACGAGGGAGGTGTAAGGTCCATGTCGAGGTTGCTGTGTGGCGTGCGGGCTGATCCGGGAAGTCTTGACGAAGCCAAGATTTGTCAGATCCAGCTGAACACACACCACAGCCCAATCAATGGGATTAGGTCCGCGGGAACTGAAGACCACGACGGCCTTTAGCTATGACGAAAAATCGAGTCTCATCTGGACGGCCTTGATCTCGAAACGGCAACTAGGCAGTTAGGTGAGGCAATACAGACAGAAAGAAAGAGAGCTAGTGGACGGGGACTTGGGGTCCAGGGGGTGGGGAGAGAAAGAAGGCCAGAAAACCATTGAGCAGATTTCCGAGCAGATTTCCGGACAGATATGATGGGCGCGAGACAAGAGGCGGCGCCTCGTAGGAGGAAAGGCAGACTGCCGTCCGGGACGGGTATAAGAAGGGAAGAATGGGACACGGAAGGGATGGCCAGAGCGGGCAACATTTACAGAGACTCTTGAAGGCGGAGCTTGCCGTTGATGAAACTGTTGTCGATGAATTAAACACATGTGAGGGTGAGGGTAGTGCGAAGGATCAGACTCCGCCGACATGGGGGAGAAGAAACAGGCAGTATGATGGGGAGACAGGTTGCGTTCGCAGCGTCCCAAACCAGTAGGGAGGTGTGATGGAGCGGGTGATGGGGCCGGGGCCGAGAGCGAAATGAGGACCAGGTCAGGCAGGGGTCTTGTTCGCCAACCGCAAGGCCGGGGCATCGCGGTCTTGACAGATCTTGATGGGCGAGAGGGAGCTCTAAGGAGATAACGGTGTCGACAAGCCTATTCCTTGAAGATTCGCCGCGTCTGGCTCAGGGCCAGGGACACATCACAAAGCAAGCTATCTAAGTATAGTCCTCCCCATAATTCCCTTAGTGAAAGGACCAGTTGGAGGAGGTCCTCAGTTGTACCCAGGTACGCCAAAGAGTGAGGATAGAGGGTGTGGGCGGTTACGGAGAGGGAGGCCAAAGAGAGTTGGGGGCAAGGGAGTTGGGGGCAAGAGAGTCACAGTACGAGGTAGGCCGCCAAAGAGTGAGAGGGCGAGGAAGAGACACATAAAGACGTATACAGAGAGACGGAGAGACGGAGAGACGGAGAGACATAGACATTCAGAGGTAGACGAGACGATAGAGCGGGCCCGCGAGGGAGATAGAGAGAGGGGAGATGGTGATAACTAGAACATCAAGCCCCTTCAACCACAGATTGGGATCACATGGGTCCGAGGGGCTGGGTCCCCATCATCCATGCCATAAACAAACCGAAAGGTTTCTCCACATTGAGGAACCAACTTGATCAGAACCGTCCCAGTGTGCTCCCCATGCGCACGACACTTGGCCCCCATGGGCTTGATGACCCATGCCCCAACGGCCTGGTCCGGTGGGTGGTGTAGCCATAATTGCTGCAAGGGACCTCTTAGAAGACGAAGCATCCAACGAGGGATGGCAGATGGCAGACGGCAAGGCAAGGCACAGACGCGTAGTACCTAAGCTAGGTTAACTACTAGTGACCTTGACGAAGACAGCCCCAGTCACCCGAGACGGTTCAGCACCAGCCAAAATGAATGGATAATACCGGATTGGCTCGCCAACGGGTTGAGCCTGAGTTGAGCCTGAGTTGAGCCTAGATTGAGCCTGGATTGAGCCTGGATCGAGCCCCGGGATGAACTGGGCGTTGCAGACAGGGACCACTCGGGCTGCCAGGGGACCAAGGGACAAGTTGCCTTGTCAGGCTTGCCTACATACACACTTGGGTAAGGTAGGAACGCCAACAGGCGCGCATCGATCAACGGGGATCGCATGCGAGCTTGTCATCGCGGCGTACCAGGCATGTAGGCCTGTTATCCGTATTCCCCAAATAGTAGGAGATGCGTTGCCGCCTTCAGGGACCCAGAGTCGAGAAACGGATCATGTGGCGCGAGTCGGGGCAGGGCGAGGTGAGCCCAGTCCTAGACCGGACTAGACCATATACCATGCTTCGACGCTCATAGTACGACGGGACGAGCGCGAGTAGGCCGATGGCAGAGACGCTGGTCACCCTGGTCGGAAAGTTTAGCAGCGAAGAACAACTGCGGGCCGCTTGAGGGCCGCTGCTCCGGGTTGGTTGGAAGTTGGAAGGGACAGGATCCCTCAGGAAAGGTCCCTGCTAGCCGGGAACTTTAGGAGTCCGTGATGTAACACAGGCACCGTGCCACTGAGGGATCCAGCACGGACCGCACAGGGGCCACCACCTCAGGCAGCCCCCAGCGCGCCTGCTGGGGCGTTCCCCAGTGGTTCTCCGGGCGATTTTTGGCCGTTGAAGAAACCCTACCCAGAAAGTGCACGTCTATTCACAGTGCACAGTGACGCAGTCGCAACCTCCCCCTCGTCTGCGGCTGGTCCCTTCCCGCAGGTGCTCAGCTACGACGTACCTGCCTACCTTGGGTTGGTAATTACTAAGTCGGAAATTTCCTCCTACCTGGGAAGCTACCTAGCCTAAGTTACAGTCTCTACGATAGGGAAGAACCTTCCTCCCAGCTTACTCCGGCGCTTCGTCAAATTCGTAAAGGCAAGCACCATCGTCCTAGCTTGGGGCTCTTCAAGGGGTCCGGGCACTCACCACTGACCAGGAGGGAAGGTCCCTGAAAAGGCCGTGTAGCGTGGCCCTAGAGGCTATGGCCCTGCTCCATGCTCTCCGACCCTATAGTAGGGCCCTTTGAGACTTTGACATGTTCGGAGCATTTGCGGATCGAGACAGAAATGGGGACGATGCGCTTTCCCAAACGGACAAGTACCACCATAACTACTAGCAGTCTTTGGCCGTGCTTGGATATTCCCGGGCTGTTGCTGGTAAATGCCCCCCTGCTGAATCCACCTAGCATCTTTGGTTCGTTCTGGTGGGCCCGTGTGGTGGTTGTCAAGGTTGTGGGTTGTGGCTCTCTCGGGCCGCCTTGTGGAGATGGGACATGACGGGCATGGATGCCTGTTTGCGCCTTCCCCATAGTACCATGCTGCGATATCGCAACCCCCGACGCCCACACTGACGCCCACGCCCACGCCCACGCGTATGCGTCCACATCCGCGTCGACCTCCGGCCTCTCACGCCCGCACCTAGACCGTTGGCAATGCAGAAACAGCGGCGATGACGCTGAATCTAGCGCCTGTGCGACTCGAAAACCCTCAATTAGAGCGGGACAGGCGCCCCGTACGCGCCTTGGCCGTGCCGGAACGACCCAAGCTAACTATGGCCTGACACTACCAACCTAGACTGGCAGAAGCAGACGGGATAACGTTGCCAACGCCATGCGGCGGGGCCTGTTGGGAGAAGTGCAGGAGTACCGTCCCGATCAAGACACCTTTATGGCCCTCCCTGCCTGTGCCTGCCTCCGTCCCGACTGGTTCCCCTCTACATGGCGGCCGAGGAGCCTATGGCTAGCCGCCGGGTTTGCCGCCGGGGCGCCTGAATCGCCCTGTGGACAGAGACAAAAGACCTCACTCGGGCTGGTTCGCAACCGGTCGCCTGGGATACTCCAAGACCCCAATGCTACTTTGTTATGGCGAGGAGGATGGACAACACTACGACGTGGGACTGCAAGGCTTTCACGGCCAATGCCGTGGTTAAAGTTGCCATGGAAAGTAGTCGTCAGATGCCCTGCTTTTAAGAAGACTAGAAGACGTGATGTTCCGCGGCAGACATCCCGGGAATGGTGATGCAATGTGGAGTTGTGGAATTATGGATTATCAATGGCCCTGCACAGCGCGCGGCTTGTACTCCTCCTCGAGAAACCTGACGTCCTCGTCGGTGAGCGGGACCTGCAGCGCCCCAACCGCCTCCTCGATCCTCTCCAGCTTATTCAAGCCCAGGATCGGGGAACACCCCTTGTGCAGCACCCACGCCGTCGCCAGCACGGCCATGCTGACGCCTTTCTTCTGGGCTAGCTGTTCGACTCGGCCGACAACCTCGCGACTGGCCTCCAAGTCCCATACGGCGCTGTACCTGTCCCCGCGTGCTCGCTCGCTCTCGGCCGTGCCCTAGGGCCGGGTAAGCAGGCCCCGAGCCAGCGGCGACCAAGGAATGATGCCTACCCCAGTCGCCTTACAAAAGGGAATCATCTCTCGCTCCTCTTCTCGATAGGCTAGGTTGTAGAAGTTCTGCATGGAGATGAACTTGGTCCACCCTCTCATCTCTGCAATGTGCTGCAGCCGGGCGAACTCCCATGTCCACATGGAGCTGGCCCCAACGTATCGCACTTTGCCAGACATGACTACGTCGTGTAGGGCTCTCATAATCTCTTCTGGTGGCGTGTCTCGGTCCAGGCGATGGATCTGGAGAACGTCTAATAAATCACATCCCGGTCATCAGCATGGATCGATACAGTACAAGTCGGGCGAGCCAAGCGCATGGGCCTCCCGGGGGGAACACCACTTTCCATTTGGAATTGACCCTGGTCGGCTGCACAGATTTCTGCTTTGGGAATGCCATGGGCCGTAGCGGAAATGGCAGCCTTTGCGGATCCACGGGTAGCAGCAGGAGCCTCTATTTACCACCAGGAGAAGCACCACTACCAACAGCAGAGACTGCGAACCCTAGACGCTTGCCAGGATTCGACTGCCCACCACCACCGTCACCATCACCACCACCACTACAACTGGGCGGCTACTACTGGCGACGCCTACTGACCGCACAAAGCATTGGCGCGACACAACAATTACCAATGTACTCCGTGTCGAGGCGTCGAAGACAGCCATCGACAGCATCAAAGATGTGCTTCTTCGAAAGGCCTATCTGGTTCACAATCGGTCCATCGTTGATGGGAGCGACCCGAGTGCCTTCGCCTTCGGTGATGAGGAAGTAGACCTTGCTGAGGATGGTAACCTTGTTCCGAGGTATGTTGTATTTCTTGAGGGCCTTGCCAACAATGACCTCAGACGCTCCATTCGAGTAGAAGTCAGCCGTATCCTGGGTCAGGGATGAGCCAACGCGTACAGTAGTGACATACTTTTGATCCTTATCGTTGATCAATACATACCCACGTGTTGGTCCCGAGGTCAAATGCTTTCTTGAGCAGCTCCAGGCCTTCCTCATCATCAAGAGTCTAAGGAACGCTCCTACTTGGAGCTGCCAAAAACCATGCACTCCATGATGATCTCGGAGACCCTGAGGCCGCTCTCGCCGAGTCTATCATGACAAGTCAGTTGACATGCTGTCACCGCACCCGGAGACGTGGAGCCGCCTGCCTTGTGTATTCCATTGTAACCTGTCGAGCCGGTGCCACACCACTTGAACCCGTCTCCTGTTTCGTGGGAGTTGGAGCCGGTTCTGATAACTTGGGTTAAGAGACAGAAATTGCCCTGACTCAAGCAATTCTGAGGAATAACGATAGACTCTTTGTCGGGCTTTGACTCAGCTGGGCCCCTCTTCTAACTTCATTTATCCCCACCTCGGAAAAGGATCCCCGCACTCTTGACGCCGTCAGACCCATCGTGGGTTTTTTTTAATTCCGGAATCTCGGAATTTTGGAAATCGAAAGCCGTGCTAATCAGGATGCAGAAACACTACACAAACTGGCACGACCGGAAAGATGCCCTTGCTGGTTTGTCCCTCTTTCGAACCTCTGGCGTGGAGTTGATGCTCCGGGAGGAGTGGGGCCGGTGAACCTTGGAGTCGAGAAATATCTCTCTCCCTTAGGGTTTTGCATGCTTTTACTAGGGTTGGCATTCGAGTTACTGTGCGTGGTTGCATTTGAGGTGTACTTTCTAGACTTGATGAATTATCTCATATTAAGTGCGTGAGTTTTGGTAACGGGCTTCTTTCGACTGCTCAGGCCCACGCATAATCCACGGTACGACCCCGAAGGACTGAATGGAGGTTTGGGCACTTCTTCAAGTTCGCAATACCTATCTCATAGTTTCAAGGATACCTATTAAATCCTTAGGCCAAGGTTAGTGCTGCAGTGGCTCGAATAATATTGAACTTGGCCAGGTTCAGAGTAAGTACCTAAGCAAGTAAAATTGTTTGTCTAACGTGTAGATTTCAAGCTGGCATTTGGGTGCATGATGTGGCACAATCAAAACATGTGAAGTTGGATTCATCATGCATCGTATGTACGCTAGGAAGTACCATGCTGCCTGATACACGTACTTCTTCGGGCGCTGTATGTGTATAAATACATTGAAACTGTATCGGGGATACCTATAGGTACATGGGCTGGACCCACTCTTGAAGGCAACATGATATCGTTTAGGAACCTCCCACGTCATCAACTTGAATGGACTAAGGTCGGTGAACCAAACACCACGTCGCCCGCTGTCTGGTCCACGACTTTTTCTTACCCGACAGCGTGAATGACGAGCAACGAATCCCCACGTCGCCTTGCCTCTATGGCCCAGACGAGAGCCACGCCGCCTGCACCAGCTGCCCAAGGCCCGACCACACTGGCTAGCTTCACTCAGCGACGACATTCCGGACACCACGATGGCCAACGACGACGACAACCATCGCCACACATACGGGGCCAAGTGCCGCCTGGCCCCCGTCGCCCGCGTCGAACGAGAAGATAATATACCACCCATAGAAGCCCAGTTCTTTTATTCATCCGCCCTCCCCATTGACGACCCGCTGTCAACCAGCTTCGCCGCCGGTCCGTCCGAGTCGAGGTCCGGCAAGGGTCAACTGCGTCCGTATACTCGAGGCGATAATACTGCTCTCGAGAAGGCCTGGCTTGGCCTCATGTCCGATAATGATCGTCGGGCTCATGAAGACGTGAGGCGGGGCCGGGCCCTGGACGCCGAGTCATCCCAAATCATCGCGGACAAGTTGGCATCGCTCGTCCAGGACATGGCGTCCATCCACTGGAACAGGCATCGCAGCAAACACCAGCCCCAGGACTTATCGTTGCCTTTTTATGGTGCTCTACCGACGACTAACGTACCCGCCTGTTGCTCTGAACTGGTCGTCAACGTCTCCCAAGAGCTGGAGACAACCTTCTGTGCCCTTGTCAGAAAGCGGACTCCCTCCCTTGGCCTCGATGAAGTAATGCAACAGGTTGTTCTGGTTCTGGATCGTTTACGAAGGGAAGCAGATACACTCACCGAAAGCCGTCCCTCTACTGCAGATGTTCCCACTAGCCGTCCTGGAACTGCATCCAATACCAATACCATCTCGCATCTGATATCTCGTATTCCAAAGATGAAGACCGAATCTCGAAGCGCGACAAGCAGAAACCAAGAAAAGCAACCATTCAGCGGTGGGGTAGATACAAAAAGTCGTCGTATTTCGATTTCTCAGTCTAAAACCCAGTCGCCTCGATCGCAGACCCCATCGAGCAGCCCGGCACTCACTCGACCACCTCTTCTGGACGATGGCATATCTGGTCAGCCGTTTGTCCGAGTTGGCAGTCCCCATTCATACCCGGAAGCTACTTCCACCACCATGTCTCGAGTGGAAAGCCCTCTGCCGGACGCACCTCTCCGCGAGGTTGAGAACGACGTGACATCTATACGGGACAACGAGCCAGAAGTCGCAGAGAGAGCGAGCATTGCGATGGCTGGCAACCATCGACCAGATGATGTTGAAGTCGCCGTTGGGGTATCGAGACTACACATGGTATCGCTCCCCGCGCTCCAGATGAAGCCCATCTACTGGTCACCAGTGAACGACGTTGCGGTGGTTATGAGAGCCACATGGTTTTATAGGTGAGTTTTTGAATGTAAGCTGAAGGTCTGAGTCCAGCATACTGACATGTCTAAGGGATACGATGCTTCCAATCCCTGCTGCTGTTTCGAACCAACTCGAAGCTGGTTTTCACGAGCTCAAACCATGGACGGAGACATGGGGTGACGAAATACGTTGCGCTATCGATGTGGGACCTCTTGGCGAGGAAAAGGTCTCCCATCGACTATGGTCCCCTGAATCCGACTTTTCCTCCGAAGATGACGGGATGACAGAGACCACTATACCGTATGATCCATTCTGCGCAGCCCGTTGCTTCCGAGGAGAGGCTGCCGCCGAGGGGACCCTCGAACCGACCCCGGTGGACAACAGAGGGACTGAGGCACCAAACCGCCCCTTTTTGAACTACCATGTCATCTATAAGAACCAGACTGAAGCTTTTCTTTTGAAACCTAGCCTTAAGCCGTCGGCTTATTACGGCAGACGGCCTGTGTGGAAGATCATGAAAGGTCTGACAGTCGGAGTTCCAGTTGTGAGAGGCTTCGACCGCAATGCGTGGGAGCGCATCCACCACAAGAAGCGGGCGCCTAACACACCAGGCGTATCAGCCGCAGACGAGTCCCATGAGAGTACGGGGCAAGATGTGTGCTTAGCCTGTAAGGCAGAAAAGGAACGAGGGCAGGTCACCGATCTCGTGCTTGTGGCTCATGGAATTGGCCAAAAGTTTGCGGAGCGGGTAGAGAGCTTTCATTTCACGCACGCTATAAACGGCTTTCGGCGGGCAGTGAACATGGAACTCAAGACACCAATTGTCCAGGAGGTGCTCCGTGAGGACCAGAATGGCCTCATGATTCTGCCCCTGAACTGGAGGATGGGCCTGTCCCTCGAAGATGGTGGCCCAATGAGAGAGGAGGACAAGGCGTCATACACGCCCGATGGCTTTGGACTAAAAGACATTGAGCCTGATACCATCCCCGCCGTCCGCAGCATGATTTCAGACGTCATGTTTGACATTCCGTTCTACTTGTCTCATCACAAGGGAAAGATGATCAATGCTCTGGTGTCTGAGGCAAATAGAGTCTATCGGCTGTGGTGTAGGAACAATCAGGGGTTTGCAGAACATGGGCGTGTTCACATTATCGGCCACTCTCTGGGTAGCGCAATGGCTCTTGAGATCCTGTCGCACCAGCCGACAATGGTGCCAAAAATCGACTTGTCTCGTAAAGAGCCAGAGACGCGATTTTTCGAGTTCGACACTACGAACCTATTTTTGGCAGGGAGCCCGGCGGGGTTCTTCCTGCTCTTGGAGAGAGGCACCTTGATGCCTAGGTATGGACGGATGAAGCCTGGGGCCGACTCGAGCGACACCGTTGCACACGGCGTCGTCGGAGAGGCCGGCACCTTTGGATGCCTAGCTGTTGAAAACATCTACAATATTCTTGCTAAGGAAGACCCCATCGCCTACCTCCTCAACGGAGCCGTGGACCCTGTCTACGCCTCGAGCCTCAAGTCGGCCTACGTCCCCAGCATCGCCGGCTCGCTCTGGAAGTCGGTCGGCAATGCGATGCGCAACGTGGTGCCCGGCATGGCCCCGGCGCCGAACCGGCTCGCCCCGGAGTCAGAGCGGCCCACGGCGATCCGCCTACCCTCGCAGCTCGAGCTCGAGGTCCACGACTTCACCCGCGAGGAGATTGCCGAGAGGAAGGCTTTTCTACTTAACGACAACGGACAGATCGATTGGTATCTGCGCTCCGGCGGCGGACCGCTGGAGATCCAGTACCTGAACATGCTGAGCGCGCACACGAGCTACTGGACCAACATCGATTTTATTCGCATGCTGTGTGTCGAAATTGGGAGACGGCCAGGCAGGGCGCACACACTCCCAGCCATGAGAGCTGTCAAGGCCACTAAGAGATTATTGATCAACTAGTACGATCGATATGTTGTATTACTACTATCGCTGCGAACAGAAGACTGATGTTTCCCTTTTACTTTTAACCTTTTGGAATGGCGGTATGGGGCGTTTGGAATCTTTGGAGTTACGCAGATGGGCTTACCTTAGAATACTCGAAAGAGAGGAACCGCGGCATACATAGATGGTGCTGACAGTAAGCTTTTAGAGACGCTAATACTTTTGTTACACTGTTACATCCTTTCCCCTATTCAACTGGCAATTTTCGTTGGGAATATCCTCCCGAATGAGAAGCTTAGAAACCTTCTTCCATCTCCATCATATCTCGATCTAGCTCTTCGTCGTCGTAATCGTAGTTGTCCTGGAATGTCACCTGCGGTTTCTGCGCCGCCTCCTCGAGCTCTTTGATCCGCTCATTGTCCATCTTTTCCTTGTGTTCCATAAGATCTTTATAGTCCCATGTGCTGATCCCGTCCTGGTCCTTGGCCCGGAAGGGCTGCGCCATGGTTCTCAGAAATCTCCTCGCACTGCTGACAGCCATATCGGTACTCAGGTTCACTTCAGCCTCAAGGAGGCCTTGATTGATCCACTTGGGCAGTTGTGTCCGTTTCTTTTGGAATCGACGATCGGCGAGAACCATGATTCCATAATCGTCCTTGCCGCGCAGGACTCGACCAAGGCATTGCGCAGCGTGACGCATAGCGTCGAAGGACAGGAAGTCATTTTCCTTGATACGATATGTTTCCCGAAGGAATTCAAGTCTGGCCTTGAGGATACGTGATTCGGTGTACTGGAAGGGCACTCCGATGCAAAGCACGGTCCGACCGTACTGGTGGTCAAAGTCGATTCCCTCAGAAACCTTTCCTCGCGCGACGCAAAGAAGCACGGCTCCTCGTCCGTTGCAGCATGCTGTGCGATACGTCTCTAGCGCAAGAGAGGTTTCTTGAGCGTCAGGGGTCTCGACTAGAATAAGTTTGTACTTCCACACCTCATCAAGGATACCCATTCCCTGCCACATGCTGATGATGGATTCCATGTATAGATATGACGGAAAGAAGACGACCATGCCGTCGGGTGTAATCTTGGCGAATTCTGTCAACAGATTGCCATAGTTTCGGACAACACTGGGCTCATTTCGGACTTGGAAGCTCGTCGAAACTGACGCCTGGTCACTTCCTCTGGTGACGATCATGGGCAAGAATGATCGCCGAGCAAGTGTCATGGCATAAGACTCCTGAATGACCGTGGGGAAGTCGAGCATCTTGGGGTATATGTCTAGGGGCGACATGGTTCCTGATGTGATGATGACGGAATAGAATCTCTCAAATACTGGCCGGATGGCAATTGCAGCATCGAGGCAAGTGAAATGCAGAATGGGGTTGGGGACTTCGGCAGTATCGGACTCGTATGGCTCCAGGATCAGAAGAAAACCTTTCTCGTAAGTTGCTACAAGCGTGGCAAAGGTTGCAACTTCTTGTAGTGGTTGATAGTCCTCTATGTTGGTGAGCTCGAGGGTTCTCACCAACGATGTTAGTCTTTCCGCACAGAACCTCAGGGGCTTTTTCTCGATAAAAGTGTGCTCCCTCAGGTGAGATAGAAACGACGGCGGCGTTTCTGAAATGACTTGGCGGACCTTCATCCGGGTCTGAGTTTGGGGTTAGAGACGGTTCGCGTTCAGAGAATGAGTTCCAGTAAATACCTTGAGATATTCAATGAATCGTTTTAGGAAGGCGACAAAGTGTTCTGCTCTTCTGATGTTGCCTGGCACGGCTTCCTTAAGGAGATCCTCAGGGAGAGCTTGGAATTGTTAGCGATGCTAGTACGCACATGGACGGCGAGAGGTTAGGGCAGAACGTACCAGGGTTTGACATGAAGGCATCTTCCTGCCGGGCCTCGTCCGCGTCACGAAGGCCCTGAACGAGCTTCTGGTATTCATTCTGTAGTTGTTCCTGATCAGTCTCACGCATCTGAGCGATTCTGCTTTCAAGGTTTTGGGCACCGCGGGTTGCCTTGCGCAGTGAGTCTTCGGTGATGTCGGTGCTGAGAGCTTCGATGCAGACGTTGTCGATGTTGTGCGCTTCGTCAAAGACTACAATGCAATCCTTAGAGAAGTCCCGAGACACCCGTTCGGCAATTTTGGGGTCGAGTAGGTAGTGGTAGGAGAAAATGACGACATTGCAGTATTCCATCTGCGAATAATCATCAGCACCACTATTGCATCGAGGTCGCATCGTGTTATGTTACTCACCATGCGCCGCGCAGTGAAGTATGGGCACTGTTTGTGTTCTTCGCCATATCGAAGGATGTCGTCGAAGGACCAAACACCATTCGGGATCAAATTGTGTGGCTCGAGAAGGTCGAGATTCTATGTCAAGGGTTTAGTTTGAGTAGCAAGAAGGACATGGTGACTTTGTTGTACATACGTCGTGGTAGACACAAACGTCCACACTCTCGCCCCGATCTTTCTTCTCCTTGACGAAGCCAGCTGTAAGACTTCTGCATCGAGCATCGACAACTGAGCCACTCTTCTCTCGTTTGACTGAAGGGTGAAGACACAGGTTCTTTCGGCTGGTCAAGCCAAGACCACGGAACTCTTCCTCATAGCCGAGTTGCTCAGCTCGGTACTTCATGAGAGACTGAAGCTCGACCAATGCCTTTTCGATCTCTGACATGGTACCTAGGAGCAGGTGGGGTGAGCAAAGGGGGCAAGTGAAGACGTAGGGACCAAAACGCACGAGAGCAGTAGATGAGCTTGCGCTTCTCGGGCTTGTATTGCTGATAAGCGACAATGAGAGAAAGCAAGGATACAGTCTTGCCAGTGCCCGAAGGCATCTCCAGGACGCAGTGACCCCCAGCATCCAGAGTCTCTAATCGGTGAACGAGATGTGTTAGTCTACCAAAAGTGGTGAGGGTGGTTGAAGAGGGAAAGGTGTGAAGCACTTTTGAGATCGCACATGTAGCTACGCGATGCAGTGGGTGATTAGCTTTGGGCATGTATGGTCCACGTGGAGTGGAGCTTGAGGGAACTCACGCATATTGCTCTGGTTAAAAACAAGGGTTAGTCTTGATTCATAGGTAGAAGTGGGAGACGCTTCGTGGCCATACCTGGGTATATCTTGGGGTACGGAAAGAGCACCGGCAGATCACTAGGACGAGAGTAAGCACAGGACTGACACAACTAACAGACCAACGTGGAGGCCATACTCGATATTGAACTTCATGATGGCTCAAAGGACGGACACCGGGGCATGCCCTCGGTGATTTCCAGGTGAAGCCGAGGTGAACGGTTCCAATGACGGGTGAACGACGTGATGCGTGACGGCAGGCTCTTAGGCAGAACCAAGTTGTCGCGAAATCACGTGCCTTCAGGTGCTGATGTCACATCTGATAAGTCAGCAGGTTGTTCCATGGGTAAGGTACGGAGCACCTGGAGGCCTGTGCTGTGTTCACGGTGGAGGCTTGGCGGGGCAGCACACCTGCGTTTGCACAGGCATGGGACTCCCAGGAAGCACTGCTAGCCGCACGAAATCCGTAGTACGTACTTACCATACTGTGCGAGGGAATTTGCATCTATCCCTGATGGAGGGACAGATCTGGGAAGAGCAATGCGGGCGAGCAATCAAGCAATCAAGGTCCCT
The DNA here is from genome assembly GCA_003934905.1 of Neonectria sp. DH2. Classification (NCBI taxonomy): domain Eukaryota; kingdom Fungi; phylum Ascomycota; class Sordariomycetes; order Hypocreales; family Nectriaceae; genus Neonectria; species Neonectria sp. DH2. The sequence goes on along the minus strand of RQWH01000012.1, from coordinate 1,552,859 downwards.
AGATCCGAAGCGGGCACTCTGAGGTGGGGGCTACAACATCGTTTGGTATCGGGGAATGGATTGTGGACCAGTTAGACGCAAGCTGATATCAACATGACCAGCATCAGTATCAAAAGGTCGGACTAGTGCCGACATGCGAACGTCGACAGCACCGAGCAGAGTTGTTAGCAATTGCGAAGAGCCAAACTGAATTACCGTCAAAGCAGCAAACATGTCACTGGGTCTAGTTGGAGCGCCCTAAGGCCCAGAGAGGGGGTTGCGTGTGCAAAACAAACTGACAGCTTTATCAGACCTATCTTGGCTTGCTTATGATTGGACCTGACGTTTTCATGGCTGGAGTTGTGGCGAGATGCTTTGGGGGAGACAAGATGTCGAGCGGTAGAGACAACAACCCCGCATACCCTGCCACATCCCGCATGCCGCACGGCGACTGCTGAGACGAAGTAAGCATGAACATTAGTCCTATCATTATGGAATGGGCAATTGGTTGAGTGGCAAATGGCTAAAAAAAAAAACCTGGGAGGATTAGAGCCCAATGGGGAAGAACTGATCGAGTAGACTGAATTTGAGGTTTCACATCTCATGTCTCCTGGTGGAACCTGTTCTCTTGAGAGCGAAGGACATCTTGGGAAACCCGACTACAAAAGTATTTTGGTTACCAGCTGACTGACTGGCTCTTCAAACAACAAAACGGTACCAACGGTGTGTCTTGGGGGCCGGGACCAAGTCTCAAGTTGAAGACCAACAAGTGTAAGTTGCGAGTACAGCCGCCTGTAACCTGTAACCTGTAACCTGCAACGAGCTTGTGCGCGTGTGAGGCTTTGCGCGTGTGAGGCTGTGCGCGTGTGAGCATGTGGGTATTTCTGTCAAGCTGGGGAGGAGCAAGCTCCGTAGCCGTACTCCGTAGCGGAGGCGCTAATGCACCGGGCTCGACTGACTTGCTAGCCTCGGGCTTTTGGCGTTGCGCCTCCACCACCACCTCACCTCACACCTGGGCTCACATCCTTGATGTATGGCCTCACCTCAATTTCTAGCCTCCAGGGCCAGGCGTGTGGTGCTCATGGTGCTTTTTCCCTTTCCCCCGTGCACGAGGCTATCAATTGCACGAAAGATGGACTGGGTAAGTGGGTCTTAGAGAACATAGAGTCACAGGTATTCTTCATCCTTGCGGTAGAGCCTGAAGGCTTCTGCAGATGTGAGACTTGGAGGAGTGCATACAGTGCCCTAGTAGCCCACGCAGCACAGTGTCGTCCAGACATGGCGTGGGCGGCAGGAAGCTCCCCGCCCCTCATGCCCTTCCCTTGGCCAACGATATACTTTGGCCAGCGCCCCTTCCCCGCTTTCCATCCACACTGGGCTACCTCTGGGCTATTCCAATTGGCCCGTGCCCTGGGCTATCAGCCACCATGGGCCATGGTCACTGGTCAGTCACTATCACCGCATTGCATGCGACACGCTCACTTCACGCAAGGTCACCATAATCCATGGCTGGTGATGATCAATGGTTGCTGATACAGGATGTAAGAAGTAGTAGGTCCCATGTATTGGTGTACGGAGTACGAAGTACAGACTACTGTACCTCGTACAGTGCTAATCTTCTTGCACGCTCCCTTACACAACACACCAACGCCTGCCGGGACAGGGACCGACACACACGCCTTATCAGCAATTCGCCATCTTCTGGCCGCCATCCGCCATTGCACATTACGCCCAACAACAATGTCCACCACCACCACCACCACCACCACCACCTCCAACGCCGCCAACCACTATTACTCTTACCACCCCGACTTCCGTCCGTGATCCGTTCTCTCCCCTCCCTCTTCTCCCCCTCCCCCCTCGTCTTCCTCTTCCTCCTAATACCTTCTTGTCGTTTGCTTGCCGTCCTCGTGACGCCTTTATTCTCCCGTGTCCACTATCATCGCCAACGTCTCGCCGTGGTCCGATCCCCGCAAATCAGGCTATCTATCCATTATCCTTGCTCAGAGCGTGACAACACCAAGCTACCGCAACTCGCTTCGATCCTCTCTCCGTTTGTTCGTCACCCCAGTATCCGAATCTGTCTGCTACTTTCCGTTTTGGGACCACCTCCTGCTTCGTTCCTTTCATCGCATCGTCTTCGTCGCGGCTTTTTGGCGCCACAGCTCTCGTACCTTTGTCCTTGCATTGCCACATCACATCTATTTCATCTTGCGACTCGCCTTACCATTCAGGACCATATCTTTGAAGCCTCACTTGCGGCCTATGCTATCATCATCTTGATAGACCGAACACAGCCATAGAGTCTGATCCTGCACGACTTCGTGCCAACCCTCAGCCCCGCCTCCTCCCCTTGTCTCCCTCTCCATTCCACCTTGAACTTGCCTTGCTCCTTCATCGTGCTCGCCTGCCTTCGTGCCTGTTTCTCGACCTGGGTTCAGGCATGTGCGACACAAGCCAGTCTGCAGCAAGGAAGAAGCTGTGTGCGTCTCGTCCATCTTGACAGACTTTGATTTGTAGCCCAGTATTCTGACTATCTCATCCAGCGTCCCGCGGCTAAATTCGAATATCAACATATCATCCAGCAAAACCTCACTTCTATTTGACCATATTTCCCTGAGGCCCGACCGCGACCTGTCGTACATCATTACGTCCCACCCCCCTCACTCGCGCCCTCCCCTCAATCGATACAAACATCGAATCGACCTCGCTCCGGCCGTTCGCAGCTCCCGCGAACATGGCTACTATCGCCCTCCCCAGACCTATCCCGCCGCATCGTCCGTCGTCGACCATCACACCGCCCCTTTCTCTCGAATCTATCAGCTCCTCTTCTTCCACACAATGCTCTGTCCCGGTCCCGAACAAACACATCCCCGTCTGTCCCACCGGACCCGCTCGTGCAGATGAGCCCAACACCCCACCGCCATCGCCCCCCTCGCCCCGGACCATCGACCGCTCACAGCAGAGCTCCATTTTGTACCCCCCGGATGGCTTCAACCGCCTTGACAACGGCTCGCTCTCCATTTTCGAGCTTGACGCAAACCAGGTTGCTGAAGCCATTGATTTTGCTTCTCGCCAGCCGCTGCCAGATCCGTCTCTGGTGTTCCCATGGTTACATGGCCTACATCCCCAAAATCATGTCCAGCAGGCTTTCTTTGCTGCCCGAAAACGTACCCTCAGGAAGACTCCATCTTGTATCCGCGCTATAACGATTGTCAAGGCCGATGGTGTTCTTGCTTGCTCTCGTCTCAAAGGTGCCGTTGCACCCGAAGATGTTATGCAATCTGGGCAAGGTCCTGACTTTGTCGAGGCTGATCCCCGTGAGGGCTTCTCCGTCCGGAACTTCCAGATCCAAACCGCCAAAATTGCACGGACTTCGGATATCATTGTATACGGCCAAGATTCAGTTCAGACACGCAATTTGGCCTGGGACATCGCCACTGGCCAGCAGCGATGGTACGAGAAACAAATTGCCCAGGGTGCGTGCTCACCAGAGCACAACACTTTTGTCTGCACAAGCCCGTTCAGCGAGTTTGAAGAAAATTACCCGGAAATCGTGGCAATCGACTCATCTGGGTGCCTGACGGGACATGTCTTGGACTTTTTCCACCAGGAACGACGAGAGATGTGGAACATGACGGAAGCCTCTGAAATATCCCACAACGTCTTCATGGGCCCAACCCCCGAGCCGGGCAGTCCTGAGGAGCAGCAGTTCGATATCTTAATTGAGTGCAGTGATATGGGCCGACTCAATCCCCTGGCTTTGCAAGTCATCGCAGAGAGCCCCGACGAAACGGGAAAACAGCATATGCTGGACTTCCCTCTTCGGGCAGTATTCTTCCTCCTACATGGTCCCATTCAGAGACCGATGGTATTCTTGAGACCTGTAAATGGATTTATCACCTTGCTCATGGCTCCTACCCCGAGTCAGATGATGAGGTAAGACACCACGATGTGGAAGGTGACTCGCCCATGCCATCTGAGTTGCAAATCACCTTCGATGTCCGTCCTCGGAAGATTTTGCTTCACTGCGCGGATGGCTACACGGAGTCGACGATGCTAGGCATTGCCTATTTTAGCTATAGCACCGGGCGAGCTGTGCCGGAAGCATGGCTTCATCTTCACACTACTAAGAACCGAAACTTTTTCGCCTACCCGACTGATGTGGCTCTTCTGTCAGCAATCACCCCACGACTACTTCGGGAATCACCCGTCTGCGCTGGGATGAGTTTGACTGAAATTACAACTCTCTCTAAAGATGAGCCAAGCTGGTTCGCTGGCTTGGATGGGTCGTTCCCCAGCAGGGTCCTCGATTACATGTATCTGGGCAACCTCGGCCATGCAAACAACCCAGATCTTTTGAGGGCGCTGGGTATTGGGCAGATTCTTAGTGTTGGCGAGACAGCCATGTGGCGAGATGGCGATATGGAGGAATGGGGAGCCGAGAACGTCTGCGTCGTCCAAGGAGTCCAAGACAATGGTATCGACCCCTTGACAGAAGAGTTTTCTCGATGTCTCGATTTTATTGGTGAGTGATGACAACTAATATCCGCTTCTCAGTGTTCCTTGGCTGACCGAATCCCCATTGATGTAGCTCGAGGAAGACGAAATGGTACCGCAACGCTAGTTCATTGTCGAGTTGGTGTCTCTCGAAGTGCCACGATCTGCATTGCTGAAGTCATGCAGGCCATGAACATGTCGTTTCCCCGCGCATACTGCTTTGTCAGGGCTCGCCGACTAAATGTCATCATTCAACCGCATCTGCGGTTTGCCTACGAGTTGTTGAGGTGGGAGGAGATGCTCCAACAGAAAGGCGATGAAGACGCCCCAATCAAGAGGGATCTCGAATGGGGTGAGATCACACGAGCGATTGCACTCATGAACAGTCCATACGCCAGATAGTTTCTGGATCCCAGGCACTTTCATAGTATGAACTGGTAGAAAGGCAATTTTGCGAGACATAACGTCCCTACACAGCCTTGTTCTGTGGATGACATACAACTATCAGGGATATGGTCTGCAGCCTGAAATGCATTATTTGAAATTTCATGTTTTAGGGAAGCTCCGCTCAGAGCACCAGGAGTGCCGGGGGAATCTTCCTCGTTTCTTCGGCGGATTGAGAAGGAGTAGTCAGGAACTCATGCCTTGTCTGACGAACAGATTGGTTGATTATCAAGGATTGGGGACCGCGCGGGCGTTTTGTCTCGGTCTTAGTTATTGCATCTTAAGGAGGATTTCGGCCGGCCTCTATCAAGGGGTTTGGAATGGGCTTGTGCCCGGCGTTTGTTGGCAGAGGTTGTTGACCAAAGGTGGCGTCGCATGTTTGGGATGTCGAGGCCGCGTTCTGGATATGATGATGAGTTATGATGACAATGAAGAGCCGGGGATGCTTCTTCGATGCTCAATTATTCACGGAGGTTTTCTTCTGTGCAACGGCTATTTGGTAAATTAAAGTTACCAAGTGATTGGTCATCGTGAGCGAGGGAAGAATGTCCAAGTCCCAGGAATCGCTTGCCTATCTGCCGCTTCCCCAGATAACCATTGTCAGAGAGCTTGGGTCGGTATGAGTAGCTGTATGAGACTCTCGGGAGCAGTCCAAGAGACAAAGGGTATTTAAGATGACTGATTATCCTCAAAAAGTCGAAAAATAGAAATGACAAAGTCCCATAGAACGCAAAACGCCATGTGTGATGCACCACTGTCCTTCTCAACCAGAAATGTTTAGACTGTAATAAGTATCCTGGGGCTGGAGCCGTGAAAGCCTAGCTCCCATAGTTTGAGACATCACTCTTGTCATCCCCTTCAAGGACACTGTAGACGATGGTTAGTGTATACTTCTAGGTGAAGGCTTAGATATAGGATGTGAACTTACGAAAACTGCTTGACCAGGTAACCCTCTCCCCCATGTTCCATGTCAATGTTGTAGACATAGAAGCCGCCATCGCTAGTGACGACCATGACTTGTGGGCTGCTACTGCTCATCGCTACGACGCTACGCAGTGGGCCGCCTGATGATTCGCCCGTAGCCCGCGAAGGGCCCGACGTCACTGCCGACTTGGGTATCTTAATGTAGGCAAAGTCTCTTGTTGGCTCCCACATCTCGGTGACGGACTGGGGCAGATATGAGCCCACGACCCCAGCAACTCCGCGTCCCATGATCTGAGAGGAGCGCCGCAGCATGCTACTGAACGAGCCACTCTGCCTACGATGGCTTGGATTGCCGTTTCCTGTGCCGTCAGCAGTGCCGGTCTTGTCGGCAGGGTCACTCTTAGGAGAATCTGCCGCACTGTTTCCCGGCGACTCTGGGTCTTCGTGGCTTCGAGCTCGCGACCATCGGTCCTGTCGCGGGGCGATGGGGGATTCAATAGGCGCGCCAGCCGGTGTATTATTTCCTGGGGGAACCCCAAGACGGAAGATGTGGACTGTGTCGGACGTGGAGGAGACACAAAGCAGGGTGGAGCTGAGGTTGAAGGACATGCTGTAAATGGTAGATGGGTATGTTCCGCGCCTGAACTGGTAGAGTTTCTGGCCCCTCGGCACGGAGAAGACTCGGATGATGGTTCCCGTTTCACTCGCCGTGGCTAGAAGGGTGCCCTCATTGTTGAGACATATGCAACACAGAGGTGATCGATGGGCCTCAATGACGTTGACGGCCTTCAAAGTAAGGGTATCGAAAACGAGTACTTCGCCGGAGGTCGGAGGGACAAATGTCGACTGGGGAGGCGCGTGAGCAGGCCGCCTGGAATCTGCATCCTCTCGTGGTTTTGGAAGCGGGTATGCGATAAAACAGTTCTCAGACGAGGGCGATAGAGCGCAGATGGCCGATGCGTTGGGAGATGTGGCAATGGTGTGGAGAAGACTCATGTTGCTTATGTCGTAAAGGTAAATTTCCTCCTCCAGAACGACAGCCAGTCGCTTTCGGTTCAGTCGCACAGCCAGGACGGCCGAGGGAAAAGTCAATTCGCAGATAACGGAAGCTCTCTGATGGAGATGTCAGCCCTGAGGCGGCACCGCGATAAGGGTGTATTTACCTTGGTGTTCTGGATGATGAGGTGGCGGGGAGAGAGGATGAGAGCGACAAGAGATGTGGAGAAGAGCATCTCGATGATGGCGATATTACCGTCATCGCTACTGAATATTCGGGAGAACGGGTCGGTGTGGTAAATTCGAAAGCCCTTCGACGTGCCTGCGCGAGAGAAAATAACGTCATGGTCAGCCAAGGCGAACGGGAGCCGGGAATGCGACAGACGTACCAACGGCAAGGCAGCTGTGGTCCTGGTTGAAGGTGATGAAATTGAGTATGGGATTTGTCATGGTATCGGAAGATGTTTGCACAGGTCGAGGGACCTGGCGAGATGAATCTAGATGTTTGTTGTGCGTTCACAAGTCGGTCGGTCGGTCAACGGTGAGTCGGAGATGAGGCGGATGGGGAAGCAAGTTGGAGGCAGGCGGCGCCAATGGATTCGATTCGGATGGGTCGATCTAGGTGGACGACGATGGGGGGAGTGAGTCAACAAGGAAGACGACACCGTGTAGAAAACGTCAGGCGGGTGTGATCATGATCCCGAGGGTGCGAGGCTGGCGACCTTGTTGGGCTGAGCTAGGCAGCTGTCGCGAGGTTGGGGGGGGGAGTAGGACGGCGAGGGTCTGATTGCTGTGGCCAGCGCAAGTGACCAGGCGTGGTGCGCAGCCAGTCGTTCACTGCTTGTTGAGGCTTGTTTTTCCAGGGCGTCGAGGTGAGCAGCCCAAAGAGCAACAAAGAGATTAGTGAATGGCACGGGCTGGCGAGGGCGTGAGAATGGAATATTGGGACAATGGGAAATGGGAGGTGGACGACGACTCGGCGAGTGCGAAGGCCAGAATGACGGAGCTCGGAGAAAGCTGGTGGGGTGCAAGTGGGTGCGGAGGTGGGGAGGGGAAGGCACGCATGCAGCCAGCTCCTGCCGGCCTGGGCTTTGTTGGACAGGTCTTCGAAGGTACTTGTCGCTGCTGGGAATTTAGCGTGGATCACGAGGTAGTGGGCTGAAGTCCCTGTGACCTTCGTTGGATGCACACCACACCACAAGTAAAAATCACATTTTCTCGCACACTGACCGATCGATCTCTCTTACCAAGTCCAAGGTCCACCAGATGAGCAACACAGAAGACATTGGCCCAGTCAAAGATAACTAGGGGCTTTCACGCACCCTACAGTTCGACAGGAGCAGCTACTCTACGGGTGCTTTCTCTTCCAAAATGGCGACATCTTCGAAACCACCCCCGCCCTCGCGGCAGTCCAAGACGCAGGCGCTTGACGACCTGATCATGGGGGTAAGCTAGCCTTGTTTGTTACTTAGCTGGAGTTTTAAATGCCTTAAAACCTAGTTCTGTTCCAGCCTGTATACTGAGCAACTGCGCAGACAAACAGCAGCAGCATCGTATCTAAGCGGAGCGTTGAGCGGTTCTACTACCCAAACGAGGCCCATTTCTTCCGTTACTTTGTCAACAAATTTCAGAGAAGGGCCCCACTCATCAACCGCGGATACTGGCTGAGACTCAGGGCTATCGATGTTGTTGTTCATCAGTTTCTCAAGTCTTCACCATCTGATCAGAAGAAGGTTGTCATCAACCTAGGATGTGGGAGGTAAGCATTGTGCTGTGCTTCTGAAGCAAGGGCCATTCTGCTGATCACAACGTCGAAAGTGATGTCCTACCTTGGCAGTGCCATACACGTTACGCAAGCGCATGCGAGAACACTGTCTTTCTAGATATCGACTATCCAGACCTTATGCGAAAGAAGCGCGCCGTCGTCCTCGGAACTCCGCAACTCCGGGAACTCCTAGGCCCAAACCCCATCATCAGCGAGCATGATACAGACCAGATACTCCTCCGCAGTGAAAAATACTGTCAGCTTGGGTGCGATCTGCGACAACTGGACGCTCTCCGTCAATGTCTGGAGTCATTTCTTCCTCTGTCAGAGTGCTCAGTTCTGTTTGTTGCTGAAGTCTCTATCACTTATATGGACACACATTCGGCAGACGCCCTCATCAACTGGGCGAGCTCAATTGGCCAAGGTTAGCATTGCCGGGACATTACCCCCGCCAAATCCATGGCTCATGTATTGATGCTCGTTAGCCGAGTTTTGTCTCCTAGAACAGATCCTCCCTAATGGGGCTGACCACCCCTTTGCAAAAACCATGCTGAGTCACTTTAACAAACTCAACACACCGCTCAAATCAGTTCACGAATATCCTACCTTGGAAAGCCAAAGAATTCGATTCCAAGAAAGAGGCTGGCGCAGTGTTGATATTTGGGATCTTTGGGATGCCTGGGATAGCGAAAAGTTTCTCAGCGCAGCTGAGAAGATTGCACTTGATGAGATAGAACCGTTTGACGAGTGGGAGGAGTTCGTCTTATTTGCACGACACTATTTTGTCATGCATGCAGCGGCAACTCCAAAAGCCTGCGCATCATCCCGGAGCCGAGGGCAAGAAGATGGCCGATGCCAGTCCGTCGTGGAAATCCGTCGCCACGACTTAAGTGCCCCCAAACGTCGATTTGGCGCTTCCATGGTAGTCTCAAGCCCGGAGGGTCGGAGCTATGCGATGCACACCTTTGGAATGGGAACAAATGGAAGGACTGCATCTTGCGACATCTACACCCTGGATGGGGCCACTGTGCCGCTGGAGATCTCTCCTGTGGGACCCTCTGCTAGAATGTGCCATACGATCACTGATCTTGGGTCCTTTGGCCTTCTTCTTGCTGGAGGGCGCGCATCGCCAACTGGTGTATTCTCAGACTGCTGGGTGTTCAAGAAAGACTCAAAAAGTTGGGAGAAGATGGATGATCTTCCAAAGCCATTGTTTCGACACGCCGCGGTCCGACTGCGAGGATCGTCCCTTGCTCTCGTTTTTGGCGGTAAGACGGGACCTTCGAAAGTATCCCCTGATCATTTCCTCTTTCACCCCACCAAGGGCTGGGCCAAATGTGCGGTGTCAGGATCCGTACCAGACCCGACCTTCGGGGCTACCGCTCTTACCTTGCCAAAAGAAACTCAAAGCAATTCCAGGGTGTTTAGCGGATTGCTGTCTGGTGGGATGACGCGAGGCGGTACAATAAATGCGAAAGTTTACGAGTGGAAACTTGACATATCTGGCTCCGCGGTACGATAACTTCCATTGGCATTCTCCAAGCGTGCCTCAAAGCTCACCACGCAGTTCAAACACCATTCACTGACAAGCTTATAGCCATCCCTGAATTTCGAGTCGATTCAGACAACGCGTACCCAAGCCAATGCTTTGTCAGTGTTTGGTGCACAGGCGGTCATGTGTGGTTCTTTCACAGCTGTATGTGGTGGTGTGGGACAATACCCGTCTTCTCAAGGTCAAGATGTAGCCTTTGTGTCTCTCTCGAAAGGGCTGCAAGTTTCCTTGTCAGCACCGCCTGAAACTGCCAGTGACAGATGGCCGCTCATGATTGGATCATCCATCCTGTCTCTACAGAACAACCTCATCTTCCTCGGAGGAGGTGCCACATGCTTTTCTATGGGGACGTTCTGGGAAACTGGCGTTTACACAGTTGACGTTTCGAGTGTTTCCCCATCGCCCCAGAACGCGTCAATTCACAGCAACATTGAGATTAACCATCTGGATTCGCCTAAAGTCACGCATTCTATTAATGACCTGGCTGAACGAGCCCACACAGCGACGAAGACAACGTTGACCACAATTCCCAGAATTCGGCTGGGTTCGGACACAGATTTCGAGGAGGTGTTGCGGAATAGAAAGCCAGTCATTATCGAAGGGTTGAGTTTGGGTGAGTGCGTGGATAATTGGACATCTGAACATCTAGTTCAGCGCCTGGGTGCGACAAAACAGGTAAGCTATTCTTCATGACCACTTCAGTTTGCGTGATAGAGAGCTAAAAGTGGCTAGGTGGTGGTGCATGAGTGCCAGATGGACACAGAAAAGATGGACTTTAACTCCAAAAACTTCCGCTATGTCACGGAAACCGTTGAAACGTTCATGGCCAAAGTTAGTCGTGGGCAGAGGCTATACTTGCGTTCACTCTCTGAACATAAGCCATCAGAGTGGCCAGCCAATATCAGGGACGACTTTCCATCATTGGCAGGTGAATGCCACCTCCCAGAAGAGCTCCGCCATGTCACAGAAAACTTGTTCAGTTCAGTACTAAGAATATCTGGCCGAGTCAACATGTGGCTGCACTACGATGTGAGTCGCTTCCTGAGTAACCGAGATTTGTGTACGGACAAACTTACGCTTCGGTTCAGGTCATGGCCAATATTTACACGCAAGTCCGAGGCTCAAAGCGGATGGTGCTGTTCCCGCCGACCGACGTGAACCACCTAGCGTTTGCCCCTGGTGCCTCGAGCTCAAGCCTAGACATATTTTCCGCCCTCGAAAAACATCAACTGACTGCCGCTCATCCTCATGACGCCGTGCTGGGCCCAGGCGACGTTCTGTTCTTGCCGCCAATGTGGTTTCACACGGCGACACCCACAACGGACATGAGCGTTGCGGTGAACTACTTTTTCCGCGACCTCGAGAGCGGGTATTCATCCGGACGAGATGTTTATGGGAACAGAGACCTTGCGGCGTATGAGAAAGGGAGGCAGGACGTGGCTCGAATCACCAAGAGCTTCGACCGGGTTCCCCCTGAAATTCGCCAGTTTTATATGGCGCGACTCGCGGATGAGCTATTGCATGAGCAGAAGTAGTTGAAGACCGACTGTTTCCCGCTGTGGTTGTCAGAACCCGCTGATTCACCGGACAGTGTACTAGACGACTCGTGTTCGTGGACAGTAGATGGCGTAAGCGACTCAAAGCAGGTTACCCTCCTTCCTGATGAGGGTTGTCTTAGATTTGGAGACTTAGTGTCTTGAAGACAGCACTGCTGAAATATTTGAACTTATCCTAGTACCTATGATGGAGGGAAGAGTATGGCTGTCGGAAGAGTGGGGATCCAGGCTCCTGCGTATGATTGAGGCGAGGATGCAACGACGCAGTGCGCGAACAGATTTTCTAATGCATAGCATGGCAGTAGGCCGACCGAACATTCTAGCTTTGTCATTCCCAGCTGGCAAGCAACCTAAACAGGCGCAGCAGGGTGGATGGAAGGTTTAGGCACGGGTAACAGACTCTAGCGGACGGTGGACTACCAGGAACACAAGAAAACGCACAAGAAATAAGAAAGAAAAAAGGGCGATAGGAAAGGAACGGTGGAAAAATAAAAGAACAATCTCCCCATGGCAATCTCACATCCAAGGACCTGGTTGTGCCGTGAACAGCAAACACTGGAGATCGGGATTTTCCATGGCAGCACCCACAGGGCTTTCCAAGAGACCGGGGAAGGGGCCGTGGAGAAGAGACAGGCAACAAAGAGCCAGGAACTGTGGATGGTTTCCGCGAGCATGAACAGGGATGAGGGCTGCGAGCTGAGGTCTCGGCCTTGAGTGGGCACTCACTACCGAAAAGATGGGACAGAGTCAGGGAAGAGGACCACTTCCGTGTGGATGTCTGACGGACAGAGGATGGGCACCGACAGACAACAGGCTTTCCGAGCTGAGAGCAGGACAACAAGAACACTAATGAAACAACAAGTTCGGTAGTGCTTTGGTGCCCATGTCCCATGTTGCAGCTATCAGCCGTGCTGGGGGCTGCTGCTAAAAGCCCCCTTGCCAGTGGCGCCACCTCTTGACTCTTCCTGTCACCGGCTGAGATCCGAAGTGATCGATCGATATGATGAATGACACCTTGCCATCGCTAGGCTTGCAGGCAGTACGAAAAGTCCACCCTGCCAGCTCCAGCTGAGGCATCGAGGATGTAACCTATCCGAGGCGCCTTTCTGTCCGACCCTCCCGAACAACGATACGAATGCAGGATGCAAGTGCCAGATGCAAACTCTGGCGCGCTGGCTCGTCCTGCTGAAGGCAATAATAGAGCGAGGCGTCGACAAGCACCAACAATCACAGCAGCTGAGCGCCTCGATTACAGGGATCGACGTTTGATCAACAAACCTGGACCTGATAGCCAGCCTAACGACAGGCGACAACTCGACCCGACAACTCGACCATGCAATCTCCCAGGCGGCTACGTGCTAGCTGCGCCGCTACTTAGGAGAACGGCACCGCGCCGCGCTGCTGGGACTCGGGCTCCTCTTATCTGCTGCTCAGCCAGCCACCACCCGTATGATGCTCCACTCGCTGTTGTCCTTCTGATCCAGGATGCATCCAGGCACGGGTACAATACAGTAGAGCAGCATTTTCACCTCTGTACGTACTGTGCTTTGTACGGACACATGGTCCAGGGATCCCCCCCAACCGAGGCCGCGAGAGAGACACCGCTAGGCACGCAGGGGGCAGCAGGCTTTTCATTATGCCGACACTAGTCAAGGTCTTGGAATCCGGAGCAAGTATCCTCATGCATGGGGTTTCCCTGGTCTCCTTCCGCTCCCTCTTTTTACGCTGTAACTTAACCTTTTTCTTTCTTTTTCTCTTGGGCCTGACGCCACATTTACATACCTATCGAATGATAACCCATCGCCGTCACAAGCACAATTCTCCGGCTGGGAGTTTGAGACAATGCACCGTTGGCGCCCGCTCCTCGCCCGCTGTGCTCTATCGCAATGCCTCCCTGCAGTGTTCGTTTTGTCTCGAGTTCTTCGCCATTGCTTCTTTTCTCACTCGCCCAGCTCGATTCCCTTGTGTTTGGGTCGTCGTCTCCACGTGTTCCGTCGAGGCTCATGCTCCTCATCACCGCATGCGAACCGTGCCGTTGACAGCAGCTTTTACTTCAAGGACACAGAGCAGTGACCAACACATAACTAAGTAGTCAAGCAATTGCTTCATTAGCGCGTCACCGCCTCCCCGCCAGGGCTTGCCCCCAGGTCACTAGCTGCCTTGTATCCTCCGTTGCCATGCCTCCATTGGCTCGCTGTGACCCAGCGAGATCGCATCTGCGATTGATTCTTCCGAAGGGATCCGACGAGCGCCAAACGCGAAGCTAGTTCCCCCCATGTCAAAGAAAGTCCTCAAGTCCTCAAGTCCTCAACGCGCAAGGGTGAGTCGCGACGGGACCGACGCCCTCTGGATCCCACCGTCGCAGTCGGCCAGTCCCACCCAGGTGAACCGCCTCGGCGAGACATGGCAGGCATTCCACCAAAAGCAATGTGTACTCACCTACACGCGGTAGGGGATGCTACTGCATGTACTTGCACTTCATGTACAGTCCTGCATGCAGTCCCCAATGTGAGCCAAGTAGTTAAAGCACCTCGCCCATCTCCCACGTTCTTGACTCAACCCGTCCTCGTCCCCGTTCCGTCCCTGTCTAGCGAAGCAACAGTCCTCCTCCTCCTCCTCCTCCTCCTCCTCCTCCTCCGCAAGGCCGTGATAGCGATAGCGACACAATTGGGAGTTGCCGTCCGACAACAGGCTACGGTCCATCATGTCCTCCCAAGACCTCCTTCGTGAATACCGCGGACACATTGTCCCCCAGGACTACAATGCCGGCTTTGTAGCTCTCAGCTACCTCGTCAGCCTAGTCGGTGCTGCCTCGACCCTCGAGTTGATCAACCGTCGGACAGGCTCTAGAGGTGTCTTCAACCAGTACGCCGCCCTCGCTTTTGAAAACGCCGACTCCCTCTTCCAGACTTGCGGCTAACCCCCAAACCAGCCTGCTTCTTGTGAGCTCAGCTATCACCATGGGCGGCATCGCTATATGGTGCATGGTGCGTAACATGACCCGTGCTGCTCTTTGTCTCCGGTTCTTGCGCTCATCCACTGCAGCATTTCATTGGTAACCGAGCCATCGACCTCGCCGACGGACAGCCGCAGATGCAAGTCGCTTATTCGAACGGTTTCACTGCCGTCTCCTTCTTCGTCCCCATTATCGTCCTCCTCGCCGCTTTTGTCGCTATTGGAACCAACAATCGAGTTTCTTGGTGGAGAGTCTGCGTTGGCGGTGTCCTCTGCGGCACTGCCGTCTGTGGCATGCACTACCTGGGCAACGCCTCCATCGCGAACTACACCTGCGTATATCAGCCCGCGTTCGTCATTGGATCCGCAATAATCGCCGTGGTTGCCAGTATCGTCGCCCTAGCCATGTTCTTCGTCTTCCGAGCAACCTGGGCTGCCTCATGGTGGAAGCGGGCCATTTCAGCCGTCATCCTCGCTGGTGCAGTGTCTGGGATGCATTGGTGTGCTGCTATCGGAACGCACTATCGACTCGTCGACATCAAGCCAAAGGGTAGCGAGCCATCCCGCAGTGCAACCGTCGTTGTCGTTATCTGTCTGGTTAGTGTCACTGACCCCGGCATGGATGTATGAACCATACTAACATTGACACAGTCGCTTGGCGCATGTTTCATTATCGCTGGGTCTGTTATCCTTCGTGTAAGAAGTATGAGAAAGACGGCTCTCCATGCTCAGCAGATCACGTTGGGAGCTGCTGTCTTCGACAAGAATGGGAGAATACTGGTCAACACCGACGGGCTCATCCCTAGCACAGTAGTGACGGACTCATTTTTGGAAAAGGTAAGAGTTCAATTTTACTCCCGTTGGTGAACGATGCTGACTATAGCAGCATGCCAAGGAAGGATTCAGTATTGGCCATCCCCTATTCCATTGGATGTTCCACGCCTCTAGGAACTGGACTGGGATTTCTGGTCTTGTCAGTGGAATGAGGCAGCATTTGGCACAGCTGCCGCATTCTGGCAGTGATAAAGACAGGAGAGGCATCCAGCTTATCAACGAGCATGGCGAGATGATCGACGACTACGATATCATCTTTCGAGAACTCTTTTGTATGGCAGCTTCATCGCTGGCTGACCGGCTGAGAGAGCACATCACTACTGTGGGTGTGCTCTGGGACGAGATTCTGCCCACAGGTACTACCGGAAAGCGACCGCATGGACCGTTACAGAAGAACTCGTCGAGGAAGTCCAGCTCAGACAACGAAGACTCTCAATCGGAAAATCGGCACGGAGCCGGCGTAGCAGAAAAAGGCCTCAGCCTGTGGGAGCAAGACTACGGGCGTGGATCTTTGATGTTCCTGGTTCGTCGAATTGAGACGGATCGTGATGCGGAACGACTGGTGTCTGCTGGCTATCGGTTTGCTGAACCTCATCAGGTCAGTGAGATCATCCAATCAAGCATGCAAATCAGATGCCAGGGTTTCGATCAGAAGCTTCGGGACATGGCCATGTCCACGACCCAACAGCAAAAGGCCCTCCCTGGAGTGCATTTGGGCTTCTTTGCCATCCGCGCTCGGCCTAATTCACTTGGATTCGAGATCCTGGTGCGAAAGAGTGCACGGAACCTGCTGCCGTCCACGGCTCTTCCTATACCAGACCTCGAGGACTGGCAAGTGTCGTTTCTGAGGCGCCTTGACAACTTGCCGGTATCGAAAATTCGACGGATCCTGGATGAAGGGGATCTCTCATCGCAAACCCACAAAGAGGGCGAATTTGCCGGTCAGCTATCAGAAGCAATCAGAGCCCTCCAGGAGTGGATCCAAGAGCCGTTGTTTGAAGAGGCCACCCTCACGCCGACGGTCGTTGAGTTGCCATGCGTGAGTGAAGACAGTCCGACTCAGTCGAAAATGATCGTGATGCGCCTCGTGGTTCCTATCCATTCTGTGCCATCTGGCCCAACATGCGAATTTGTCCCATTGAGCTTCTTCAAGATCCAGCAGGTTCCAACCAAGTTCCGACAGGAGTTTACGCGAGGCGCTCACCGGGAATTTGGACACATCGTCACGAGAAGCGAAAGGAGGGTAGGAGGGCTTGGGGACACGCCATCGGGCCCTTCATCCAAGCTATGGCCATTCAAGCGCCTAGGCACGTCTAGTGGCACCAACTCGAACACGTCAAAGACAGCTGAGGGACGTCGAGGATCGGAACCCGACTCCATCCAGTCTGGCTCGACCATCAACCTGTGCCCTCCAACTCTCAAGCGTTCGCAGTCGGTAGAATCCAGGCATAATTCCGTGACTTACCCGGCCCGGGACAATTCACCGCCACTGCCACCATCGTACGGAGGCATTATGGTGATCCAAGAAATCAAGATCGACATTCAAAAGGCCGAACTCGCCCAGGGACGGACTCGGCTTGAGAGTACCAAAAGCCAAGACACAGTTATGGCTGAGTCGCCAAACGCAAGGGGAGCAAGGCCAGCAGATATCGAAATGCAGCGGATGGGACACATGGGAACCAGCGTGCAGGCGGGACAGCGAGGCTCTATCAATGGTGGCCTGCAAAGTGGCGACGTGAGTCAAGTCGAGTCATTTGTGGATGTTTTGTTTGCCGAGTGTGTCGAAGGTCGTTGAAGTTGAGACCGAGGAGTATTAGCCTGCTGGTTGCGCAGGCGCAAAACCCGAGAGTGGCTTTTGTATGTATTTATTCGATTCACATGGTCGAGGACGACTATGGGTCGGTTGCCTCACCCTTACTTGGAGAGAGATACCCGGTGTGGCAATGGTGTATTTGGATAATGACTAATAAAACATTTGTGAGGGAACAAGAGTGCACAAGTGAATTATTGCCAATTGAGTGTTGTTGAACAGGAGCGGCGATGATGGAAACCCGTGGGAGACGGAGATGGAGACGGAGAGGCGTTCTGGGAGTTTGGGGGAGTGGACAAAATTTGGGGGCTCACGAGGCCAGAAGAACCAGAGGAACAAGGTAAAATGTGAGGTAAAGGTACGTAGGTAGTAACTAATTCGCTCTCCCTGGTTGGTGGGAATTTTACAATATGTCACCCGAGAAAGAGGCAAGAGGGTCTTCATTGCTCGTTTGCTTTGCCTGCCTGCGTGACCCGACCGACGCGAAGGGTCCGAAAGTCTTTAGTAAACTACTTGTGCACAGTATGGATCAATTAGGACTACTTTTGCTTCCACCAAAAAAGCAAGTGCGAGGAAGGAGGAAAGGCGAATGAATGCAAGGGGAAGGAATCGGAAAAGGCGTCCCACGTCCAAGTACGGATACTAGGACGAATGACCCCCAAAATCCCCAAAAGATTAGACTAGTTCTAGCAATTGGCGGCACGGCGACAACGGTGGCACGGTGCACCCCCAACTTTCCCCAACGACGGCCCCACTGGGAAGCCAAATCCATGTTCAGATCGCACGCCCTCATTCCGTCCGCGAGCCATCCATGAGCCGGCACTCGACCTCGTGAGCCGCGATTCTCTGTCGCCCGGAGCCAACCCTCGCCATTGTCCCCAAAGCCGATCCCGCGCGGGAATCCGAAGAGACCAAGCAGCCAATGGCAACCGGGAATTGGAGAATTAAAGCGGCAAAAAGGAGGCCGAGCATCCTTACGTTGTTGGTGTTCCCCCACACCGCAGCGGGGCCCGGGACAGAGTCACGGGCCTCGCACCAATACTTCCTTCGGCGGCGGCATAGCGCATCACTAAGAGGTACCGGCCGGCGCCCGCCATGGGCCCGATGCCCACCATTTCGTCATTGTTCGGGCTGGCGTTGCATGTGTCAGAGCCTTGAGAGACTTCAAGTCTAGTCTTCGACAACGCGCCGCGACATTTTTCTTTCTTCTATCTTGCTCCGCCTTCTCTTCTTTCATTTCTGCTTCTCATTTCTCCCCCATTCTCTCTCCTGTGCTCAACCCTCTTCCGCCTAGACTAGGAGGTAGGCTCTTGGACGCGCTTGTGCGCTTGTGCGCTTCCCTCACAACATCCCCCCTCGCGCCCATCTCTCTCTGTGCTCATCAACTATCCACAAGGCCGCTTGCCGCGTGCGCTGGCTCATCTTGTCGCCCAATTGACCGAACCGAAGTTCAGCTCCGGCTCCAGCTCCGGCTCCAGCTCCGGCTCTAGCTCCGGCCTCAGCGCCAGCACATCCTCCAAGTTGCCGCCATGTCGCCCGTTGCCGGTGCCCGATCTCGCCTTTTCCGCCGCTTACTACTCCCCGGCGCCGTCGCAACAACCAGCGCCGTCATACTCTACAGCTACCGCCCTCGAGACATCCTCGGCTCCTCCTCTTCCCCGGCAGTTCCACCCCCCACCATCAGCGCAGACGGCAGCTTCAAGCTACCCCGTTTCCCCCACGTCAAGCCCCGCGATGAGCAATTGGCCGACCTTCGAAAGAGCTCCCAACCGGAAACCATCGAGTATGACATGCTCATCATCGGAGGCGGTGCCACCGGCGCTGGTGTTGCGTTGGACGCTGCCACCCGTGGCCTCAAGGTTGCCGTCGTTGAACGCGATGACTTCAGCAGCGGCACCAGCAGCAAAAGCACCAAGCTTGTCCATGGTGGCGTGCGCTACCTCGAAAAAAGCCGTCTGGAACCTCGATTACAGCCAGTACGAGCTCGTCAAGGAAGCCCTCAAGGAGCGCAAGTACTTCTTGCAGACAGCGCCCCATCTGAGCTCATGGCTGCCCATCATGCTCCCCCTCGACAAGTGGTGGAAAGCTCCGTACTACTGGGCCGGTACCAAGTTCTATGACTTCCTCGCCGGTAGCGAAGGCATTGAGAGCTCCTACTTTCTGACCCGCAGCAAGGCCCTCGAGGCCTTCCCCATGCTGAAGCAGACTGACCTGGTTGGGGCCCTGGTCTACTACGATGGCGCCCACAACGACTCTCGAATGAACGTGTCCATTGCCATGACGGCCGCTCTCTACGGTGCCACTGTCTTAAACCACGCCGAGGTCACAGGTCTCATCAAGGACGAGCACGGCCAATTGTGCGGTGCCAAAGTCAAGGACTTAGTCGCAACCAAGGATAGACGTCCCACCGAGGAGATTACTGTTAGGGCCAAGAGCATCATTAATTGCACCGGGCCGTTTACCGATTCCATCCGCAAGATGGACGACCAGCAATGCAAAGATATAGTTGCCCCGTCTTCCGGCGTCCACGTCATTCTCCCTGGCTACTTCAGCCCCGGCAAGATGGGGTTGATCGACCCCTCCACATCCGACGGCCGTGTCATCTTCTTCCTCCCCTGGCAAGGAAACACAATTGCCGGCACTACTGACTCGCCCTCTACCATCTCGCCCAACCCTCTGCCTGACGAGAAGTCGATTGAGTGGATTCTGAGCGAAGTCAGCCACTACCTCTCTCCCGAAATCAACGTGCGTAGGGGCGATGTCCTGGCTGCCTGGTCTGGCATCCGCCCCCTTGTCAAGGACCCGAAGGCCAAGAACACCGAATCGTTGGTCCGCAACCATTTGATTGACATATCGTCCTCTGGCTTGCTCACTTGCGCCGGTGGGAAATGGACCACGTACCGTCAGATGGCTGAGGAGTGTGTCGACGCGGCCGTCGGAGAATTTAGCCTCAAGCCCAAGTCGGTCAACGACGCTCCGCGCGTGAGCGGCACCGAGATGATTGACGACGGCGCCATCCTCGATGGCTCATGCCAGACGCACAAGGTCCGCCTCGTCGGTGCGCACGGCTTCAGCAACACCCTCTTCATCCCCCTGATCCAGCACTTCGGAGTCGAGACCGAAGTGGCTAAGCACCTGACTGAATCCTACGGCGACCGCGCCTGGACTGTCGCTGCCCTCTGCAAGCTGACCGACAAGCGGTTCCCTGCCCGCGGCGAACGCATCTCCCACTTGTATCCCTTCGTCGATGGCGAGATCCGCTACGCCGTCCAACACGAATATGCCCAGACTGCCGTCGACGTCCTGGCCCGCCGCACCCGGTTAGCATTCCTCAACGCCCAGGCAGCGCTCGAGGCCCTTCCCAAGGTCATCGACATCATGACCGAAGAGCTGAAGTGGGATCGACGTCGACAAGATCACGAGTGGAAAGAGTGTACGTGTTTCCGTTATTTCTCTGCCTAGAGTGGCTCCCCATCCGTTTGCTATGCTGACCCCCCATCCCTCGTTTAGCTGTTGCCTTCCTAGAGTCGATGGGTCTGCCACAACCCATGCTCTCGGCGACGCGTAAGCAAGTCGAGCAGGGCAAGCTTGACTTCGCCAACTCCCTTGAGTGGAAGATGTACTCTCGCCACGACAAGCCGATGGAGCAGGAATAAGACAAAGGCCAGGTACTTAATAAGAACGAAAAGAAAACAGGGGTGAGAGCGCTTGGATCACCAAGACTTGAAGTAGAAAACCACGTGTAGCACACATTGCACATACTACGTAGTAGTCAGATACACACATACACCAAGCATGGGGGAAGGGGCCACGAATGTATCAAAGATTGACTTCTTCCTATTCGAAAGACCAGCCATGAAGGAAGGAATTGTCGTCGATTTTGGATATTCCCTACATGATGGACAGCTTTCGTCTATAATGACAACTGAACGAAACAGTGCCTTGTGCACTTGGTTGTGAACGCCATTGAACTTGACCTCAACTGATCAGCCGTCATAGTGTCCAATATATTCGGCGTGTCCACCCTCATGAAACCATCCCTCATCGCATTGGTACTGATCGTTTCTCGTGGCATACACACTATGTAGCGGTAGTCGATGTACATACAACACTACTAAAGAGGGACAGAAATGAAGATTGTTGGTGCATGGGAATCATGTATTTTGACATTTAGACATTATGCCTAGAGCCTTTTTTCCTCTTTGAGGTTGGCCAACGGACCACTTCGACTCTAGACAGTCCTCCTTATTGTTTTCCCTCTCATCCCGAAAATTAACTCCGTAATCATCATAAGCCGGCGCCCCTAGACATCCTTAAAGGCTCGCCCGGTCATTCACCCGATGGGACAAATTGCATTCCATTGCTCAATGTCCCAAGATGCGCGGCCTGGTGCGTACACACAGGACCAAAGAATCTCGCTGAAGAAGAGAAGAACCAAAACACCGAAAGATAGCCCACGGGTTCCACCAGATAGAACCGTAGCGCTGCAGAAACGCCTCACCAGCTACACCCTGTCATGCCATCTATGTCATGTGTGTAGTCCGTGTATGCAACATATGATGTCCTCATCATAACCAAAAATGATCCGTGGACACCCACTCCCGCCTCTTCCTTCACAAAGGTCTCTCGTAGATAAGTAAAATAACAAAAGGCCACCAGGCTCTACGAGAGCTCGGGGATTGTTCTAGGTTTGAATCCGTTCGGTTTAATTAGTCGTATTTTCCCAGCGAAGAGGAAGATACGGCTTTAAAGACACGGTGGAGCAGGTTGGTTTTGCTTCCGTTAGCGCGTCGATATGTCAAAGCGATAGTTTCGCCATCGCTTTCTTCGCCTCTTCGTTCGAGCTCGGCATCCCATCCGTAAGCGTCCTCCGGGGAAGAAATGGGACAGTGGCACTGAGAATCGACAGTGGCAGAAGAAGTCATACTCTCGCAACTCTGCGATGGAGTCGGCAAGTAGTTTGAGAAGTCGCTGAAAGACGAGCCCACCCAGCGGCGGCTTTGTTCGTCCGAGTCAACCTCCATATCCTGGGCCGATAGCGATGCCAAAAGCAGGTCTGAGTGACTTGAAGAGGTGACGATTGGTAGCAGTTTTGGATGTGATTTCACTGACGAACGGCGTTTAGCTGGATTCTGGGCAGCAACAGGCTCGATCGTCTTGTCCACGAGCATCCTCGTTCGGACCCTGATGCTTTTTTGCACCAGAGACATGGACTGACCGTTCCGGTTGGCGGCAAATTTTGCGGCCATGCCATCCCCATGTCCACCACATTGGCTGGGGGCAGAGGCACGGAGCCACCCGTTCTCTGGCCCCATTTGACCAGACGACTGATGACCAGGGTCTGAGCCTTCAGAATCAGAAGAATCCTGAAGGACATTGCTGGTCCAGTCGGCTGAATGGCTGGATGGAATAGGTAACGACAAGGCCTGCGACCTTCATAAGGAGTCATGCAGGTCCATAGTGGCATCGGTGGGCGACGATGAGGAGGTCGGGGGTGTCGAGCGGCGGCTGGGGTTTTTGCGAGAAAGTCCCAACTTCGCTCCCATCTTCTTCCAACCCTTGTTGTGTGCAGCGACGGCACGTTGAAGGCTTCCAGGTGATGCGTTGTTGAATGTCCATTCGGAGGTGGGAGGGGTAGTAGGGGGGGTCATTGGCTCCATTGCTGTGGGTGAGTTGCATTCGCTGTCGTCCGTTAGGCTGTCAGAATCGAGGCCCTGCATGGAAGTCGTCGACCGAACTGGTCCGGACATTCTGTTGTGGGTTGAGAACCTGGGGGAGCGAGCAGATTCGTCGGAGTGGCCATCGAGCTGCATGGGCGCGACGGATTGGAGAAAAGGGACCAGGAGTGAGTCGTTCATAAGTTCGTAGATAATACGACCGGCCTCATCCAGTTGAGAAGGGTGGGGAGGCAAAGGATAGCAGGGGAGGCGGAGCAGGTGGTCTCGCACGTGGGCGGGGAGGTTGACTTCTCTGGGAGCGCAGGGGATGATGTAAACCTGCATGAGCTTCTCCCATAGAGAGCAAACACGGTCGTCGTTGTCACGGGAGCGTGAAGCGGCTTCCATGATGAGCTCATTGTAGAAGGCGGAGTATCGCTGAGCATCGAGTGTGAATTCCAGCGTCTCCATGCAGTGGTTCTGAGACAGATAGGCCATGAAGGCGCTGAGGGTCCATGGCGGTGGCGAAACATCAAGGAGGATCTCGGTGAGGGTGGGGGGCCTTGAGCCCATGGCGCCGGTCGGGGTCGAGGTTCCAGATGTAAATGCTTCGCTTAATGGTCTCGAGGGAGGAGTATCGACATCGAAGAAGCCCTCGAATGCCGAAGATGGCTGAGGAGATGGCGGTTGTGCAATGTGGTTCATGCACTCGTGGGATTGCCTCCACAGCCGCGACTTGCCCATTTCTCTCGAGTTGGGCCGCGTTGACACGTCCCACGCCTCGGAGGAGGATGTGTGCTGGAAAGGCACGGGCGATTGGTGCAGGCAGAACAGCAAGAGGATTCGAAGAGACCAGGTGGGAGAAACCTGGGTCAAGTACTTGGGTGGAAACGTGGAGGAGGAAGCCGTGGCGTCTCGTCGGCGTCCGTAGTAGTCAGGTTGACGCAGACTCTCATATGACGGAGTAGGGTAGCGGCGCCGAGTCTAACTTAGGGTTGCCTAAGCAGAGGCGAAGATAGGGAACGCAATCAAGAGGGTTCACAGATGGTGGTGAATTGACTTGGAGCGATCGAGTGCGGAGAGTGGCAGGTGCTGTGGCTGGTCGCTGCGGGCGACAAGCTCGTGGAGAAGGGTGGCTTGCAGGATAGCGACGACGAAGACGTGGAGCGAGATGGGCCTAGGGACGGAGCCAGCGACGAATGGCGGAGGATAAATGAATAGAGGGAAGCGGAGCCGCTGTAAAAGAGAACGAAGACTTTTGCGGTGCGTCGGCGAGTCGTCTTCTCGAGTTGGCGAGTCGTTCTCTGGGGTCGCCGATGTGAGGTTGGTGAAGTTGGCAACAGTCAGTCCCAAAGCGGCGTTGGCGCGGGCGGGTCGAGGCTGTCAAAGCAGTTGCTGTTCCGCGTCCCAAGTCACTGGAATGCGAGGTTGAAGGACGGGCAAATGGAATCGGCTCGGCGTCAAAAGATGGCGGGCTTGTCGGGTTTGTCGGGTGACAGAGGGAATCGTGGGCGGATCGTAGTCGATCGCGCCAGAGGCTTGGTGGAGAGGAGGAGGTTGAAGCGGAGAGGAGGAGTCGGACGGGAGAGACGGGGAGACGGGGAGACGGGGAGACTTTGGTGGCTTGCAGGTGGCCGGGAGTCTATCCAGAGGGGAGCTGTGAGTCGTCTGCGGGTGCGACCTGGCGAACCGGGGCCGTCTTGGGACTGGAGTGAAGTGGTGAGGAATGGGGAATTGAGGCGTCGAAAGCGTAATCGAGGTCCAGGCCCGGATTAAGTGAAGAATGGGTGAGGTAAGGTTCGAGTGCAAAGGCGGCTGGATGGGGCTGCGGGTTGGTTGCTTCTTGGCTGGATGACGTTGTGGTGATGGGTTGACTGATTGGGTGTGAATGTGTGCATGTGTAAATGTGTTCAAGTGTGTGTGTGAGATTGGCGAAGAGGGGCCTCAAAGAAGCAAGCCAGACAGGACGAGATGGGATTACGAGGAAGGAGGGGGCTTTTGTTGGTTTAAGAGATGCAGAGCAACCGCATGGTATGGGATCATGGATGTCCCTGGAGAGGACAGGTCAAAGAAAGCCTGAAAGGCCAGAGGGGACGGCGAGGGAAGAAAAAGGGAAAAAGGTGTGAGCGTAGTGAGACAGTGACGGAGGGCGGTTGTTCGATGGGCAAAGCGGAGTGCGGAGTGCGCGAAGGTACTGTATGTAGTAAGTAGGCAGTGGGCAACAGCGACCGGGCAGTTGGTGCTTGGCTGGTGCTTGGCTGGTGCTCGGGGCTAGTGCTAGTGCTGGTGCTGGTGCTGGGCTGACCTGACCCCCGACAAGACAAACCAGGCAGGGCATGAGTGAGTGATGAGTCTGTATTCGTACAGTACTTACAACTAATACTCATCCAAAGAGGACGGGTTGGTCCAGACACATACGGAGGCAGGCGGGTGGCGGCGACGGCGACGGCGAAGAACTTCGATGAATGGATCTTCATTACTACCTTACCTAGCCCTGGCGACCTGGTCGGGGAGGGAGCGCTGAGGTGGTACTAGAGCAGCTGCCTCCCTGTCCATCCCCGGCAGGGGAGGAAACGACGCAGGCAAGGAAGGCCAGCGGCCAGCGGCCAGCGGCAGCAGGCAAAGAAGGGGAACTTGAAGAGAGAGGCGAGCAGGGGTCGTCTGCGTGCTTGCAAGTGAGGTACCGGTACCACGGCAAAGCAGGCCAACATGACGGGAGGCCAAGGGGAGACGTCGCCGGCCCAGAGAGTGCCAAGACTTCACTGGCATTCATTACTGCGTCCGGACAAGAACATTTACAACAACCTCCTTCCTACCCGTTCTCCGCACTACCCGTTACCAGTGATCGCCGCAGATGGAGCATCGGGATGATGAATGTGGCACGCTGAGCCACCACCCAGAAGCACACGCACACGCACACGCACATGCACAGTTGATAGTCCGCCTTCAGTCCCCATTGTTAACTCAGTCCGTCAGTCACGCAAGGAACCGGCCAGCGCCGAAACGGAAGCCAGCAGGTCAGGCGTGGCGAAAAACGAAAACAGGCAAGACAGAGGAATTCCCGGGTACCGCAATGCCTAACCCAACTTCTCCCGCATGGAAGCCACAATGCTGGTCGGGTACGTACCTGCCTGCTTCCCGCTCCCCACAGCAGACTTGGGCTTGACGAATACTGGCGACGGCTGGGAGCACCGAACAGGGGCGCCTCTTGGTGGATCTAGGCCTCCTAGTGGATCTGGGCCTACTAGAAGGGCGCTAGAAGATGCAGCAGTGGCCAATGGCGGGGGCTGGTTGGGGCTTGGCTGGGGTTCACTGGGGGGCTGATGGGGGGGCTGGTTGGGGCTGACTGGGGGCCTCAGTACGTACTGCCCACCACTGGAGGACCACTGGAGGCCACTGGAAGTGCCCCAGCGGAGGGGGCCCCAGTGGAGTGGGAGAGGCGACAGCCGAAGGACGTGCCCCGCACACCCAACTTGGCACCCAAGCACACTCCCACAGCCCGTCGGTCACACACAGCACTCTCACACTCTCACTCACACTCACACAACTGTTCATCAATCACATATTCACGTTGCTCATCAAACATGCTTGCATGCCTCTCCGTCCAGAAACTGCCCCTCTTGCCACAGACGAGCTACAGAGAGCTACACCACCCCAAACGCTCTGCGCCATGCATCATGCACCATGCCTTGCTGTCTGAAACATCCAGACAAAGCATCGTTCGCAGTGCGTAGTGTACGAAGAGACAATGGACTAAAACACTACACGTACCAGATAATTATCTGTGCTGTCGACGAAAGACCCCATCCCTTTCTCCATGTCGCCAACAACAGCCTCCTCTTCTCACAAAAGGAAATATCATTCGCCCCACCGTGCTCCAAGGACGTTCATGAACGGTTGGCAAAAGCCCGTGTCGCACATGCGGTTGCTGGATCACTGGGTGAAGTAACCCTGTATCAGTCACACCATCCCAACTTCCATCCGTCTCCATCTTTACCCATCCATCCCTTCAACGGTCATGGGCGCGTAAACTTTTTTAGTCAGTCGTTCATTACAAGACCACCGGCTCTAGATGTAGTATCATGCCCGGCTACCCGTCTCCTCAATCAACGTCTCCCATCGCGTTCAAGGGGCCTTCCCCGTCTGTCTCCGCAGCTGTTCCCCGCAATTGAGACAAGACGCGAGGAGACAATACGTAAAGACGAGACGCGGGCCGAGACGAGACAACATGACCATAACAAGACAACCCGAGGAAGCTCGCCCGTGGGTGGTGTGAAGGCGAAGGCGCAGGCGAAAGTGCAGCTATTCGTACACTTACACTTC
Organism: Neonectria sp. DH2; assembly: GCA_003934905.1. Classification (NCBI taxonomy): domain Eukaryota; kingdom Fungi; phylum Ascomycota; class Sordariomycetes; order Hypocreales; family Nectriaceae; genus Neonectria; species Neonectria sp. DH2. Next base: position 1,525,564 of record RQWH01000012.1, on the reverse strand, counting down.
TCATCACCATTGTCAACTCTCAACCCAATCGCTCGAGCGCCAAGCCTCCCCGCTTCACTCCAGGCTTGTGAATTGTGACGATGATAGCGTAGCTAGGAAAATTTCCCTTGCCTGCTGCATTCAACCATGCCATCATCACGACCGCCGCTGGTGTCACCATGTCCCATCCCGGCATGGTTGGTCTCTTTCTGCCGGTCTCTCTTCCGTATCGGCATCGCGATGGATGCACGCTGGCACACCACACCACAACCACGCCTTCACGGGTTGACGGGTTGCACTCTGCACTATGCATTCTGCATTCTGCACTCTGCGCTCGGCACTCTGCACTCTGCACCTCCCGATTCTCCCCACCTCTCCCCCAAGCAATGCTCTACGATGCGCTACTGGCCGACAACACATCTTGGCTTCGCCGCTACAGGACGGTGGCCCGGCCGATCGATGAGCACTAGAGATACCCTGTTGGTTCACCCTGGCCATTTGTCGTGTCACTTGGGCAGGCCTTTGAGCGGAGTGCACCAGTTACGTTGAGGGGATGGCGCCCTCTACGTGGGCTCTCGCACCTCTCCAGAACTCCGGAGCTCTTCTCCAGCGGCCTTCTCCAACAAACGGGCGCTCGTCACGCAACCCCAGCCTGTTCAATGCACACCGGCCCGCCAATTATCTCCGATGCTTGAGTGGGAGGGTGGCATCGTCGTCATCCCAGTCAGATGTGCGGTTGACGGCAGCCATTCGAACGGCATTTGCGGGCGGGATACTCCGTGCTACCTGACGATCCATTGGCGACGGGAGAGGTGTGTCTCTGACAAATGCATCGTGCCCGCCTTCATCCCGGAAACTTTGGTGTTTTAAGGGTTGCTAGTTGTCGCTGATCACTCCCCGCCCTGTGATGCAATACAAGGTATGGTATGCTGCAATTGATCGGAGTCAACTAACGAGAGGAGAGGCCCAAGGCCCTTGAAGGCACAGGCAGGCAGGTAGGCAGGCAGGCAGGCCGAGACAAGGCAGAGCAACAACCTTGAATAGCCGTGTCCGTACATCGGAGAAAGATGGGGCTCGCTCTCTGTCACAATGCCATCGAACAATTATTACCAAACCGAATCATCTTCGCCATCGATCCTTGCGATGCGCAATTTTCCCAGTTGGCGCAGGTGTGTCATAGCGGCGTCAAAGGGACCACTTCTGGATTGCCTCGTTCCTTCACCACCACGCACCAGACGGCAAAAACCCTTCGAGTGGAGCTGGAAAGCACGAAAAGCCCACAGTTGCCATCACGATCCCTTTAGCCAGGGCTTCATTTGATGTCACCCTCCCCATCCCCACGTCTCCTCGGACCCATGGGTCCGCCACATCGCAGCACCACTAGTAGGTTTTCGGACCCATCTTGGCATCTTGTGCCTCGCGTCGCTAGGCTCAGTCCGGAAGCAGGGGAGAGAACGACCCAGGGCGAGACACACATGGGCATTGCGATTCCTTGTTGCAACGGACCTCATTGTGGAGCAATGACTACGTACGAATGGACTGACCCGATCCAAGACTCTATTTCCGCCCTGGTCGGCACTTGTCGGTGAGTGTCCCGATCTCACCACTCGGGATCAGTCTAGTGCAGTAGTCATTCCCATCCAGGGAACCACTGCACTAAGAACATGTAGTCTGTGTAAGTAGGTAGGGTAGGTTAATTCCACCTGACCACTGCCTACGAAACAGCACTCGCGGAACTGACGTAAGACAATTGCCAGGGTACTTTGGCAGGGCGGGTCTTTTACTTACCAAACCGACTCATTGCTTGACAACGGCGGATAGCCGTGAATACTGACACGACATCTGGTGATGATTGGCACATGCAACGGTGCAACAGTCGCCGTGAACGGACGGGGATGGTCTGAACTGAATCACATATCAGCGCAATGCAACGACATGGCTCCGTTGCTCAATCGCGTTGTTCATCATCATAGCGCACGGCAGAGCATCCCTCCAGCAGGTCGACAACAGCAACGACTAGTCGCCAACATCTAACCACAATGCCTGATCGTTCGACTCCACTGCGCCCACCAGCACTGTCGATCGCCAATAGATGGGGTTTCCGGGTCCTGACACCGAGCTTCTCATCTACCGATTCTTGCTGCATGCGGCCAGGGGTGCTCCAATGAATGGACGAAAGGGCGGCCAGCCATCGCCATTCAGATTTGGTTGTGGCACTTACACATGCATTTCACGACGTACAGATGCGCTGCTCCCTTTCATTCCGGTTCTGACTCGGGTTGCCGTTGCCATCAACTCATCACACATAGATTACTTTGCCGGAAGTGGTCTCTCCACCAATCTTCATCACAGTGCCTGATCAAGACACACCCGTTGGGCAATGTTTGCATCCGAGACCCAATGGAACAAGGAAGACCTCAAGAACAATGCCTCGTCCGGTGAAGCGCATTGCTACCCTAGTGTTGATCGGCCTTGCTCCTTCCCCACCGAGACCACCCCTTTGCCACCGTGTTCTAGATGGAACGAACTCAAGCCGCCAAGGCCAAATGCTGGGCAAATATGCTCCAGGCAAGGCATGGAAGCCAGACATGGAAGGAGAAGTCCAACCCTATTGCTGTCAGTGACCACAGGATAGGAACGTGCTCTGTCTGTTGGCGCCAGGGCGGTGGTGGCGCCGAGTTACAATACCCCTTTTCTCAGACTGGGTTGTTGAGCGACTGGTGATTGTCTCAAGGCAATCAATCCATCCCGGGCAAATCTGAGAAACCCGAAAACCAGACCAGATAGCCCCCTGGTCTGCGGCCGACGCACAGATATACTTTAGCGGGGCCACAGAGGGCGTGCGCGATATGTTGAATAGTAGTAGCATGTTCGTGCTCATTCCGTGCCGAGGTCGCCCCTTCCAAGTTCCAATTGAAGTCCCAACTTCCGATCCGACCCAGCATCCATGTCGTTCTAGAAAAGCCAAGAAATCAGCCCAGTGGCGCCGTTCCAGAAGCCTTCCCGTTTAGGCCGATCCAACCATCCACCCGGTGCCCCTTCCCTTTCAACAACCCTTGCCGCCTTTCAGCTGTCCAACTCACTCCACACACCATCACCAAAACGTATCCTCCAACCGGCCTCGCCGTGTCTCCATCGCCTCACCTTTCCCAGGGGGAAATAGGGAGACGGGAGAAGAAGAAAAAACTGCCACAATCATCCTACGTATACGCGCCAGCTGGCCGCGACCCGAAATCACCTCAAACACCAACCAAACCCATTGGGATCCATCCTCTGGCCGAGAAAATTCTGCAACTGCCGGTATTCCACCCCCCGTATCTCCTTTCACTTGCCTCTTAGGGACGACGGCGTGTAATCCAGATTCTTTTACTACGAACTACTACTCGCTTCGTATTATATTAGCCCACACCGCGACGGGCCGCAGCCAGCGGGGTCCTCAAAGCAGCAGGCGAACGGTCAGAGGGACAGAAATTTTGTGCAGCACCGGCCGGCCGGCTGGACACGGATGGCACCGGGTAAACCGGTGTTTTTCAATTGTTCATGGTCACCCTTGGAGTTTTCGGTCCATGGTGTCCAATGTCCCCACGGATCACGATGGACGGAGTTGAATCAATCTCCCGCTGGGTCTGCGGCTGGTCACGGGTAAGCCAAACGGCGTAGGAACCTTGGCCTTGGCTCTCTCCGAGAGCGAGCGAGAGACCCATTGGCGCCTTGTTAGACAGGGTTTGCACATGTGCGTGACGAGGGCGCGCCTACGAGGTCGAATGGACGACGGGCTCGCCGATGTCACCACCAACGACATGGAACAAACACGTCCTCGCCTCATCAATGTCTGGGGCGTGCTGGTCACCGCTCACCGATGCCACACACACACGCAAGCACGTCGCGTGCACACACCGCGGAACGCATCGCGTTCCAGAAATGGTCCCGTCTCACCGTCAACCACAAGCATCTTGCCGTTAACGAAGCTGTCTAACGTCCCTCCCCGATGGAGATTTGCTCGGCGCCAAAAGGTTTGGTGTGCCAGGCCAAATGTTGACTTGTGGCGAAGTTTTCTGGATGGTCTTGGAAACCATGTCCAATATTCCGTTACTGCGGGCTGTACGAATATTCGCCTTTGTCTCTCTCCCGTCTTGGCTGCATCCGTCCTTCCCTGTCCTACCTGACACCCGTCACCCCCCCTCCTTTGCCGTGAAGACTGAAACCTTCGTCCGCGCCTGGAATTCTCGAAAGCTTCCCGAACTTTCGAGAATATCCCGTCCCGTCCCGTCTCTCCACCAGAAACCCCCAACCTTGATTATTGTTGGCATCCGCATTATTCACCCAACCCTCAAAGTTCCAAGAACCTATTCAAGCCTCTGACCGACGCGACGCCGCAGATGCAAGTAAACCCGTCCCTCGTTCCCGCTCCTCTGTGGCTACTTTCCACTGCCGGGAGACGCCATTGCCTCCCTCGTCTAGATTGCCCCAGGGCCACTATCCTTTGTCAACCGAGAGGGGGGAAACCAACAACACCAAAGCGGAAACCAACCCAGGTCGAAAATTCTTCTTGACCGTCACATGTCGTTCCCTGGGCCCACGTATTGCCGCTGTTATCCACCCGTGGAAACTCCAAGGAGGAGACACGCCCCCCCTAGTGAGCCTACCGTTGCGTACCACCTACCTACTACGTACTGCTTAGTACACGAGCGGTGATGGACCTGCGACACCGTTGGGGCTTGGATCGTATGTGTTCGTACTTGGACTCCCTAGTAATACAACCTTGGCGTGGGCCCGCTGCTCTTGGCCTCTCGCAGACTTGTTTGTCATGAACTTGTTGGCCGTGCTGCTTCCCGCCTCACCCCCACTCCCCTGCTAGAGAGTCCTTGCTCGTAGTTGCAGACAAGAGTACCTACCAACTAGCAGCCTTGACGGACCATCAGTCGTGCAGAATCCTTACCAGGAATTACTCGGAATTGGCCATGCCGAAACAAAGCAGCCTTGTCACGAGGGCAACGCCATGTTGATATGCATGTTTATTGCACGGATTATGCAATCAACTCAGAGGGACCGAGTCTTGGAGTGACGGCCAGTGTATTGTGAGGTCTACCTAAGTCCCAGGAGTAGGCTACCTTACACAAAGTATAACTCTAATGTTCATCTCAGTGAGTGATCCTTCCTTTCACCCTTCTCTCTCCTATCCGATATCCCCTCTCCTCTCTCTTCTATCATCCTCCATAAGTCCATACATGCTCAAGCCGCTACGGCGAGCTTTTGTTCCTCGTCTGTCATCCAAAAACGCCAGTCCAATGCAACTGCTTGCTTGCTTTTCTCTCTTGGTATCTTGCCTAAACACCCAATGCCATCCAATAGAGGTTTTTTTTCTTCCACTCCTTGATCTCCCAAACGCCGGAGTATATATAACAAGTAAGACGTAACAATCGAATTAATACACTCGTAAGTCAAACTCTCCCTTGAAGCCGCCGTTCAGTAACATGCTCGCGAGCCGGATTCGCTGTTCCGGCATGTCTGTTGCCGCGTATGAATCGATGGGGCTGAGCCCCAAAGCCAAGCACATGGCATTTGTAATGGTGTGCACTCCACAGTCGTACCCGTTTGTTTGCCGGGGTGCTTCATGACGCATCACCTTCCACTCCGCCTCCGAGAAGCTTTCCTCCAGTACGTCCTTCATCCACGCGAGCGCGAGGTTTGTATTTGTAGCATTACCCCGCGGGTTCAAAGAGTCCATATGGGCTACTGTCCGCTTCGAGGGGCGAATGACGAGTAGGGTCCAGTGCGAACGCTCGCAAATGGGCAACAAAATCGTGTCGACGTCGAGCAGGTTCTTTTTCTCGACTCCATATCGTCGTAGGGTTCGTTGTGTACGGGCCACGCCCTGTTCCTGGAGTCGCTTGAAGAAGAACGATGACATGGCCAAGCACTTCCTTGTGCTTCTCTTGACATCCTTAATGCCAGCGGCCGAGTTGATAGCTTGGTCAAGCCAGTTGAGAGATCCATTGACAATCTCGTCATTCAGCCACTCTGTAGCTGGGACCACCTTGGCAAAGTCATGCCGCCGCAGATCAACACCTTCACCAGTGGTGGCCAATGTAGTACTCGCAGCAGCGCGGAGGGTATCTTGAGCCCTTGTCTGCCACGCAAAAGGTACAGCGCCGACAAGAGTCCGAGTGGGTACTCGAAGTCCCCCAGAACTAGCCAGCCGCTCCTCTAGTTCACGTCGAGCCTTCTCCTCGGCCTCACGTCTTGCTGCCTCGGCAGCCTGTCGAGCTTCTTCAGCAGCCTTGAGTGCTGCCTGTTCTTTTTGAAGGGTTATTCCAGCCCTAGAATCGTCACTAATCTCGAGAGGCTTGATGGATGGTATGGAGAGGAGCTGTTTAATGCGGGCAACGGGATCAACGTGGCCCCCCTGTTCGTTAGGCCGGAATTTAGGCGGCGTGCGACGAGACTGAACCTTCGACCACTCTAGAACTTCCTTCTCGTTCAGGAGTCTCGTATGAAAGTCTTTCTCAATCTGAGTCTCGGGACTGTCATTGCGGAATCTCTTCGTCTCGGGGGTGAGCTGGGATTGGGGGGCGTCGGGCTCGAGGTTCTTCGCATTTGTGGGCTCTTCCTTGGTCTCGACGATTCTTGGGACGTCGAGTCCAACCCGCGTCCTTGGCTTTGGGCTCAAGGTGGAGTCTGTGAATCGCACTGCCTTGGGTGGGCGTCTTATTCCCAGTCGCTTAGGAGTGTATCGTGACGGGTGCTTCCGTTTGTTTTTCAGAATCGATTTGATCGCCCCAACCTCCTTCACAGTGAGGGGCACCTTTGGGGCGAATTCGGTGATGTAGTTGTCCTGGATGGCGCGATGCGTTTCACTCTCACGATAAAAGTGTTCACGGTATTCCTCGGGGTTCAGCTGAGCAATCTTCGCTTCCAGAAAGTCGGCTCGCAGAAAGTCAGTTTTGTAATATTTTGGCCTCGCAATGACTGGAGGAAAAAAATCGGGGGGTTGCAGCAGAACGGGGGCTGGGTCCTGGTGAGGTTGCTGAATAGGTATGGGTTCGGGTTCGGGCTGAGGCTTAGGCTCAGGCTCTTCAAAGTCGGGGAAAGCGCCAGGAAGGAGTAGATGTGTGTCCAAGTCAGTCCGCTCAGGGCGAGGGAAAGTCTGCTGGATTTTATCGTGAAACTGGCGGGAGATGACATAGCTAGGTGCGGGGATGTTGTGTGTGATTGCCTCGAGGTCGAGGATGATGACGTCTATGAAGGATTCGGAAATTTGAACTTGTTCCTTGTTCGATATTCGGAGAATGTCCTTGCAAATGGTCGGCAGCGCTGGCGCAGATAGAAACTTCTTGATTGAGTTCATGATCTCCAGGCCTTCGGATGAGAGTTTGTAGTCCAACGTAGGTGGAACAGATTCGTGTGTGTCTCGAATCTTGACTATTATGCCGATTTCATAGACCCTGTCGAGATTTTCAAAGACGCGCTTGAACTGAAGTGAAAAGAGCTCGCAGAGATCGAGGCCATCACTGCTATTCAAAAGTGCTCGATCATTCTCATTGTCGGCCAACGAAAAACGGAGTGGTTCCAGGGCCTTGTTCATTTCCTGTCGAGAGTGGTGGGTCTCAATGGACTCCCAAACCTTGCCAATGCCCTTGGCAAAGGCCTTATAGTCGTCGATAAGGTCACTGAGGGCGGTTCTATCGATCCAGCGGATTTCGGCTTCTTCCTCATCGTGGCTCAATTTGACGCGCTTATTGGCGACCTGATTGTCACTGACATAGGAGCGGAACTCGGCCACCTCGTAAGACTTGGGGCTAACTGTACGAGCTATTAGTTTGTGGACTAGGGAAATTTTGATGTTCATGGGCGAATACGCACTCCATCGTCCAATTCGCCCCGTGAGGCCAGAGACGGCCACGTAAACGCTAGATATCATTCTAGTGAATAATGTAAGGAGCGAAGTTTGTGAAATTTCCCAACGCATATGGTACAGGTCCTAACCCAGTGGTTAGTAAATCAATCAAGCTCCGAGGACACCAGACCGGAGTGCGCCCACCTGGGTGTCTTGGTTGGAGTTCTCGATGGGGATAATTTGTCCCTCGCGACGAATGTATATAGGGGATCTGCCGTCTTGGATCCCGTTATTGGAAGCGACGAGTTCGATTTCGGTAGATTGAGCGCGGCGCTTGCGTGTGCGACTGCCATTGATAACGACGAAATCAGGCTTGGAGACGGGGGGTGTTGTGGGGGGTGTCGCGGGTGGACGCGTGCAAAACTTTGGGGGGGCGGGGCGAGTCCAGCGACGAGGCTGCCGAGTTCGAGTAGTAGACTCGGGGCGATGGCCCGGAGTATCAATGAGGAAGCGGCTGTTAGGCCGTCGAATGGGCCTCGGCGGGGTGGTGATGTGGTCGAGGGGTGGTTCGGGAGCAGGAGGCTGTTGCAGTACTGCTCTGGAGACAGCGGGAAGTCGTGGTCGAGGATAAGCTGGAGCCTCTCTTAAGAATCTGGGTCTGAAGAAGCCTCGACTGTCAGCGGATGCATGGACGCCGTAGCGGGCGAGTGGTGATGAAGACATCGTCACTGCAGACTGGCAGGAGGCCGACAAGATGACGATGGCGGTTTGACAAAGAAGTGCGTGACAGTAGTAGAGAAAGAGGGATCAAGACCAGTAAAGAAGTCGCGAGTGTCAATAGAGCAAGGACAAAGGCGTTTCAGCAACATCCAGCCACGGGAATGAGGCCAAAGAGAACAAGTTAAGAGCGGTTGCGATGGTGTAGAAGAAAAAGGCAAAGATGAGTTGGGCGTTGTTCAAAGGCAGCGGGCAACACAAAGGAGCAGAGCCGATGCTGAAGTGAGTCGAAAGTGGGTGTGAAAGTGAAGTTATCTTACAGTGGGCGAGTCCGCGGCGGCGCAGGTCAACAGAGCGTTGTCAGGCAAACACAGGCACAACAGCACAATGCAATCAGTAAGAGGGGCGAGGCGCGTCGTCGGTTTAGAACCTCGCCCGTGTGGCGCGTGGGCGCTGCTGGTCCCAAACGGGAGCGCGTAAACAATCGAGGTACGTACACCGAGGCTCGACGTGTCGCCTAATCGTTCCGGGTCGATGGGGATGATGGCATCGTGGTAGAGGGGGAGGATGGTGGACGATAGCTTCGCTACGGGGGGTGATCGCGCTGTGGTGTTGAAAGAATGGCGGGAGCTTCAGTGCGATTTTGGCGGAGGTTTTTGGACAAGCTCGGGCGGGGCCGGTAGAGGAGCCGCGATTGGCCTGTCGCTGGGTGGGGCACGGGATCTGAGTCGATGTCTGACGCCATTTCTCATTGGCCAGGGAGACACCATTCTCGATTCAGCGCCCTTTGTCACTCTTGCACACGCGAACAGACGTCAACGAGAGTTGTGAAAGAGCTGCAGCAATCAATCGGCATCACAACACTTTTGTCAGCGCGACAAGATAGAATAGAAGGGAATTCCCTATGTGTACCTCGATAGAAACCTTGACACACTAACTTGTTCTCTATGTGTTCTGCACCCATTGATCCGTCCTATATTGGGACACTTGTGATGTCATTCTCACTTTTGCCTACTTCCTAACCTAGAGGCAACTCTGAAAAGTTGTTGAGGTGTATCAAGTCAAGATTGATGATTTCCGACACCAGAGGATTCTATAAAATGTATGTGATCAAATAACCATGACTAAGAATGACCGGTCATCATTGATGGAATAAGTTTAAACGCGTATCAATTGTCTTTGTCACCATCTACTCTTGAGTTACAAAATACTATCACAACCAACGACATATTCGTCTCAACCAGTCGACTCCAACTCTATCCATCCTTCCCACCGCACTATTGTGCCTACTCCATCAATCACTACCCGCATCATAGCTGCGCCATCACATCACCCAGCTTCTTAGTACAGAAAGTCGAGAAATACTCGTTCAAGGCATCGACAGTTCCGCTGCCTTCCACCAGGCTAACCACCACGCCTACGTAGCCATCAGGCCGCACAACCACAACTCCGCCCAAGTCCTCATCCAGGCCCATCTTGGCGTGCGCCGCAGCCTTGGCATTGGGTAGTCTTGGGTCCCACCTGTCATCGGCGTAGACGTGGTCCCTGTATCGCGCAAGCACATCAGGAAGGTCGCGAGAGATCTCAATGTTGGGCCTCTTGGCGGCGAATATGGTGCAGAGGGTAAAGAAGTGACTGTGCGGGTTGTGCTTTTCGTGGTGGGAGACCTTGCCGAGATCCTCTCGCATATATGCTGAGTAAAACGACCTCTTGTTGTTGAGGTTGTTCCCGAAATCTCGCAAGGCCTTCGATGTCTTGGATATATCACCTCCGAAGACGAAAAGCCGGAACGATCCATTGAGAGGCACCTCCTGCTCCAAGTGCACCACGTTGGCATCAACAACCCTGGTCACATCCGAATTGATAAACAGGCGACCCGTTGACAGCTTGGTACCCTCGGGGTGGATGAGCGGCGACTTGGCTGGGTGCTCGGGCGACCAGTTCAGAGCGTTAGCTTTGTAGAATACTCCGTATCCGCTCGTGAACGCGCATGACTCCTTGAATGTCTTGATGAATTCATTATCTTCATCCGTCTTGTTCGTGCCATGGCTGTCCGACGCAGCCTTGACCGTGTCCGCTGGAGGTGGTCGCTGAGAGAACAACTTGGCGTATCGATTATCAAAACTCAGAAGTGTTTCCGCAACGTTCTTGCGCTCCGGCTCGTACGTCTTCAAGATCTCACGGCTGGCGAAACCGGCCTCAACAGCATGGATCTTCCACGCCAGGTTCTGGGCATCCAGGAAAGCAGTGTTCATTCCCTGGCCAGCTTTGGGCTGCATGGCGTTAATAACGACGACCATTTTCACAAGCAGGGGGTTTTTAAACTCACGCTGTGCGTGTGACAAGCATCGCCACCCAAGAATACTCGTTGGTCTAGGGTGTAGCGATCTGAAATGCCCTGCCCAATGGGGTATACCGAGTACCACTCAACACGCTCCCATTCGATGTTGTACGGATGCAGAATCTTCTTCGCCGATTCTTGCACGTCAGCCTCGGTGGCCGTCTTTCTGGGATTCCAGTCTGAGTCCGTCGAGGAGGCGATCTGAATATAGAGGCGGACCATGTTGTTCTCTCTGGGGATGACCATGATAGAGCCATGCTCACTGTGAATGGTACATTTCATCTTACCCTGCTGTCAGCAAAAAGGGATCGAGGCTAACGTTCATGTCTTGAAACACACCTTGATATCGGGGAAGTCGGTGACAACGACACCATCCATGACTCCCCACACGTGGGCAATGGGGTCCTTATGCGTAACGCCGATCTGTAGTTGATCTCTAATAAACGACCTTGCACCCTCGCCACCAAAGAGATACTTTGCGCGCAAAGATTCCTGGGCAGTTCCGTCGACATGTTCTAATTCGACCTGAACCGGGTACTCGGGGTCTGCCTTCTCGTCTGACGTGAAGCCCTTGATCGTCCATGGTCGCTGAACTTTGGCCCCGTTCTTCTCAAGGTCGGCAATGAACACTCGCTCAATCAAACCCTGGTGGAGCAAGGTTGTGAAGGGATACCGAGCATCGATAAAGTCGGGGCAGCTGGCCCATGTGCCTGTTCGCTCAATGCCATGGCCTGACGTGGTAGGATCCCAGAATGCAACCTCGTAGACGCGAGCGGGCTTGTGGGCCATAATGGCCGATTTCAGACCCATGTTTCGCAGGAGGTCCAGGGAACGCGGCTGAATGCCATCCGCGCGACCGGTGGGAGTCGGTTCGGCTCGGTTGTCGATATGCTTGATCTTGTAACCCCAACGGGCCAAGCATGTCGACAGCATGAGACCAACCGGTCCAGCTCCCACGATGACTATTAATCAATGTTTGTTAGTAACTCATACCGCTCAGCACAGCACCAAGCAGTGTGACCTACCAATGTCATAGTAGTTGGAGCGGTCCTGCTCTAATTCACTTGACGCCATGGTGTAGTAGTGATGGATAAATATTACAAACAAGCCAAGGGTATCTTGTATGCGCTAGGAGTTGTGATGGATTTTGATGCGACAAAACAGGAAGGGAGTCGGGGCAATAAATAACAAGCACCAGTCTGTCGGAGAGTCAAGCGTGAATTCATGGAACCGCCGGGTCAGCGCCAGTCGTAGGAGGGATACACAAGACGAGCCGAGGCGACTGGGACCGAGAGATTGGGGCTGGTGGCGGCTTGGCTCAACGACGATGACGCACTAAAACACGGCATGGATCTCGGGAAGATCAGAATGGAGGTGCCTCGCATAGGGGAACAGGGTTCCGGACAGTTGCTAGACAGAGATAACTACTCGGTAGACGGGGGCAACATGCGAAACGAAGCCCAGAATTCGGTCGGCAGCAGAGCCCGGGAGGGTGCAAACGGAGCCAGTGCTGGTCCAGATGTCTGCGTCGAGGACGCAGAGTACGAGGAGGATCGGTGTCAACGAATCCCAGGGCCAGTAAAGTGTCATGGGCTTGCATCTTGGAGCGGCGTGTGTGGGGTCGTCTGGGGAAGTGAGGAGGACGGATGCCGTTTTGGGAGTGCGGGAGTTGAGTTCGGGAGTCGAGGGTGGGGCACGCCGGAGACGGCTGATTCTTCGGGAGTGCCATCCTGGAACGCAAAGAGTGGAATGATAGAGGCGGATGGTATCTGTTAGTAAACAACAGTAATTGGTGCTGTAGGTTAACAGCATCCATCCTACGGCAACATAATGCCAGCGGAGAGAGGGGCCGGGCATGGACGCCAAAAGACAACCCCACTAACCCGCCGAAAGCCCGAGATCTCGCTCAGTTTCCAATGCCACCTTGGGCCCGGGTTCTGGTAGGCTGGCAGCTCAGATTGGATTTCCTTTTCGCTCGGTGTTCCGGGACACGTGTAATAGCAACTTGAGCCTGCTTTATTGGTTGCCTCGTTGGGGTTTGCCTCCAGCCTTGATGGGGCCAACCATACCATGGACCAACCCCTGTCGCGATGTCTGGAGTCCCCGAGATGTGGTGGGTACGGCCTGAGCTTGTCGTAGCTAGAGTCTACCGGCTGTAAGTGCCGCATGGCTGGACTCCATCGCGGCGTGGGTCATCGGATTTCTACCACCTATTGCGACATCTAGGCCTGCGCTGCCTTCGTAGGTCGGTGTAACATTGGCGCGAGAGTTGAGAGCTAGCAATTTGATGGAGGACAACCGGATTCCTTGAGTCTTAGGTGTCAAACCGACGATGAATGGACCATTACTAGCCAGACAGATAACCTCTGTCACCGGGGATGAACCTGAGGGCGGAAGCTCCCAAGGCTCCTGCCTCCCGGCGCCATGCCAGCAGTTTAAATGGCAGGCGTAGTCATAGTGTAGCATGCTCTCGGTGAAACGCAGGAGACAGGACACCCTCCCTGCCTGCCTTGCCAGGTGCCCTCCAGAGCCAACATGCTCCGCACGATCCTTCATCATCTCCTCCAAGCATCAGGAGCAAAGTCAAACGTCTTCCAATTTCGACCCAAGACTCGAAAGGCCGAGATTAATTTCGCCCTAATCGAGCAACACTTTTGTTCTCTAATCTCGATTGTCTTCTGGTTCGTATAAGCGTCTCGTGGGCGGCAAATCTTCCGTTCTTTCCCCAGAGGCTGGGCTCAGCTACTCCCGGCCCAAGTACCGGTCGATATCTCAAGGAGACCCCGATCCTCCCAGCGACTTTCCCCATGCAACCTTGGCTTAGGAATGGACAAGGCCTCGAAAGCATTCTTGCGGTCACCAGCCGCCAAGCTTGCGGGTTTCAATGGGCCCAACGGGGTATTTGACGAACAGAGTAGTCATCCCTAGTCTTGACTTACATGGGACAACCTCCGACTAATCTCACTTCAGAATGCCGTAACGTCCTCGTCAGATACTGCGCCCACATTCCCCGCAATTACCAGTACCGCGATGGCATCCGGCTTGTCAGGCAGGCAGTTTCTCGGCAGATGAACCCTATCTGACTAGACTCAGGTGTTCTTAGTGCTGCGAGACCATTTGGGCGACGAGTGCCTCGGGCACGCAGGTGGCGTACTCTACGAGATGATTGAAGTCGATTGTCAACACTCCGACGACCCAGGAGCTGCCTTTCAGCGTTGGAGACATGATCATATGAACCGACACGTGGGTCTTCGTGAATGATACCCGGGTCTCGGTCAATTCTAATCACTTTCACAGGCGGATCTCGAACTGCCCCACGTTCCTCATCTCACGACGGTTACATCTGCCATTAAACCAACTGCCACTCTAATTCGATGGAGAGGGGACCACTCTCAACGCTATGGAACTAGGCTCTCTGATCATTCGCCTACGGGTGAGCAGTCGTTCTTTCAAACAAGCGGCATCTGGACCAGAAAAGAGTGGATGATTGAATACACCATGTACGTCTCATCACGAATTGGAGGCACACGCCCATTTCGTCGCATAAATGCCAAAGCCTTCCATGAGTTGCAATGGAATTCGAGTCTGAAGCATACCGGAAGGCTGGTTGGGGAAAAGTCGATCGACTTGAACGACCTCTCCTGGAACAGCGAATCGGATAAACTAGCAGGAGGGATTCGTCTTCTTGAACAAAACCCTCAGCTTGAGTCAAGAAGCTCTAGGCGTCACAGCGATATTTGTGAATTTCTTCGGAATGTCTGCAAACTCAAGAGACCTGTCATGGATCCTATCAGAATGAGATGGCTCGCAGGTCGGCAAGGCTTCACCACAACAACCTCCTTACGCGATATCTTAGAGTCAAGGCCGAGCCCTCATGTCAATGAGTGGGAGATTCCGAATGCCAATTTTGCCCGTAAATTCGGCCTTTACACAGATAGTGGGCCACTACCGCCAACTATCAAAGAGCTTCCTGTCGCTGAAGACAAAGCGATGGATGTGGTCACTGGCCCAGGATTGAGGGAACTGGTGTATTCTTGGAGGTTTCAGGGTCCCTTTACACCTCAGCTGTGGTTCGACAGCGGCGTCGACCATCGAAGAACACGAATATAAGTCCTCAAATCTCGAAGGGTTCTAATCGGTCAGCGCCATGGATTGGACCGCGACCTGTTTCTCAGAGTATGTACCACGTGCAATCATCCGCCCCGGCCAGGTTTCAGTGTCAGCCAAGTGCAAGAGTTCACATACAAATTGTCTCGCATTTCTGCGCATCATGAATTGCCTAGAAGTCAATGCCAGTAAAATCTATCTCATTAGTGCTTTGGTACTCTGCTAGTGCTGCACAACCAACCTGACAAGTGTTCGCCACTCGCCCTGCGGAGAACTGTCAACAGGTGTTGCCAGCTGCCAGAAGAGTTAAGCAACAAAGCCCGGACTTTCGCAATCAGTTGCCTGGGTAGCTGGTTTGATTGAACGCCGTGGGACGCGTCCTTTTGTTTATTTCTGCCTGCCTACTTACCACCTTACGTCCCCGACGATCACCAACATCCACCCTCACTGCTTCAACTTGTCAGTATCTTCAACCCAACCTATGTTCTCAAACCGCTTTCGTGTCATGGACCAGACTTTCAATTGTATTGAATCCGCCTAATCCATCTGTGCTTGTGGCTTTGGGAAAAGTCCAATGCCGCGAGGCGGTCAGAACAAGGAGAAGAGCCACCACTCTGATCCATCAACGTCCTCCCTAACTCCGCTCCAAGGGGACTTATTACCTTCTGTTTCAAATTCGCGGGCCCGGTCATTGTCTCCAAGAAAGTGCTTAGTCCGGCAGCCGCTTCACATTCGAATGAACTTGACAGAGGGCCAGATGGACAAAATCACGGATGCGTATGACGTTCCCTTTGAAATAAGAGGCTCAAGCTAACAGTTTCGTAGATTCAGTCACAAGGTTCACAGCAGCCCGGCACGAACTCGGGCACGGGCTGCAATGGTCACGCCGAAATCAAGCCCTCGCAGAAATAGACAGCCTCAACAGGAGGCTCCCTACAGCTGGGGCACCAGCCCACAAGCCAGTTCTGGCGTGGGTTCCCCAACTTTCTCAGAACTGATGCCAGGCCGCCAACAGACATTGAGAAGCGATGTCTTCTCAGGAAGCTTGGCTGAGCGTCGTTGCAAGGCTCCACCGCCTCCCCTCCAACTTGGAGGCGGACAGCGCCATGCGAATGCTCCTCAGCGAGCTGTGATGGAAAGTGTGTGTGATTCAGTTTCTCCCTTAAGCCAAAGCCGATACGAAGGCTCAGATGAAGACCCGGAATCTATGTACTCACAAGATGGCCGCTATATGTTACACCCTGGTCCTCTGGAGCTTCACGGAGCTACTCACCGGCGGTCCGGATCGAAGCTCAACGATGCTGTTGTCAATGCATACAAAGATTGGGCTCAAATGCAGACCCCTTCCTCAATCGGAGAGTCGCCAGTCCGTCCGGAAAGTCTGGCACGAAGACCCAGACGATCCAAGAGCACTGGTGAAGGACTTCGACAATCCCGTCCCGTCGACTCCCCGTTGCCACCGATCACACCGAGAGAGGTGCTTCGATCCGAAAACACCCCCTTGTTCTCCCCTCTTCAGTTTTACTTCAGAGGAGAGGACTTCCCAACAGCCAAGAAGGGCGAGAAGACAATGATTGGAGATAATGGCTGGCTTGAGCGTACCGAGAAGGTACCCGACAAGACGAAGAAGACACCACAGAAGAAGGTTGGCATTATTGAGGGCATCAAGAAAATTGCCAAAGACATGGTATGCATACTCCAAACTTTGAGAGAGAGAGAGAGAGAGAGAGAGAAAGTTTACTCACATTGAATAGGCAGAGCTACATCACAGCGCGCGTCGACCTCAACATCCAGCCAAGGACCGACAGAGCTTTCAGGTGGCCATTTCTCTCGACTCTCGGGAGCAAAGCCTCCTTTATTGCGAGCTTGAGTACCACCTCAGCAGCGCACTCAACGACTACATCACAGTGCAGCTAGACAAGGGCCGTTTGGTTCCTGACAAGCTCAAGAGAATATCCGACGCTTGGCAGCACAAAGGACGGCCAAAGGTGGTGGGGTTCCGGTACGACCTGGAGACGCAACTGGACCTAGTTAATATTCATGTGGAAGACTTTCGGTTCTATGGCCGGCGCCAGGGCGACGTAGTTGAGATTTCCGGGCTCCTCCACGCCATGAAGGTCAACGCCCGGGCCATGAGCATCAGGACTTTCTGCCAGCCCGACTCGGTCATTGCGAAGCAGCTCGTGGATGCACAATCACTGTTTAAGCTACTCGGCGTCCCGGACGCGCAGCAGATCTCGCTGGCCGAGGTTGCGCAGTTCTTCAAGGTGGTTGTGGAAAGAGAGCTGGACTGCCGTACGCAGCGCGAACATGAGGGACGCCGGACCAAGATGGCGTCGCATGGGCCGGGGGATTCGCCGTGGCAGACGCGGACTACACTGCGAGAGGGAGGGATGCACATGGAAGATGGAAATTTCTGTTGAAAGGATCTTGGGCCGGTGGCCGAAATCGACATTTGCTTAGAGTGTTCGAATTGATCAGGGTTTCAAGTTACAACCAGGGCTTCAAGGCACAACAACTTAATTGGAAAGGGTATACGGGTTGGCTTTGGGTTGGTTCAAGGGGGTCTAATCGTGTCAACAAACACCTGCAGGAAGGAGGGCACCAAAGGCAGAAGGGTGGTTGTACGTAGTTGTAAGAATAATATTTGATGATTCTAGTAAACACTGGTCTTTTCAAGATGCTCAAGATATAATATCCCGAGAGGCTGTGACTCCTAGAAAACAGACTGTATAATATAGCATCATTCTTCTACATTAGGAACATTGCGAATTCTCCCTAATCCTTTGATTTAAGCACTACAATTCCAGGCCCCGATGGTCCGCGCCTCCTCACGCAGTCCATCCACAAAGAGATGCGAAGTGTCAAGTTCAGAAAGTCAAGGGTTTGAATCCATCTTATCGTCATCATCATCATCATCATCATCATCATCACCAGAGACCATCTCGCTCTCGACTAGGGTATCTTTGCACAGTCGATCTTATTCTTCGGTGTCCTAGAATTTCTCTAGAACAATAAACTGATCGAGATTAATAAGGTCGAGCGCGGTACCAGAGCAATGGTGAGGTATGTAGGAGCCGCCTTAACTCAGTCAACCATCAGCCAACCCGTATGGCAGAGGTCGTTTCCCGATTTGAGTGCGAAGGTAGCTTTCGCGATGAAGCAGTCGAAAAAAAAACGGGAGTTTTAAATGGCTTGCGGTGATCTAAGTTGGATGATCGGGCGATGACTTGAGATCGATGCGGTTCAGGCCTCCCGAACACGTATTTGGCGAATTAGATGGGGCCTCGGGATGTTATCCAAGAGGGCAAAAAAGATTTGATCAAATAGCATAAATTCAGTCGTGATATGGTCGTTTGGATTCATTGCAGTAGAGCAAGAGCGCGGAAGAGACTAGGACCGGAAGCGATGGCTCTCCTCGCTCCTGCGGCGCGCCGGTCGTCGGTCGTCGTATTGCGGATCATCATAGACAAGGTCGTCATCGTCGTCATCGGGAGGAGGCAGAGCTCGATCCCTCCTGCCGTCTCTGGAGCCAGATTCAATGCGCCCGGCGTCGTAGCGAGGCCTGTCCTCCTCACGGCCGTAGCGCCGCTCCCACTCGTACTGGCGGGCGCGGTCACGGTCGCGCGAGTCCTCGACGCGGTTGGCGATGGCGTTGGAGGCAAGCCCGCCGGCGACGGCGCCGAGGATGGTCGAGACCATGCGCTTGCGGTCCTCGTCGTCGGCCTCGCGGTAGCCCTTGGACTTGTGCTTCTTCCGGTTGGCAGCGTCGTTGGCCTCGCGAGCGACGAGCCCACCAACGACGGCGCCGAGCAGGCCGGCGCCAATACCGGTAGCTGAGTTGGAGAAGTTGTCCTCGACGACGTTGCGGGCACGGGAGATGGGGCTCGGGGAGCGTTCGCGGTCGCGGTCCTTGCCCCGGTGAGAGCGGCTGCGGCTGTCCCGGCGGCGGTCGGAGTCGCTAGACGAGGTGGAGGAGGAGCGGGAGCGGGTGCGACGGATCATGGAGGTGTTGGGCGGCGGGACGGAGCGGGGCCGGATGTTGGCGGCGGGTGGCTCGAGGGTCATTGTCTCGCGGGGCGAGGGCGGACCGGGAGGGTAGACATCGTTGACGCGCGACGTAGAAGCGTACGGGGGAGCGCCTGGAGGAGGGGGAGGGCCGTTGAAGGGAGGGCCGTTGTTAGGACGGTCGTTGTAGGGGACGTTGTAAGGAGCGTTGCCGGGAGGGCCTCCTCCGCCGCCGGAGAAGTGACCTGGCGAAGGGTCACGGCGACGACGGGAGAATTCTTCAGCTTCGTAGTAGTTGGGGTTTGACATTTGGGGGGAATGTTTGGGCGAAGTGGATGGTGATGTGGTGGTTGTGTGTGTGTGTGAAAGAGAGTGAAAGCAACGCACCACCAAGTGGGATGCAGACGGGTGGGTTTATGAGCCGAGCCCGCGGAGTCGCCGTCAGCCAGGCCAGTCAGCCCTACGGCGCGATGGGATGATACGAGGCAATAAAAGAAACGGGGCTCTGCAGGTTGAGTGAGTGCCGGGATATCCGATGGCTATGGAAGCAGCTGGCAGCAAGGCTGTGCTGTGTTCGTGATGCGTGACCTAGCCTACCGGGACGTGCAAGCGAGTTGAAAGGAAGAGGAGAAAGAGGAGGTTGAAACCACAACGTAGTGAGTGATGTTAGGTTGTGGTGAGGCATAGATAGGGCTGTCCCAGTCTATCGGAAGTCTTTCTATCTCTAGCCTCGCATCCTTCTCGCTCTCGCTCTCCTGACAGTTCACGCGCAAAACCACATGCACCCAAACGATTGAGGTGGTTGGTCTGGCGAAGGAGGAGTAGGGAGCTGTGAGGGGTTAGTTCACCTGAGACAAGCCAGTGATGTCACCTGGATCAACGTCATGTGCAGTACTCACCACTTTAAGGTCCCGTCGCTAACAAACCGCGGGGCTTTCCCCGCGGGGCGTTGTGGCGAAGCCAGAAACCATCTTCTTCATAGCGGCTTTCGTTGGCTTCATCCTTCTCAACCGTCCAGCACAGCCACAGCCACTGGCATTGTTCGCCGATCCGCCTCATGCAGGGTGATAAATCCATGACCATGCTCAAGTTCATCCTGGTTGCGAATAATCCCCGAGCTTTAATTGTCGCTTATTTTTCTGCCTGCCTGTAGGTGAGACTGCCAAATTGAGCAGTCCACATGGCGATACAGGGTAGGTAGTATTGGCGCCAAGTCGGTGTTCAGTTCAGATATGAAGACGAACGGCGAGAGGAAAACGAAGTCAACGCCGTTCATAACGTCAACTACCTTAATGACGCCTCCCTTGAAAGAGATTGATCGCACTCAATGAAACCAATAGAGTACACACCTAACAAGTCATGACATGTCTTCTCCAACATCCACCTCCACCTCCACCTCCACACCGACCCCGGATCGCCGCCCCGAAGATGCCACAACTCCGGGTATCCCCAAGCTACCTACTACAGACGACAAACCCTCACCCAAAGCAATGTACCACCCATATCTACCAACATAGCCTCGTCCTCCCAACTCCGGGGATCTCATTTACTGTGACACCCTGACGATGCTGCTGATCACATCAAGTCGATCCATAACCCACAAGCTTTCCCCCCCATGCCAATCCTGCGAATCAAACAAGCGCGCTCTCCATGCCTTGGCTCCTCTTTAGACGGCACCTGATAAGAACGGTGCAATGCCTTTCCGGGTGACCTTTTGCTATAATGCAGGAAGGCGGAGAGCGTCTCGTCGCCTTTCGCTACCTTGATACAGCGAACTAGCATATATACTCTCCTACCACCCGACTATCGGCTCTACCTCATAGTCAAACTTACACTCTGCTTCTTTCCCTTTTGATCCCCTCTTGCCATCCACGAATCCCGGGACATTTGGGGTTCAACTAGGCACTCACTAATCAATGCCATGCACGTCTCTCCTCCATCACCTAACGCTACGCCCTCAGAAAAGGTTACCGTCTGCGACACCCTCCCTCAGCCTCTAGAAGACAAAGAAACCCAAACTCACCGAGATTCTGTCCCGGAAGTTGCCTCCCATGACAATGACGACTCTACTGGGGGTCTGGAGAGGTGGAACAGTCCCAAGATCAACTCGTACCGCTTCTACGCTAGCAACTTCTCCCTCCTCATCATGGGCATGAACGACGCCTGCATCGGGGTGAGTCTGCTTGTCTGTCCGCTATATCCTCGTCAACTGACCAAAGAGAAACAACTAGGCCCTAATTCCATATGTAAGTCGTGCTAAGGGCGTTACTTACCACGCTGGCTTGCCACATTTGAACCAAGCTTACAAGCTGTTACTCCGTCTCTCAGATAGAAACATACTATGACCTCAACTACACCACCGTCTCAACCCTCTTTGTCGTCCCCTTTGCCGCCTACCTCGTCGCCGGCCTGACCAACAACTGGATCCACTACACCGTCGGCCAGCGCGGCGTCGCCTTCTTGGGACCCGTCTGCCGCCTCATCGGCTACATTCCCATAGCCCTGCACCCGCCCTTCCCCGTCCTGCCCTGCGCCATGCTATTCGCCGGCTTCGGTAATGGCATTGAGGACAGCGCCTACAACGCCTGGGTCGGCAACATGCACCACGCCAACGAGCTGCTCGGCTTCCTTCACGGCTCGTACGGGCTCGGGGCCACGATTAGCCCGCTCATCGCCTCCGCCATGGTCACCAAGGGCAACCTCGAGTGGTATACCTTCTTCTACGTCATGATAGGCGTCGCCGTCTTGGAGTTCTGCTTTGGTATGACGGCCTTTTGGGGGGCAACGGGGGCTGCGTACCGCAAGCGGCTCCAGTACGATCAGGGCAAAGCGCGAACGACGACACGGATGGCGCTGCGGGAGCCCATCACTTGGCTCGTCGCCTTCTTCCTCCTGGGCTACGTCGGAGCCGAAGTCAGCCTGGGAGGCTGGATCGTCACATTTATGCTCCGGGTGCGGGGTGCGGAGCCGTTCCTGGCCGGGCTGACCGTGACGCTCTTCTGGCTGGGCCTCACGCTGGGCCGAGTCGTCCTGGGCTTCGTCACGGGCCGCATCGGGGAGAAGCTGGCCATTACGGGATATCTCGTGCTCTCCATCGGCCTAGAGTTGCTCTACTGGCTGGTGCCCAACTTCGTCGCATCCGTCGTCTTCGTGATGCTCCTGGGCTTCTTCCTAGGGCCCCTGTTCCCCGCGGCCGTCGTTGTAGCCACCAAGTTGCTGCCGGCTGACTACCACGTCAGTGCCATCGGGTTTGCAGCAGCCTTTGGCGGAGGCGGCGCGGCTCTGCTCCCGTTTGCGGTGGGAGCAATTGCCCAACACAAGGGCGTGGAGGTGCTGCAGCCCATCGTCGTGGCTATCCTCGTCTTCATCATTCTTGTCTGGACAATGCTTCCAGGGGGGTTCAAGAAGGGCGGCCTGGAGAGGGCGCGAGAGGAGAAGGCTCAGCCTGGAGGCGATATGAAGAAGGCCTGGGAATGGGTGAAAATAAAGGCCAAGAGAAGGGAATGATTATGAAAATACGGGCGTCCAGTTAGATGCGACGGAATTTGCATTAGCAGTCGGGAAAATGCCATTACATCACCGAGGGGTCGCCGGAGTTGGACGTCCCTGCACTTGCATTTGCATTTGCGCTATCTTATCAATCGCGTGCGTCTAAAGACCGGAGGAGGGGCAGAAAAAGAGCCACCACCACATGACTTGACTACACCTCCCTCCATCACCGCAATCCATCCTTGCGCGCCAGAGGACGGCTCCTTTTTGCTTCTCACCTCTTCCCCCCTACCTGGTCTGCCTCGAGAGGCGTCAATCATATTGCTCCTGATCTCATCCTCAACCCTCCGCCCCTCCGCCGGGCCCCGGGCCTTCCCCTCCCGCCCCCCGCGTCAACCACCATGTCGCCGACGTCGGCCCCTCCGTCCTCCACATCCGCATCCGCCGACATGACCTCCTCCTCCTCCGCTCGCATCTCCGCTCTTCCCCCCTTCAAGCCCGACCTCAACGAACGCGCCTGGGCCTCAGTCCCCCATCCGACCCTCCCCCTCATCGCCACCGCCCACGCCAAGAGCGTCACGGTCTTCTCCCTCTCCACCGCCTCCGCCCACAGCGCCCTTTCCGGCGGCCACACTCGCTCCGTCCGCTCCGTCGCCTGGAAGCCCGGTCTGCCCCCGCACAAGCTCTGCCTCGTCTCCGGCAGTTTCGACTCCACCGCCGGCATCTGGCGCTGGGATGGCGATGTCTCGGGCAACGAGGAGAGCCTCGAGGTTGAGGTAACGGCTAGCAGTGTTGGCAGGGCGAACATCGGCGACAGTGATGATGACGATGCGTCTAAGCCCGGCGAAAGGGAGTGGGAGTTTACGCTCGTTCTTGAGGGCCACGACTCGGAGATAAAGTCGTGCACCTTCTCCCCCTCAGGCGCCTACCTCGCCACCTGCTCGCGCGACAAGTCCGTCTGGATTTGGGAAGACATTGGTGCGTCCGAGGCCGACGACGAGTGGGAGACCATTGCCGTCCTCAATGAGCACGAGGGCGACGTCAAGGCTGTCGCCTGGTGTCCCGACGTCCCCGGCCGCAACGCCCGCCGCCGCTACGGCGCAGACGTCCTCGCCAGCGCCAGCTACGACAACACCGTCCGGATCTGGCGCGAGGACGGCGACGCTGAATGGGTCTGCGTTGCTGTGCTTGAGGGCCACGATGGCACCGTCTGGGGGCTGCAGTGGGAGGGCCAGCCCCGCGCCGGCGAGCGCTTCCCGCGTCTCATGACCTTCTCTGCCGATGGGACTATCCGCGTGTGGACGCTCACCGAGGACGACGCGAATGCTGAGGATGAAGGAGGCTCCGGTACTGGGTCCAAGAACTCCTTGGGTGGTATCCCTAATACTATGCGGAGGTCTCTACGCGAGGACTGGACCTGCACGGCCATTCTGCCCAAGGCACACAACCGCGACATCTACTCGGTGGCCTGGAGCGGCGAGTCTGGCCTGGTGGCCAGCACTGGCAGCGACGGCATCGTGGCCCTGTACAAAGAAGACGGTACGGAGACCAAGGCTACAGAAGGCGAGGACCAGCCCATGACCAACACCGACGAGGCGACTGCTAAGGCAACCACCAAAGGGCCATCAAGTTGGAGCCTGCTGACCACCCACGCCAACGCCCACGGGCCCTACGAAGTCAATCACATCACATGGTGTCGGCGCTACGATGCCGGTTCAGAGCGCCGTGGCGTGGAGGAGATGCTCGTCACTACCGGCGACGACGGACTGGTGCGGCCGTGGAAGGTCGACGCCCCTAGGTAGCAACGTAGTGGCGACGAACCAAAAGACGAAACAAAATTCAAAGGCTCACAAAGCCGAGGCAATTCAAACGTCCCAAGAAAACCATAACCCCCCGTGTCTATGCATCGCCCAAGGAGTAAAACACAAAACAAAAAACCGTGCTTTCTCGCCCCTACGCCCATGTTGATGGAATAGGCGCAAGTACGTCATCCTTTCGTCTAGGAGGGTATGATACAAATTGGTTATACATGAGGAGTCTTAATCCCCTCAACCATCTAAGCCACTTGCCCCCCGAAACGAGCGTTGTTCCTGCCCATGAGTCATGAGCCCATTCCACCCAAATCCATCTCTAAATCTTCGCTTTCGTCTTCTCTTTACTCGCCCTTGAGCTTGTCCTGCTTCACCGTGAAGGCCATCTCCAGAAGCGCCTGCTCCTCCCGAGTGTGCACAGACTTGGTACCAGTGGCCACCGACGCGCTGGGGTTGCGGCCGGCGTACATGACGTGCTTGCGGTGGTGGTGCTCAGTGTTGTTCAGCAGCGTCTCAATGCGAGGCTGCGTGAAGCTCCAGGCACCGGCGTTGAGAGGCTCCTCCTGGGCCCAGACAACAGTCTTGGCGTTGGGGTACATGTCGAGGTTCTCCTTGAGCTGCGCCCAGGGGAAGGGGTTCAGCTGCTCAATGCGAGTGATGGCAACGTTCTCGATCTTGTTCTCGGCACGGTACTTGTGCAGGGCAGCCCACACCTGACCAGTGCACATAATGACTCGGTCAATCTGCTCAGGGGCCTGGATAGCACCGGTCTCGTGCTCGGGGTCGGGGATGATCCACTGGAAGCCAGCGTTCTCGCCAGTAAACTCCTCAATGTTGGAGCGGGAGAGGGGATGACGGAGCAGGGCCTTGGAGAAGAAGATGACGAGGGCTAAGAGACAGTGTTAGCTAGGGTTTCTTACATAGAACGGTCAGAAAAGAGGTTGGCTTACGCTTTCGGAACTGGCGGTGCATCTGTCGGCGCAGAGCATGGAACAGGTTGGCGGGAGTGGTCATGTAGGCAATCTGCATGTTGCAGTCCTGGTGCTGACGGACAAGTTTCTCGCCGTCGGGGAACTCGCGAGGGTCCTCGTTGCTGAGCTGGAGGTATCGCTCCAGACGGCCAGAGGAGTGCTCGGGGCCTTGGCCATCGTAACCATGGGGGAGGGACATGACGAGACCGGTTCGCTGCATCCACTTGACCTCTCCAGAGGCGATGAACTGGTCAATGATACATTGAGCGTTGTTGGCGAAGTCACCGAACTGGGCCTCCCACATGACGAGGGCATTGGGAGAGGAGAGAGAGTAACCGTACTCGAAGCCAAGTGCACCGAATTCGCTCAGAGACGAGTTGGAAATGACAAACTTGCCCTGGTCCTTGGCCAGGTTCTGGAGGGGTGTGTAGGTGCCCTCAGTCTCCTGTTCATGGAAGACAGCGTGACGCTGGGAGAAGGTACCACGCTCAACATCCTGACCGGAAACACGGACATGGTATCCCTCAGTGACGAGAGTTCCAAAGGCCAGAGCCTCGGCAGTGGGGAAGTCAATGTTCTTGCCCTCGAGGACCGACTTGCTGCGAGCGGTGAGGATACGCTTCAGGTTGCGGTGAACCTGGAAGCCCTCGGGAGCGGATCCAATGATCTCTCCGATGTGCTCCAGAGTCGTGCCGTTGACGCGGGTCTCGTTCTGCTCCAGGACCTCAGTAGCTAGCTCCTTAGGGGACTTGAAACCGTTCCAGGCCGAGGTAGTCCACTCCTTGGAGGTGGGGGTGTATTCCTTGGACTTGGTGAAGCTCTCCTCGAGCATTCCCCAGACCCACTGCTTGTGCTCCTCAACATCCTCCTTAGTGAAGGTGCCCTCCTCGAGGAGCTTGTTGACGTAGATATCAATTTGAGGCTCCTTGGACTGGATGCGCTTGTACATGAGAGGTTGGGTAAATGAGGGCTGGTCAGTCTCGTTGTGGCCGTACTTTCGGTAGCAGACGAGGTCGATGACGACGTCGTGCTGGAACTCGGCGCGCCAGTCGGCAGCCAGCTGGCAGGCAAAGTTGACAGCCTCAACATCGTCGGCGTTGACGTGGAAGACGGGGGCATCAATAGCCTTGGCGATATCTGTGCAGTAGGCAGTTGAACGAGCGAAACGGGGATCGGTAGTGAAGCCGATCTGGTTGTTGACAACGAGGTGGACAGTGCCACCGGTGGAGAAGGCAGGGAGAGAGTGGAAGCCAAGACACTCATAGACGATACCCTGAGCGGCGAAGGCTGCGTCACCATGGAGAAGGACGCCCATGGCAGTGCGGTGAGTCGTCTCATCGTTGTTGTAGTGCTGGATGGCGCGGGTCTTGCCCAGGACAACGGGGTCCTCTGCCTCGAGATGGGAGGGGTTGGCAACTAGGGAAAGCTGGACGCGCTTGCCAGAGGGAGTGGGACGCTCAAAGTTCATACCCAGGTGGTACTTGACATCGCCAGAGCCCTCGTCCTCAGCACCGGTAGTGCCGGCAAACTCGCTGAAAATGGACTCGTTGGGCTTTCGGACGACGTTGCTGAGAACGTTGAGACGGCCACGATGGGGCATACCAATGACAATATCCTTGACACCATAGTCGACACTGCGGTCAATGAGGGCCTTCATACCAGGAACGAGGGTCTCACAACCCTCGAGACCGAATCGCTTGTCGTTGGGGTACTTGGTGGCCAGGAAAGCCTCGAAGCTGGAGCTCCAGATGAGACGATCGAGAACACGGCGCTTTTCGTCAATGGAGTACTTGAAGGGCTGGGGCACCTCGAGGCGCTCACGGAGCCAGTCACACTTCTCGCGGTCCGGAATGTGGATGAATTCGACACCAAATGATCCGCAGTAGATCTTTTCGCAAGCAGCGACGATGTCGCGGAGGGTCATCTTGTCTCGGCCATCGCGCTTGAATTGAGGCAGGATACCGGGGCCAAGAGTGTACTCGGTGTCGAGGTCCTTCTCGGAGAACTGGTAGTGTTCGAGGGTAAGCTCCTTGGGCCTGGAGCTACCGAAGCCCTTGGAGTCACTGGTGTTGCGAATGCCGAGAGGGTCGATGTCGGCAGTGTGGTGACCACGGGCCTGGTAGGCGCGGACGAGAAGCTGGACCTTGAGATGGTTGGTGACGTCGGAACCATCTTCCATGACGAGGCTGCCAGACAGACGAGGGACGCCGCCGGTCATGTTGGGCATCAGGTTGGGGGGCGGCTGGAAGGCCTGGGAGACGGGCATGTCGCCGCTCTCCATGTTCCGGAAGTAGACCTGCCACGAGACGTGGACGCTCTCGGGATCCTGCTTCCACGTCATGTACATCTCGTCGATGTAGTTGGCGGTGCTCCCAGAGAGGAAGTTATCGCTGGGATCGGGGGGCGACTGGGTAGCGTTGGTGGAATAGGTGCGACGAGCCGCAAGTGCCAGAGGGCGGCGAGCGGACGCAAGTTTCCATGATGAAGTCTTGGCCGAGGTGGTCGAAGTGAAGGCGGAGGACGCGGCCGGTGAGCATCGAGCGCCGCGGAGCAGCTGGGAGCTAGCCCTGCAGAGGGAATTCCTCAACATAATGGCGGTGATGGGCGAAGAACGGTGACGAGTGACGATGGGCAAGGGGGTTGAAGGTTTAAGCGAGGCGATGGAAGGGAAGCATCCCCTGACAGCTCGAGTCGCGACACAAAAGAACGGCGGAGTAAGTCGTCGTTGGATTGAGTCAAGTCACCGAGCCGAACAAGTGAACAAGACGAAGTTATTTGGGGGTTTGAGGAGGAGAAGAAGGGACACGGAGGACACGGACGAGGGAGAAAGAAAATGCTTGGACGGGCAGGTCCAGTACGAGACGCCGGTAGCTTTGATGTCCGTCGGTTCCTGCTGCTGGCCCGCTGGGGAAAAATAGATGACGGTGCGTTGGGGGTGCGCCGGCAAACCCGGTTCTGGCCGCCAGGGAGCCCAGAGCCAATTGGGCAAACAACGCCGTAGCGCACCCCAGCGCACCAGCTGCCAACTGAAAAAAGGGTGGTCATGAGCTCTGCAAAGCTGTCACAAAGCAGGGCAAGGGCAGTGCGGAGCAGGCTTGCACACGGCGCAGCCCAGCCACTCACCGAGCTGTGTTGCACTGCGATGCGACCCCATTGGCTGCGCACAGCCGTCTCAGCGCCAGGTCCTGCAGTCATTGGGGGGCATTTTCGGTGGCCGGGGCAGAACGGGGGCGTGGAGTTGCCGAGGATCGATGGCCGTGTCGATCTCCATACGCACTGTACCGCCCGCCGTTCTGTTCGTCGTAGCCGTAGCGTGACCTCTCGCAGCCCGGACCTCGTCCGCTAGCTGGCCGGGGGTACGAGTCCGTTGTTGTATTTTCGGGAGAGTCTTCGGAAAGCCTCATGAGTGTCTTCGGAAAGACTTTTAGAGCAGATTGCCGTGTAGCTACAGACTGCAAGTTAGCCAAGGCATGGCAGGACATCTCACGTCTCGGCGGAGAGGAAGCAAATCTCGCACGGCCTGGTCACAACCAGGGGCGCCACGGCAAAGCGAGCCTGAGATTGCGGAGTACATCATGATGATGCTACTTCTGGCCTGTTTGTGCAGGGTGAATAGCCGGCGCCACATCGACAGGGACAAGAACTTAAGCAGGCAGGGAGTTTGTGGGAGCCAAGAGCTCGTTCAAGGCTTCTGCGGCTTCTGAGAGGCTTCCGGCCGCTTCAAGCCACACTCTACTTCGGGAATGTACTTCCGCCAAGCCACACTCTCGAAAGAGTTCCCGACGAGGCCCAGCTCTCCACTCTGGACGTCCCACTCCACCTCGCTGCAGCGAGGCGCAAGGCTGTCGCCTTGAGTGCATGAGACGTGAAATCCTCGGACAACGACATTGCAACTCCAAACTAAACGCAAGCAAAACAAAGCCGCCAACTCATTCACTCGACAGCCCAGGTTGGCCAAACAATCGGCAGCCGCCACCGCCATCTTTACATCCAAGCTGCAAGAGGCAGAGGGCTTCTAGCCGTGGCCTAAATCACGATATCGCTGTTGCCGTCGTCGTCGTCGCCGTTCTTTGTCGCCGTTCTTCATTCCGCGTGTGTGAATCAAAGCCTTGCCTGCCTGTCCACATTGGGCAACCTCTCGCAGCTCTTAGCCGCCGCATCGACATCACTCGTAGCATCGACGAAATCCACCCGCCCTGGCATGAATATTCTACGCCACTACGGGCAGAGGCACCCCTGACATTCTCTCCAAATCCGAGGCACCTGGCCGCTTGAGCACCACCCAACCCATCATGGCCACCCCGGTCGGCCGCACCCTCTTCAAGAAGAAGGATGGCATCTTGACCCTCACCACTGACTACCAGTTTGTCACTTGGACTCCCAACTCTGGCGGCCCTCCCACCGTTTCCTTGGTAGTAGCCAACATCACCAGTGAGTATCGCCCGCCGCTAGACCATAAGCTGCGCTGACAGACGTGCCTCACTGCAGACCTTCAGCAGACCCCTGACACCTCTCCCAAGGTCATGCTGAAAATCTTTGAAAAGACGTCTGAAGCCGCTGATCCCGTCACCTATCTTTTCCACTTCAACACCGCCGAAGCCAAGGCCGAAGCCAAGGCCGTCAAGGACCTCTTGTCACGCCTGCTCGCCGAAACCCGCGGGAATGATGCCGGCGTGCCCAAGCCGGCCGCGCCGAGTGCTGGAGGCTCATCGACCCCCAATGTTAACGGCGGCTCAGGGAGCGGCCCCGCGTCCATGTCCTTGGCCAGCGCCGTCAATCCGAACCCGTCCTCCCTGCGGTGGTTTGACGACGCCCAGCTCAGGACTGACATTGAGTTGCAGCAGTCTCTCATGAGGAACGACACCAGTCTGCATCAAACCTACGTCGAGGCCATGCAGACCAAGCCCGACTCCATCTCAGGGCCCGCCTTCAACTCGCAGTTCTGGTCTACCCGAACCAACCTTCTCCGGGCTCACGCCATTGAGACCAACCAGAAGAAGGGCGCCTACAATGTTCTCTCAACTGTTAAGCCTCGGACAGTCGATGGCGAGCTGAAGCTCAACATCAGTGTCGAACAGGTTCAGATGATTTTCTCCCAGCACCCGCTAGTGAAGCGTATTTACAATGAGAACGTACCGAAGCTCTCCGAGGCCCAGTTCTGGTCTCGATTCTTCCTCAGCAGGTTGTCCAAGGCGCTGCGAGGCGAGCGCGTCAATGAAAACGATACGACTGATCCCATTTTTGACAAGTACGATGCCAGCGAGAACATCCAGCCCTTTCAGAGCAAGATCATGGCACAGCATGTCCCCCACATCATCGATGTAGAAGCCAACGAGGAGAATCAAGGCGGTTTCAGGAGCGGAAACGCCAAAGACGTTGAGATGCGACCTCGAGTCAACTTCCCCATCGTCAAGACGCTCAATAGTCTCAGTGAGAAGATCATGGCCAACGTGGCGCCGTCCGACTTTAACGCCGAGGACCCCAACGGCTCGTACGATACGTTCAACCAGCTTGCCCTCCGTGATCTCAAGGGCGATGCCAAGGAGCATCGCATCATGCTTAACGTGAAAGAGCAAAGCAAGTTTTTCTCCAAAAGAGACTCTGCCCCCTCGGCAAACGCCCGCACGTTTGCCAAGCAGAAGCCAGCCGAAGTCCTCTTTGACATCCATGGCGACCTCGAAACCCTCGAGACCGATGGCGCCGGCGGCATCGACATCCACGTGGGCATCGGCATCGACGACCATAGCGATAGTGACGACGAGAGGCCTAAGCGACCCCATGTCGGCTCGCGATCCGCCCTCAACGCCGCGGACAAGGACGTCATGAAGGGCGTCCGCCAGCAACGCGCCCAGAAGTTCGGCCATGAGTCCGACATCACCACGCCCATGGGCCTCCCCGCCGACCTCACCCGCAAGTGCAGCCTCACCCATGCCACCACCGTCGAGTTTCTCCACCAGTTCTGGAACGCCTTCCTCTCAGGCGATCCGGACCGCGCCGCCGAGCTGCAGTACCTCGCCGAGTCCCTCAACCGGTCGATCGCACGTATCGGCGCCGTCGCGGACGAGGCCGACAAGGAGCGCGACGCCATTATCCATGCCCGCAAGAAGGAGATCCGCGACCACTTCGAACGCACTGGAAAGAAGATTCGCTGGAAGTCGGACAATGTCGGCGGCGGTCGTCCCGCCGTCATGCGGCTTATGCAGCCAACTCTAAACGCCTTGGAAAAGGCCCAGGCTGACTACCAACGGGCTCTGGCTGCGGAGGGTATTCAAGTGTCCACCGAGGCGTAGATGGGAATAATTAATTGCTTGCGATAAAGGTCACGAGCGAGAGAGAATACAGTAGAACAAGAAAGAATAAAATGTTCTGGATAGAAAGCCCCTCATTGTATCATATCAAATTTAGGGTCCGGCGTCTAAACTCCACCCTTCCGACGGGCTGGTCTGCCTCTTTATTTATGTTATTCCCTTTCAAGCTATATTCATACAGGACAAAACTCTGGTTTAGTACATTGTACAGTACATTTTAATTTCCCATCTCCTGTCTCCCAGGCAGT
Organism: Neonectria sp. DH2; assembly: GCA_003934905.1. Lineage (NCBI taxonomy): Eukaryota > Fungi > Ascomycota > Sordariomycetes > Hypocreales > Nectriaceae > Neonectria > Neonectria sp. DH2. The sequence continues at coordinate 1,493,748 of RQWH01000012.1, read as the reverse complement.
TTCCAAGCCACGCCCGATCAACAACAAATCGTGGAAGAAACCCCCTTCATTTCCATCTGGCCATCGCAAATGCTCCAGACTAGCCAGCGTCTATAATTAATAAATGGAGAAGCAATTCCCATGCCCGTCAACAAAGTAAATGAGGCAAAAAACAAACGATGCCTAGGCAACAGATCTAGGGGCTGCCAGGGCGGATGCGAACTTCGTTACCATCGGCGTGCTTCTTTTCTGTGCCGATACCAAAGCCCATGGTTTTCTTGGCGTTCTTCTTCTTAGCACCGTACTCCTCGTCGAACTTGCGGATTTGCTTGAGGGACTCCATATCCTCGCTGATGGAGGCAGGGATCTGCTTGAGAGCTTTGTCGAAGTGGTAGCTGTTGAGGGTACGCTTCTTGGGATACTCGTAGGGCTCGGGGCCGGTGTGCTTTGTCGCGGCCTCGTTCTCCTCCTCGACGGCAGCCATGGCGGCGGCGACACAGGCGTTCTTGAGGTCGGAGCCGGAATAGTAGGGCGTCCTCTGAGCGAGATCGTCCAGTGAGACAGAGTCGTGAAGGTCCTCGCCCTTGAGAAGGATCTTAAAGATGGCAGCGCGGTCGGTCTGCAGGGGAAGGTCAATGAGGAGACGACGGGGCAGTCGTCGAAGTACGGCGTCATCCAAGTCGAATGGCCGGTTGGTTGCCACCATGATGAACGCCTCTGTCTCCTCGAGTCCATCCCACTCCTTGAGGAATTGGTTGATGTGAGATCGATGAGATGCTCGAGCACCAAGCATACTGCGGTTTGCCAACAACGAATCGGCTTCATCGATGAAGACGACACAGGGCGAGATCTTCTTGGCCAAAGTGAAGACGGCATGGATGAGCTTCTCGCTCTCACCAACCCACTTGTCGTTGATGGTGGCGCCGCTAATCTCAAGCATATTTGCGCCACTCTCCTTGGCCACAGCCTTGGCGAGTAGTGTCTTTCCAGTACCTGGAGGCCCATATAGAAGACATCCAGGAATCTTGTCCTGCGCTAGAACACCGTATGAGAAGGCATCCGGCCGCACCAGGGCCAGCGAGGTCAGGAGCTTGAGCGCCGTGATGGTGTCGGGCGGTACACGGACGTCATCAAAGGTAGTCCGCAGGTTCTGGCGGTTGATGTGCCCCGTGGATATTCGCTTTTCGTATTCGTTCAACTTGAGAGACGAACGACCAGTGGCTTGCGAATCCTCCGTCTTCTTCTGGGTTTCTACCATGTCAGACTTGCCCTCTGGCTCTGGGTCATCAAGGAAACGTTGCCCGGGTCTTTGCCTGAGAGGCCCCATCAGCAAGCGCTCTATCACAGCAACTGGCGCGGCACCGTCGACTTCTTTCTCTTGCTGTTTGGCAGCACAAGCAATATTGTACACTTCAGGGAGCGGGAGAATCGACTTCTTGAGCATCTGAGCTCGGGAGTCGGTCACACGCAGCAGGCCTTTCATGTGCTCGTCGGATAAATCAAGTAGTTGTGTTCCGCCTAATGTCCGCAGCATCCTGTTGACATTGCGTACATTCTCCACGAATAGATCCATATCTTGCAACGGGAACGAGTTGTCGGAGACCTGGGCGCCGCCCCCGGTCGGCTGGGGCTGCACCAGAGAGCGATTCGGCTCAATGTGGCGAGAAACGACAAAGTCTCCCATGGCCAGGTCCCGCAGCATGCTCTGGTACTCATCGGAAGGCTGCTCACTTGCAGAGGTGCCGAGAATGGCAACCTTAGAGCCAGTCTGCCAGGCTGCATCAACAAGACTCCTTAACCTTGAAATGAGCATTGACCCTTCAAGAGTCATGCTGAGCTCCACAAAGTCGTGAATATGAATGATCAGGGGCTTTTCCCGAGATGAGCCCTGCTTCAAATCGGCGGCCTGGATAAGTTGATCGAGAACTTTGTCGATCTTGAGGTTCTCCCACTTGCCGAATGGATCGTAGCCTCCCTGCTTAATCTTCTGGAGTTCGTCCTCCAATGATCCGGAGGCAGCGCGAATGTTGATCACTCCGGTATCGGGATCATTATCCTCATCTTCCATCCGCGAGGCGGCATCCGGGTCTCGGTACAGCTTTCCATTCATCTCGGCAGCACGGAAGCCCATTGTCGATAAAGAACCACGCGAGTATGCCCAGTCCTGGCCGAGATATTCTCCCACCAAGACTGAGAGGTCCTGAGCGTCCAATCGAACCAGATCTGCGTCGTTGAAGAATGCGACATGCTCCGCGACAGCCTCCGAAATGGCCTGCCCGCTATACCCAGACATTGACAAAACAGTGATCTGTCGCTTGAGGGTCTTGGAATCGGAATTTTCTGGCGCAGGGGTGTTGAGTTCACGGCGGAGGGTAGATCTTATGGAGGAGAATGTCAGGACGGGAAGGTCGGCGATGGCCTGAGAGAGAGAGTGGTCGAGCTGCCAGTCGTAGTCCAGTGTACTATCGATGGCGGTCTCAACCGAGAGGAACTGATCGTGGAATTGTTGACTATGGCGATCAAAGTCCTTATAGTAGTGCCACCACCAGAAGGGTCGCGAATTATAAGAGTATTGAGCATGTCGGGCGGGATACAGCGAGTCTGTCAAGTGCCAGGCAGAGTCGAGGAGCATGTCATATACCCGAGTAGTACCTGCAAGCTTGTGGGTGTGTTCCTCAAGATCGCACGTGCCAGGTTCGAGGCTAACAAGCTCATTGACACGCTTTCCCGCCTTTTCAACAAGAGAATCAACGGCCTTGCCGAAGTAGGACTCGAGGGCCTTGTTGTATTTTTGAAGCAGGGTTGGGTTCTCGCCGGGCTGGGGATCGATGGAGATGGAGGAGGTCTTGGGGCGCTCTGTGTCTTCGGCGAGGGCAAGCGGGAGTCGAGGTCGCCGCCAGGCATGGTGAAGGGAGACGTTGTCGTCGAGGAAGGACTGCGGCAGCTTGACAGGGGGTAAGGCGGGGGCGGCGTGCTTGCGAGCAATGCGACTCTTCAGAGCACTGGAAGCGCGGATCCTGGAGCGCCCAGACGCGGATTCCGAGCCGGTCTGAGGCTGTATTTCCTCATCCTCAACCGTGGCGCGAGACTCGTCGGCTGGTTTGCCGCCATTGCTAGCGCCGGCGCTGCTGCTCAGCCAGGCGGATGAGACGGACGTGGCTTGCCATGAGGAACGGGCGAGGGCTCGGGTAGGGAATCTCGGTCGCGCGGCTCTGGCGGCTAAGAGAGCAGGATGGAGGAGGGCGCGAAGCCCTGGGGAGTGCATCCGGGCGGGTTGGGGTGAAGGCGGATGTGGTGTGGGAGGATCGCGAGGCTACTATGGACGAGCCCTGTCCAGGAATTTCCCATGCAGGCTTGCGATTTCTCTGTCTGGGTGGTCAGTCGGGTTTCGGGAGATTACGTGATCAGCCTGGCCATGTGCTTTGGCGCTTGCGAACTCGACCGCCCCGAGTCGTCTCTCGTCCTCGATTTTAACAGCCGTGCAGAAGAAGCATAGACAACGACTAGAATATGGAAATAGGTATTTACAAGTCAAAGCTACCAGGTCTAGACGTTACACCGGCTTTCATTCACAATGTTAGTAAATGGCAGGCCAAAGCAAGCTCCCATTAACGTTGAAATCTGACCCGAAACCGAGATGGGCATCAACTGCCTCTGCGCGTAGCGTATAAATAAATCCGTCTGTCGCCTGCTCCTACGTAGATCAGTACTGCACAGTTGACCCTAAATGGGGAACAAGCGGCGAGTCCGTGAAACCCCCTGAGCATTCGCATCCAAATACAATGATGCGAAATGAATGAACTTGCCAAGGGGGGGACTCAGACTGCCGCCGTGATTCCCTTGGGTCTACCTACTGCTGGTTTATTTAGACGCGACCGCCCCACGGATGCCAACTTTATTGTCCGAGTCCGAGAGCATCCTGGCTCCTATTAAATAATACTCCCGCCAAGAAGAAGGGAAAAAGAGTGTGCTGCGCCTCGATGCGCCCCGTGAGGGCCGACTTGACAAGGGCGACGAAAGCGGCTCCACAAACTGGGCTGAGCCATGTGGTGCGTTGCGTAAGTCGTCGGTTGATTGCGAGGCTTGACCAGCTTAGGGGCCTCGTCGCAAACAGGTCTGCAGAAACGAGGGCATTTCGGGTTGCTATTCTACATTGAGAAGGATGGCAGGGCTGGTGTTCGACGACTATTCTCACCGTTCAACGCGTCACTTGCGTAATCATGGCGGTCGCTACGAAGCATCTCGTCTGGTCATCCTTCGCCCGATGTAATGATCCAATGAGCATCTTTCGTACTCGCCCTCCCACTTCGATTTCTTCCTCTTTAAGCTTAATTGCCCGCCACACTCTTCGTGGCATGTATGGCTCATCATCCAGCTCAGCCTTGTTCCAGACTTCCATACATCTTCCATCTCAGCTCCTGGAGCTACTACATAGTACCGCTGCTGCTGTTAGAGCGGGTACGTGCGTGCGACCAGCAGCAAGGAAAGTCGGCTTGTTTCACTCCGCCCCCCGATTTCCCCATCGCCGGCGCGCCCCAGTTTAACAGTTTGGTGCCGATCCCGACACGGCCTTCCATCCTTCCCACCATCATAGATTCGACTGCATCGGCCGTCTTACAACTACCTCGTCTCGGCTCCCCATTTCATGACTTCGATGATTCTTTGATTCATCCATTCATCCACTCAACTCAATTTAACCTAACTCAACCCGTTCCACCCCCACCAACGATTCAACAGCCCCCCCTCTCCCTTCAGCCGTTGGTTCCGTCCCCCACTAGGCTACCAAGTTGAACCAACACTTTCTCTCTTATCACACCAACTCGCGTCTCGCGTCTCCTTGGGCTTCTTCTAACTCGGCCATACATTGCCCACCTATTATTCTCTTTTGCCTTCGCTTTCCCCCGCAACCATCTCTCATCGTCCGCCTGGTCATGTTATAGCCTCAAATCATAACCATGGATCCGGACTATTTCCCCTCCAACTTGGCCTCTCAATCTGAAGAGCCGCCTCTACCAAACTTCTCGACCGAGCAGTCTCCTCCTCCCCTTGATCCTCCTGCGTCCTTCCAACCCAGCGATGCTACGGCTTCCGATGCCGCTCCCGTAGAGAAGCCCTACCACTCAAAACGCCCTCACAAAAAGTCCCGCGCCGGCTGCCGTAACTGCAAAGCCCGCAAAGTCAAGTGCGATGGTAGGATTGATATTGCTGTCACATTTCTTACGCGGTAGCTTACAAGTCCAACAGAAGCTCGTCCGACCTGTCGCTCCTGCAAGCTGCGCAAGGTGGACTGTGTCTATCCCACCCCCGCAGCCTCGCCGTCAGCCTCGTCATCTGCCGCCGGGACCCTGCCGCCATCGCCAGCCGCATCGACGGGTTCAAGCGCCCTGGTACGCAGCAACACTCCCGATAGCCTCTCAACCTCATATTCTGCCGCTGGCTCTCGGCGTGGCACACCAGCTCCAAGTGATAGCGCAGGCGTTGTCGCACAGCCTCTCTGGTGTCCAAGCCATATCGACGCTGCAGACATGAAGCTTCTCTGGTTCTATACCACCGCCACTTCTGACTCCTTCTCCATTGGCTCTTACACCCCCGTCGACGAAATCCTCAAGGTCCGCATGGTCCAAGTTGCCTTCGAGATCCCCTTCCTCATGGACTCCCTGTTCGCCCTCTCCAGTCTGCACATGCAGAGCCTCAACCAGGAATACGACCAGAGCCGTGCCCTCGCATATCGAGCACGCTCCTTTGAGGGCTACCGCCGTGCCGTCGAGAGCGCCGCGCCTGAGTCGTACGCTGCTCTCATTGCTAACTCACTCTTCCTCACCGCCCTGTCTTCTCAGGCATTCAGAGACGAAGACGGTAAGGACCTGTACATTATCGACTGGATGGTCGTCTGGCGGGGTATTGGTCTCGTTATCGAGCTCATGGGTGTAGAAAAACTCTTTGAGACGGGAATGCACGAACTCTTCACACGGCCGCCTATCAACCTCGAGGCGGCTACCACTGCCATCCCCAACCACCTCCTCTTTATGGTGTCTTCCATCAAGCCTGATGAACTGGATTTCGCCGATATCGGGATATATCACGAGGCGCTCAAGTATCTCGGATCCTTATACGTCAGTCTTCAGGACGGCCTCACATCCGTCATGCACCTCCGCGTTATCACTTGGTTCACCTTCCTACCTCGTCGCTTCATAGAACTCGCCCGCCAACGCCGGCCTCGTGCCCTCATCATCATCGCATACTATGCTGCCTTCCTCAAGATCGTCAATGACGTCTGGTGGCTTCAGGGCGTTGGTCAACGCTCTCTGCGCGATATCTGCAAGCACCTTGGCCCGGCCTGGGAACATCTCCTGCTAATGCCCGAGGCGGCAATGGCAGTTGACGATGAGCTCAGTGTAGTCAGGGTAATTCTTCAGGATCCTAGCTGGGTTCCTCCCCCGCTGGGAAATCTCCACCTGGATCAAAGTGCCTCCATTGCCCTGGTTGACGACGCAGGGAGGCGAGTGATATGGACTCCCAACGAGAGGAAGATTGTTCTTCTTGACTCCAAGCCTTCCGAGGAGTTTAAATGGAACGTTTAGTTCCCCATCTATGGAAGTTTTGGTGTTCGATGTATGGCTTCCGCATTCAATTCAGGGTGTAGGAGAATAACAAATGTTTTTGAAGAGTCATACATGATAGGTCAACAGGAGCACGGTCAGGTAGCAAACGGAAGACGGAAGGGACAATACCGTGGACTCCTAAGGAGTTTTCAACGGTTGGGGTTATTGGAGACGTCATTTTGGATACCCACGAGGCTTTGTATAGTCTTCTTTTCTTATTACTCTCAGTGTGTCTATATATGAAGATGATTGGACCGGTTTTGTTTTAACGTTTACTACTTCGTCGAGGCCAAGCGATTAGCACATGCGTTATCTACGAGTGCATTTCTAGAAGACATGGCAATCATTCGAATGTGAAGGTTATTATTAGATGACCAGAAAATCGAAATCGATAACTTGGCTGTTTATTGCAAGTCGTCCAAACACCCAACTTGAGGAACATCGTGACTGGTTACAGTCTTCGCTGGACCCATTTCCTTCTACAAAAACTCCACGTGATAGTCGTCGTACGGTCTAACGAGTGTAATTCAAAACATATCGACTAATATGGGCTGTCGTTTGATCCAATCATGACTTGCCGCCGGTTTGATTTGGTCCCATTGGACAGGCCATGATCGAGCAAGCGCCAGCATCGGCAGTTGTTAAGATAGGCATGCAGTCACAGTCCCGCCGATCAGCCGCTAGGAACTACTTTGGCATGTAGGCTGTGATCGGCGACGGCAAACTGAATTGACATGAGACATCAGAGGATACATCTATTGCATAATTTTAGTGTGACTTCCATCTCGTACTGTCCCATATGCATTTTCAACTGACCTTTCCGTATCCGGGCACCTGACCGAGCCGGAGGGTCTCATCAGCTGATTTTTGCCCTGCAGCCTGGCTGCGGGGATGATCTGGATTAACATCGCTTTCGATGATAATAAGGCTGCTATTGCGACTGATGATACTGCCTGTTGCATGAGGAATAAGCTGGTAGCTACAGAAAGGTCAGTCAGGATGCCGCCGAGGCCGTTATGAGCTGTGATTCCAAGCCAGGAGCTGTCTCAGGGTAGGAACTCATAGGGTTAGCACTGGTCAAAGGAACAGAGGCTCTTTTTCCTTTCCCTGCTACTTGAAGCCCGGTGTGACAACAAGCTTTAAAGTAAGAAGAATAGTATTATAAAGGCCTTATTCAATGATATGATTCCTTCCTTTGAGGAGGAATTCCTAGGCCTGGTGTGGACTGTGAAGGTGCTTTTGAGCTGGTATTGCCTCTTTCGAGATTTCTGGAGGGTATTCCGAGAGAGGATGGATACATCTGGTACTAGGTACAGCCATGAGACTGGGAAACTTTCAATGAGTGATGATAACCTTGAGAAATTCAAGGGAAGATATGGGCCACTTGCTAAGCAATGCTATTCCAAAGGGCTGCTCATTAATACCAAAATCACGATTAACTCATGGGAAGAGATCTTTTCCAATGACCTCCCTACTAGTAGGATGATCATCCCAGCAACCGGTACCGCTGGCCTAGAAAGACTGCGACGGCAAGAGGTGCGTGGGGAAAGCTCAACGCAGGGCACAACGGCTAGCGAGTGTGATCCCAACGATCTCGTCATCACTCATGAGCTCCCTGCCCTCAGGGCCGCGGATGAGAGTCATAGGGACAGCAATGATGAGTTTCTAGCATCTATTGAGGATCAGCCTAAAGCCCAGAGTAGCGACCACACTTTCTCAGACTCACCAATCAATATATGCCCAACGAGGCCAGGAATGCTTCCTCTTCGATAGCAAGGCCTTCTCAGGCATCAGGATCGTCTTCCTGGGGCAGTAGATCGTCTCTTCAGACGCAGGGGTCCTCTCAGGCAACGGCCACAGCCTCGAGGGCAGCCAGGAAACGCCCTGCTTTGAGTCAGATCACAGGGAACACTAAGCATAGCAGATCGCTGCTAAAGAGAAGGAAGCAGGAGACTATTACCTTAGATGAGATGAAGGATCTGCTTCAGCAGCCAAGCATTCAGGGGCATGAGCTTTCAACCACCTTCAAGGGCCACGATGAGCTGCGTACCGCGGTCAGTGACTGTTTCCAGGTGCTGGAAGAGCGGGAAATGAACGCCTCACTGCAGGTCATTGCATGGTTGCAACAGGATACGAAAAATGTCATGATTTGGAACTCAGTAAAGACAAAGGAGGCGAAAATAGCTTAGGTTGACAGCAGCTTTGGCTTGGATAGCTAGGAAGGAAGTTATCTTGCTGGGGTTGTTGTATGCAAGGCGTTGAAAGCTGCGTTGAAAGCTGCGTTAAGGGTAGTCATATGATTAAGCTAGTAGTGGGGTCACGGGGTCATGGTGTGCAGCCCGTGTAAGTAGGCATCAATTTGTAGGCCAACACGTTCAATCGCTCGCTTTACCACCTATTTACAGTGAGAAGGAGGCCTAAAGGCAGAGAAAGACTACCGCAGCATGCCTTCATACACACTGCAGCTCCTTTTCCCACTTTGACCACCGAAAAAAACAGCAGCTGTACAATAACTAGGCTACCACAGTCCCTCACTTTGAACACCACAACCTTCCGCCTTCATCAACACCACAACCTCATACTACTATTCCTCTGCCTCAGCATCATCCCAGAGCCATTCTGCTATTAGATCCCTAAGCTGCAGACCTATATGAGTCAGCACATTGAAATCAGCACACCGTACTGCCTCCCTGCCCCGATATAAGAAAGAAAACTGTTATTCGAAATGGCAGTTTGCCGTCGCTGATCTGGGCCGTAGGGAGCACTAGACATCGACATGACAAGTAATCGGACCGAGAGATGACATGACCAACCAGCCATGTGCTCATGAGTAGCTCTGACAGGCCAACAAACAAAGTATCACATCAAGGGCAGTCAGTCACAAATGTTTGAGTATCACGGCGTTAACGAAAGCTAGATATGGCTACAAGAGGAATTTTGTTGATTTCTTGGTACACAGCTCACAAACGTGACTTGATGGAGCTTATGAGAAACCTCCCCGGCCCCTGTTCCTCTTCTCTACACAGGCCCATTTCTCTCTCCGTCTCCCGATATTACTCAACTCGAACGACTTATTTCTTCTCCAGCTCAGCAAGAATCTTCTCACCCTTCGTCTTGGCCGACGCGAAGTCACCGACCATGTAGAAGGCATTCTCGGGAAGGCTGTCACCCTCACCGCTCAGAATGGCCTTGAAAGAGGCGATGGTGACCTTGAGGTCAACGAGAACACCCTCAATACCAGTGAAGACCTGGGCGACAGTGAAAGGCTGGCTCAGGAAACGCTGGATCTTACGGGCTCGCTCGACGGTAAGCTTGTCAGCCTCAGACAACTCGTCCATACCAAGAATAGCAATGATATCCTGGAGGGACTTGTACTCCTGGAGGATCTGCTGGACGCGAGTGGCGGTATCGTAGTGGTCCTGACCGACAACACGGGGGTCAAGCATGCGCGACTTGGAGTCGAGAGGGTCGACAGCGGGGTAGATACCCAACTCAGAGATACCACGGGACAAGACAGTGGTGGCATCCAAATGGGCGAAGGTGGTGGCGGGGGCAGGATCAGTCAAATCGTCAGCAGGGACGTAGACGGCCTGGACGGAAGTGATAGAACCCTTGGTGGTGGTGGTGATACGCTCCTGCATCATACCCATGTCGACGGCAAGGGTGGGTTGGTAACCGACGGCAGAGGGGATACGGCCCAGAAGAGCAGACACCTCAGAACCGGCCTGGGTAAATCGGAAGATGTTGTCAATGAAGAGCAGCACTGAGAAACGGGTTAGCTTTCGACGAGTCATTTTCTTGCTCAGGGAATGGAAAATACTCACCATCCTGACCTTCTTCGTCCCTGAAATATTCCGCTACCGTCAAGCTGGGTGGTGGTTAGAATGCGTCCAAAAAGCGTGTCGAGATTGTCATGATGGTGTACAGCAGACAAGAGATGGACACGCCATCGATACTGTCGAGGCAGGCGCCATCCATGTCTGATGGTGTTGAGGAAGGTACTACTTACCCAGTGAGAGCGACACGGGCACGGGCACCTGGGGGCTCGTTCATCTGACCGAAGACAAGGGCGACCTTGGACTCGCCATCAAGCTGGATGACGGAGGTCTCCTGCATCTCGTGGTACAGATCGTTACCCTCACGGGTTCGCTCACCGACACCAGTGAAGACGGAGTAACCACCGTGAGCCTTGGCGATGTTGTTGATAAGCTCCTGAATGAACACGGTCTTGCCGACACCGGCACCACCGAAGAGACCAATCTTTCCACCACGGGCGTAAGGGGCGAGGAGATCGACGACCTTGATGCCGGTGGCGAGAACCTCGGCAGAGGTAGACTGCTCAACAAACGCGGGAGCCTCGGCGTGGATGGGCAGGCGCTTCTTGGAGTTGATAGGACCACGCTCGTCAATGGGGTCGCCAGTGACGTTCATGATGCGACCCAGAGTCTCAGGACCAACGGGGATGGTGATAGGAGCGCCAGTGTCGACGGCCTTGGCACCTCGGACGAGACCTTCGGTACCTATGACGGAGGTTAGGAAATTGACGCGATTTTTTATGTTGAGAGCGATGACATACCGTCCATGGCAATGCAGCGGACGACGTTCTCACCCAGATGTTGCTGAAAGATGTTAACTAATGGCTTTTGGCCGATGATTGATGCTACGTACAGCGACCTCGAGCACGAGCTTCTGGCCATCCTTCTCGAGTTCCAGAGAGTTCAGAATGGCAGGGAGCTTGGCGGTGTCAAACTTGACTGTAACATGGTCAGTACGGCCATTATTCGGCTGTGACAGGCTCGCTGGGAGTCTGTCGCAAAGGTTGACTAACCATCGACGACGGCACCGATGACCTATGAGGCAGATGGGTTAGCATTTAATTCCGTGGTTGTTTGGGGGCCGGGCGACCGGAGGCCCTCGGGCGTGGTCGAGAGCGGGAGTGAGCTCACCTGGTGAATTCGGCCGGCACCAACGCCAGCAGTCGACGCCCATCGGCTGCTGATGGGGAGTCGGAGAGAAGCAGGTCGGATGGCACGGGGGGCGGCCGCGAACGACGGGCGAGCCGCGCGGGCGAAGGAGGAAATGCCGCTGCCGAGGGAAAACAAGCCGAGTCAGCTCAATTGGGCCTCAATTGGGGCGAGAGGATGGCGAAAACATCGCGAGAGGGCACTGCGGGAGTGAAACTCACCTCTTGAACATCTTGACAGATGACAAAGAGCGATCAGAGATGGGAGTGGAGAGAGGTTGGTGAAGCTGAGGGAGAACTTTTACGGAGTGAGCAGTTTTGCTCGGGAGAGCGACTTCATCGGTTAGAGCTTTCGCCGCAGGTCACGTGGAACGCTAGCCTGAAATTACAGGCAGTCCCACCGTGGGAGCTGCGATGCCGGCAATTTACCGGGTCGACGCGGCGGGATTATTCGCGACGCAAAGACCCAGCGGTTGCCTTGCCAGAAGGGACGGGGAGCGTCCACGGTGCTCCTGTGCGCAGCGGCTGGGACAGCACAGCGCTTGGCAGAGCGGGCAGCACAGTGAGCGACAGCGGAGGAACGGTACCTCACAAGGGGCAACACTTCGGTCAATCGGCCTCAGGCAGCCTCGACTCGGTAACTGGTCGGTACAGCAATAAATTCGGAATCTTATTTACGGCAGTACGGAAGTCAATTGAGCGACGAAGAGATAAAAAGGCACACTGTGATGGAACAGCGATGCCTGCTGAGAGAAGTGATGGCATTGACAATAGGCAATGGAAGCAGAATCAATGATAGCAGCAGCGACAGCAGCGCAATCAACGGGAACCGAATGCACGATATTCCCCCGTGAGAAAGCGGGGAAAGTAGCATTACGCTGTCGAGATGGGGGTGGACGATGAGAGGAATGAACCGGGGGGCACGACAGCGAGGCCAGCCAACACTGCAAAACACCAAGACGCCTAACCACGGGCGGACAGGGACACAGTGTCCAGTTACACAGTGTTTATTATTGCCCTCGCTCTTCCCGCTCCCATTCCGAGTAATCTATGTTGTAGCTCTCCTTGGACACGAAGCAGAATAGAAGAGAAGCCTTCGTCGATGGACGGACATGTCTGCTAGACTCTCCCATGGACTTCAATTCCTTATCTCTCTAATCATCCCGTCGATATTCTTCGAACACATTGGCTACAATCGACGACCCCAGAGTCAACATCTCCAACTTCACACTTCACTGGCATCACTGACCCTCTCCCTTGCATGCCTCAGATTCCCTCGTCCTATTGGCCCATCTACTGCACTTACCCCCACCCCCTGTTTTCCCACCGGCAGCCAACCAACGAGGGCAATTGCGGAAGCCTATCCCCACTAGGAGCTGGAGCTTTGCCAAGGAACAGCTTTCTGATGGGGCATCTGCCAATTGTTCTGTTTTATTTCCCTCGCCCCGATGTCCGTTTTGCTGTCTCCCTTTTCCCCCTTCTGCCTTGGCCTGGCTTCCCCATGCCCGGCGGCCCCGGCTCAGCTTCCCTCCCTTTTTGGCCCCATCCGTTGTCCATTTTCTTCAACTCTCGAGACCGTGAACAGCCGGCGACATGATAATATTTATTGAAAACATGTGGATTTTGTCAATTGCTTCCTCTTCTAGCGACTTCAACTAAAGCGCGAGGCCAAATTTTCTATAATCAGGGCCAATTGCACAAAATGCTTCCACCACTGTGCCCTGCGCTTCTATCACTATCCCGAAACCCCGAGCCGAAGAATCCGAGGCATTTCACCCAAACGCACGCACGGATCCAGACGGACTGGGCTCCGTCAAGCTGGCGGATGGATGACCCTGCACTTTAGGGTAGCAACGAGTCCATAACCAAGCTCTGATTTGATCGTTCAATTCCCTTGATCGACTTTAAAATATACTATTTATTGTCAAGCATCTCAGTAGAGTACCTACCGACAGCTTGACGTACAGAAGTGAACCACATCGTCATTGACCCCACGCTCGTAAGCAGCATGTTCGCTCCAAATCATCACCTCAATCAAGCCTCTACCTGCTATCATCGAGTGAAGCCATCCCATCCTCCTCATACTTCATCGGCTCTAGCAATACTGTCATTTTCCGAATCTCTCCTAATCCCTTCCCCTCTTTTAAGAGAGCGTCGACTCGAGCGCTAGGATCTGTGGAGTGAGTTCTTCATTAGCTTACTGACAACAAACACTGAGGAAAGACGATCAGGTCTTGGAGCCAACTTACAATGGCTGTTCGGCATGGAATGTACAGATGAGTCCAGTTCTTCCGCCCATTCCACTCCATCGGGGTCGTAAAGTACCGTGTGCTCTCGTCGACCCGGTTGAAACCACCCACTTCTTTCGAGTCGCTGTTTAGCACAACCCGATATGTCCCGGGTACCTCGATGCCAATGCGGTAGTCGCTGAAGCTCTCCTTCGAGTTGAAGTTGAAAATGAAGACGACACCAGCTCGCTCAAAGACGATCACCTTGTCACCCTCGTGCTTCAGTGAAATGTACGCTTGGGGCGCCGCCAACCACCCATATTTGGCCTCGGTTTGATTCATCACTTGGTCGAAGTGGTTAAGGAATTGGTACCGGAGGAGAGGGTCATCCGACAGATTCAGTTGACGCCGAGCGTACCAGAACGAATTGTTGTTCCCGGCTCGGGGAAGTCAAGCCACTCAGGGTGTCCAAACTCATTGCCCTCAAAGGTAAGGTAACCCTCGCCACCCAGCCCGTGTGTCAGAAGCCGGATCATCTTGTGAAGTGCCATACCCCGATCAATGACAGCAGTTAACGGCGAGAGAATCGACATGTTTGTGTACATCTCGGCATCGCAGAGATGCATCATCAACGTCTTGTCGCCAACAAGCCTGCGGTAGTGTTAGTCGATACTCAAGCAACAAGGGGTGCCTAGGACACTTACGCCTGGTCGTGGCTTTCGCAGTAGGCAATCGTCTTCTCTCCGTGGCGTCGGTTCGTAAGCGTGTGGCAGATGTTGGCAATATCCCAATCCTCATCCTTGACCTCTTTCAAGATCTTGATCCACATGTCAGGGATGGCCATGGCGAGGCGGTAATCGAATCCTACACCCCCGAGCGACAAAGGCAAGCAGAGTGCAGGCATGCCCGATACATCTTCGGCAATGGTGATGCACTCTGGGTATAAAGTGTGCAGCAACTCATTCGCCAGCATCATGTACACGACCGCCTCCTCGTCCACATCGCCCCCAAAGTACTCGTGATAGCCACCAGAAAAGCCGCTATTCAAGTTAGCACAAACCGCTGTAGACATGTAACCCATGGAGATAACTTACGTTCCCATACCGTGATGAGTGTAAAGCATGCTGGTGACACCGTCGAACCGGAAGCCATCGAACTGGTACTCGTCCATCCAGAAGCGTAGGTTGCTGAGAAGGAACCGCATAACCTCATGATGACCGTAGTTGAAAAGTCTGCTATCCCACTGATCGTGAATACCCCTACCACCACTGTGGAAGTATTGGTGATCGGTGCCATCGAACTCGTTGAGACCATCCAGCACGTTCTTGGAAGCGTGACTGTGGACTACATCGAGGAGAACAACAATGCCCATGCTATGCGCCGTGTCAATGAGCTCCTTGAGGTCCTCCGGAGGCCCATATCTGCTACTGGCGGCGAAAAAGTTGTTGATTTGGTAACCAAAGCTAGCATAGTAGGCGTGTTCCATGACCGCCATTAGCTGAATCACGTTGTAGCCGAGATTGTGGATCCTGGGCAGCATGTTCTTGGTGAACTCCTTGTACGTGGCAACACGTTGCTCTGGCGAAGAGATGCCGACATGAGCCTCGTACACGCGCGCGCTTGCGGGCTTCTGAGGGCGTGAATGTTTGAATTGGTACCTCTCCGAGGCAGGAGGGTTCCAGAAACGAGCGTCGTATGCCGGCGAAACGGAAAGGTCTTGGGTCACGTACTTGATCCAGGCCGGCAAGCGGTCGACATGTTCGCCGTTGGGCAGGTCGAGGGAGATCTTTGAAGCCAAGTGTTAGAGATTGACTGAGCTATCAATTAAACACTGATAAAACGAACCTTGAGCTTGGAGTTGTGGGGGATAGCAGGCTGTCCCTTGATGGCAGGTATGGTGATTTCAAACACGCCATAGTCATTCTTCTTCATGGTGTGAGCACCACGATTCCAACCATCTGAGACATGTGTAAGCTTGGTTCTAGGTAAGGCAGAATGCCAGACTTACTGAAATCGCCAATGAGGTAGGCCGCAACGGCATTGGGTGCCCATTCACGGTAGATGATGTTGTTTTTCTTGTCGGTGTTGAGGCCAAACTTCTCAATACCCTGCACAATGACGTCTCAGCAAGCTGCTACCCTGAGCTAGGCAATCTGCGTGGCAGGGGAATCTTACCCTGCTGAATTCTTCGAGGCTACCCTCAGTGTCGGTAATGGTCTTGACCCATTCCTGGGCCTTTGAGTACCGTCTCTTCAGCGCCTCGCTGAAGGGGGACAGCCAAGGGTCCAGCTGGATGACGCCTGGAGTGGTTGTTAACGCAGTTCTGTGCCGGCCACTATCAGATCATCACATGCCAGGGGCTTCACTAACCAGTGCCATCGTGCGGAATGGAGGCGGCGTCCTTGGAGCGAGTGGTGTCGAGCGAATTGCTCGAGGCCTGGGTGATTGCAGCCATAACGAAAAGTGTGAAGAGGAAGATGTGATGGTGGCGAGGAAAAGAAGAAGAGCACAGAAGGGTTCGAAGGAGGGCGGGGTAGGCTTCGAGGTGGTGGTTTGAGCTTCGCTGCTTCAGTTGAAATGTTGGGACTAACTGAGACAGTGGCAAGCGTGGGAGGCCAGACTACAGCTGTTGGTTGTTGAAAGAGGAGAAACGGGAGAGCAGGGAAAGCAGGGAGAGCCTCTGGAACGAGGAAATTGGATGATGGGACGTCCAAGATTGGTGGAGGAGGAAGCGACGGCTGATATCTGAGACCTTGTGCAGCTGTGCAGCCCTTCAGTTATCCTGCTTGCTCGCGTACATACCTGACCTGACCACCTTGTCTCCGAATAAACCTGGACGTTGCTGATTGACACATAGCTTTATCGATAAAGCGCCCGCCCAAGTTGGGATGACGTCGAAGATGGCGTTTTTCCCAACGCCTGCGGTACGTACCGCTTGCTGTGGCTGGCTCGTACCGTATCAGTTGCAATGTGTGTCATTGCAAGTCTTGCACCGTGCCACATCGAATTCGCAGCTGCAGAACTCTCTTTGCCACCCTGCTAGGATATATCTGCACCAGGATGGAGCACCGCAGATGTTGCGACGGATAGTGGCGAATGCGTACATGAACCGAATGCTACCCAAATCTTCGAATATTCGTACGTAAGTAAGTAGTACAGTACCTCAGCGTAGTTCTGTGGATACCTTAATTACTGCGCAGGCGACCGACAGTAGCTCCAATTAGTGGCGGGCTACTCTCCTCTCGAGTCCGTCCTCCGAGCTCAGCTCACCGGTAGCGGCGCGCTTCGGCTGACCGAACTGGCTGCAGCATCTCGGAAACAACTCCAACAACCTCGCAGATTTCGCGGCCTCTCATCGTATACACACCGAAAACCATAGTCATATGCTTACACCTCTGTGGATCTCTCCCACTGGTCCAAATCCTCGACATCGTCGGCGTGTGTTCGTACCTATACTTCGTGTGATGCGATAAGCGCTCCCGCCCATCGGCTCACTACCGTTCGGCCGCACCAAGCCGCAGTCCCCCCGCATCCGGCATCTGATCATCGTCACATCAGCCTCACCATAGTCGATCGACCGTCTCCTGACGCCGTGCCCTGGGACTTCTATTATGTGACTCAATTAAACAGCATCATGTCGCCCTCCGTCAGGGTGCTTCCTCGCGCCCCGCGCGCCCCGCGCGCCCTACGCTCCATCTCGAACCCTCTCCTTCGACCGATCTTGCGACCTTCTCCCAATCCTTCGTACTGTCCACGCCACCGCCAGCTCTCCATCTCCCACTCCCTCGCCGCCTCGCGACGGACCACCGACTTCAACTCTGGCTTCACTGGCACCTATGATCCCTCAATCGATTCCGGGCGGGGGCCCATGTTCAACAAGGCCATCTTCGGCGTCCCGCATTTCTATCCCCGCGACTTGAAGAAGCGGGTGGACGACTACGTCGTAGGCCAAGACCGCGCCAAGAAGACCATCTGTTCCACCATCTTCAACCATTATCAGAGCCTCCGCCGGCGGCATCAACATGAGCACGAGGACCGGGATCGGCGCGACAAGGTGATGCGCCAGAAGTTTGCTAGGGACAGGGAGCTGCATCAGAAGCGCCGCGAGATGCACCCCGTTGAAGGTCAGCGTGTGCCTGGTTGTGTTCCTGCGCGATACACCGCTGATAATCCTCAAGACGAGTTCCCGGGCCACAGCGAGTCTGTTCGACAGCTCCACGACAATGAAGTCGAAGAAGATACTCTTGATCTTCTCTACCACCCCGACGATCCCTCGGTCACCGAGCACGTCAAGATCGACAAGAGCAATCTTTTGTTGTTAGGGCCAACTGGTGTTGGCAAGACTTATATTTTAGAGTGTGTTCTACTACACCTCGCCCGATTCTTTTCAATGACGGCTTGCTGATAACTCATTAGGACCCTGAGCAAGAAGATCAAGGTCCCCTTCTCAATCTGCGATTGCAATTCATTCACCCAAGCCGGGTATATCGGACAAGACGTCGAAACCTGCATCGAGCGACTCCTGATCGAATCGAACTATGACATAAGGGCTACCGAACACGGGATTGTTGTTTTGGATGAGTTCGATAAAATCGCCAGGAGAGAGTCCAGCACTGGCCGAGATGTTGGTGGCGAAGGCGTTCAGCAAGCTCTCTTGAAGCTCGTCGAAGGAACCAAAGTCACCGTCAATGTCAAGGACAATCGCTCGTCCAGGTCAACGCCGCCAATTACTACCAACTATAACTCCACGGGGTCGTCCTCATCGCCCCAAGCCGCCCCGCCAAGCGGCAAGGTCGATCAGTATACAATCGATACTAGCAACATCCTATTCGTCTTTTGCGGTGCATTCGTCGGGCTGGACAAGGCCATCTTGAGGCGGGTGGCTAGGCCGTCTATGGGCTTTGGAGGAGAGCTTCGCGGACGCTCAACCATGTCTGGCACCAAGCAGGTTCTTCCGCCGGAGTCATACACCCATCTCCCACACCATACCGCGCTCTCCGCACCGTCCTTCACACCACTGGACCTCACCACTCCCGCGGATCTCCAAGCTTTTGGCTTTATCCCGGAACTAATTGGGCGACTGCACAACATTTGCGCCCTTAGCCCCCTCTCCACCGACGACCTGTTCCGTATCTTGACCGAGCCTCGCAACAGTCTTGTCGCGCAGTACACAGCCCTCTTCGAGACGTACCCCTCTCGCCTCTACTTTACCGAGAAGGCATTGCACGCTGTCGCGGAGCGGGCCGCTGTGTCGGAAACCGGTGCTCGCGGTTTGAAAATGGAGATGGAACGGGTTCTAGCGGAGCCAATGTTCGATGCCCCAATGCCGTACGTGCTCGTCACCGAGGCGTGTGTAAATGGTACAGAGAAAGCTGCATACTGGGGCAAGGATGGCCGTTTCGAACTGGATAGGCGAATGCAGGAAGAGGAGCTGAACCAGGCCAAGACAGATCAGACAGAGACATTTGAAAGGTATAGGGAAGCTGGGCAGAGTGGTGGTTGAAGAACAGCAAGCTTCGCATTGGCGTTTGGAGCAATATGGTTCGGCAGTTAGATGAATTATCTGGGAAACTGGGAGACAACATATGCACGTATTCATTTGAAATACAAGCGACAAATTTCAAACAATGACTCGACTCGGGTTCCGTTGTTGTAGTACAGTATTTACACCAAGAAGGCTTGATTTCTCTGGAGTCAGCTCGAAACCCTCCATACCCATGCTCCAAGGGCATTTTACACACGGATACGTCTCCATGAGCCACCCCAGCTTCTAGCACAAAGAAAAAGACGTCGGGTATTGACTTTAGTCGCTGCTGCCCTTGGGAGGGGACTGGACCATGCCCTTGCCGGCGTATCCTGGCGAAGTGATACCGGTGAAAGGGTCGGATTTTTGGTTCTGGAGGAGGACAAGTCAGTCGGGCGTCTCTCGATAAAGGGCCATTGCAGGCGATGCTTACGATGAGGAACTCGTTGGTCTGCTCCTGGTACTCCTGGGACATGGTGTAAGGGACGGGCTTGGCGAAGAAGCGGATGACACCGAAGATGCCGACGCTGGCACCGAGACCGATGGCAACGCCCCAGAGGACGCGGGCACCGCTGCCAGGAGGGTCGGCAGCGCGAGGGCCGTGAGGCCCAAATGCAATCCAGTACGCTGTTGAGACAGTTTGAGTTAGTTTTCTGGACATGACGCACGTTGGGGAAACGCAGGGGGTGTTCGCCAACTGAGAACCATTGCATCAAGCTCCGTGTACCAATCAGGAAACGGAATTGACTGCATGATGCAATTGAGGCTCTGGCGAAACCCCGATGCAAGACTAATGTGCAGTGCAGTAGTTGTGGAGTGAATTGATGCTCGAAAGCGGGATA
This sequence comes from Neonectria sp. DH2, assembly GCA_003934905.1. Classification (NCBI taxonomy): domain Eukaryota; kingdom Fungi; phylum Ascomycota; class Sordariomycetes; order Hypocreales; family Nectriaceae; genus Neonectria; species Neonectria sp. DH2. The sequence goes on along the minus strand of RQWH01000012.1, from coordinate 1,473,610 downwards.
GATTGGTGGTTATGAGATGACTCTGGTGATGAGGTTGCTTCTCGGCTACGCGGGAGGTATTTTTGGTGGACGGGCTCAAAACGCACCAGCTTTCTTCTCCTGGAGGGTCAGCTCGTTCCAGTTGACTCCCATGCGGTCACGGAGAGCCATCCAGAGGTCGGCCTGCTCCTGAAGGGGCATGCCCTCCCATCGCTTCTCGATGTTGGCGAGGGTCGGGTTGGAGATGGCGTGAGTGGAGGCGGCTCGGGTCGCGAAAGCGGGCGAGCTGCGCACCAGGCTCGTGCGCAGCAAGTTCGATGCCGAAGTGCGCAGCATTGTGACGGATGCGGTGGCGATGGCGGAGGCGGAGGGGAGGATGCTCGGAGACGTCAATTGGGAGGGTTCTCGAGAGCAAGTTCGCGAGGCAGCGGGTCGAGGAGGTTGCGGAGGAGGTTCGTCGGGACGAGGTTTATTGCTGGGCGAGTCGAGCCGGAGCAAATTCGAGCAATCGTATGATGAACCCCGTGCCAGTTGCCCGGAAGATGCTCGGCTACATGGGTGGCTCTCCTCCATTGGTGCATATCACGTGATATTACTCATCCGCCTTGCCGCTTTGGGCCCAAGTGGTGACCATTGGGAATTTCATCTTCCCTTATTGGCTGCGGGAATGACGGCGGCATCCTTCATTCTCCTACAATCTCTCAGCCCACTTCATTCTAAGATATGAGATTGTGGATGAGTTGGGCCGAAAATCACAACAAGACAAGACGCTGCGAACTCAATGGCTGGCCAATTGCATTTTCGGGTCTCAATTATTGTATTTGTTCTATCTATGTACCCGACAAGTCTCTATAATTGCACCAGATTGGGGATTGTTCCGTCTCTATTTACTTTTCAGTCTCCAAGTTCTTAACACCTGATGTTTCCGTACACCCATGGATGCGCAGCCCGCCGACAAGCCAGGGTCCATCCAGCCATTGACACCATCCCATCTCACCATGCCGTTCGTCCCCTCTTCGCTTCCCCTCAATTAAAACTCCACACCAAACAGGTTGCGCTGTCGGATCCTCTCGCCGTACTTGATAAAGACTATCGGTACTGGAATCATGGCAACTGCGATAAATGCCAGCAGGGATGTGCCCCATCCGTACCCTAACTGGTCATACATCTTTCGTCCAGCTAAGGGAAGAAGCGCTCCCACCAGGGAGCGGAGAACAGTGCTGGCAGCCATGGCGGATGCCGCGTATGAAGAATATGCGTCGACCAAGTAAACAGAGGTTCCCATCTGTCAGGTGTTAGTCGTCATCCACAAAGAACCACACACCATTACGGTATCCTGTAATAAAAATCACCTACCATGGCGCAAAGCATTCCGAGACCTAGGAATGCTGTTCCTATGATGGGCAGAATCCAATGGGTATTCTTCTCCGCCGTCCAACCATACATGAAGAGACCCAGGGGAACAGTGAAGGAGGCGATTACCATGACTGGTAGGCGGTACTCCGGCTTAGATTCGCCCCCATTCTTCTTGGTCAGATGCCGTGAAAGGGAGTCTGAGGTGCCGCCTGCAATGACAAGTCCTATAACTGAGCCAATGCCAATGCCCAGGTAAGAAAGCCCCACAGAACCAGTCGAAAATCCATACTGTCCCTGGAAGAGAAGAGGCATGGCGGTGAAAATGAGGTACAAGTACCCGTAGACGATAGCCATGTAGAGCGAAAGGAGGAAAACGATAGGAGAGAAGAGCAACATCTTAGTAGGCCGGACGATGGCAAACTTGAAAAGCTCCTGGGCGCTGCGACCAGTGTCAGCAGCTGAGCGAAGCTTGGTGTTGCCGGTCTCTTTCTGAAGCCTCTCCGTCTTGTGCTTGAGAATGGTATAGGCGTTTGTCTCGCGCATGAAGATGAAGCTTATAACTGTGATTACGCCGGCCTGTGAACGAGATATCGTTAGCAAAAATGCTGAGATTTAGGGAGCTCGCAGCAACTCACCACCATCGCCACCACCCAGAAGGACCACCGCCAGCTCTTTTCCTGGGTCAAATATCCGCCCGCTGAAGTAAGTTATTAGCCTCCAAACTTTGTCGCATTCTTCATCCGCGAAGGAGCTTACCAATAGGACCAATTATGGGGCCTAAAATAGGCCCCATGATCCATGAAGCCATCGCAGCTCCACGCTTTTCTTTGGATATCATATCGGCCAGTGTTCCTGCGCCGAGAGCAAGCGGAGTGCATCCCGCGAGTCCAGCCAACAGCCGTAGCACAATCAGGCCGCTCAAATTGGGGGCCACGGCACAAGCAATGTTGAAGACCACGAACAGGACATTGCTGATGTTGTAGATGTGCAGTCGGCCGTACATTTCGGACAAAGGTGAAAGAACCAAGGGACCGAAGCTGTATCCAAGGAGATACACGGAGACGATAAAGGAGGCAAGTTGTTCGTCTGTGGAGTGGAATTCGGCCATGACTTGCTCGATACCAGGCGCAAAGATCGACGACGCGAGGGGTCTATAGATTGTTAGAACGGTGCTCCTAACAATGACCAGGCCTTGGACGGCGACTAACGTCACAAAAGTTATTGAAGACACGAGGCAAACGGTCACTGCCTTCTTTCCCGACGACCAGTTCTGCGGGTTCGCTGGGTCATCCGGCCCATCCCAGTCAACAACATTGGGATCTCGAGGAGCAGGCTCGTCTAGATCCACCGATGTCGAGCCGGCCTCGATATCCTTATTCTGTTCATCGGTTGGGGTTGCTGAGGTACTCGCTGTCCCTAAGCGATCGTCCGCATCCGCGACAGTCATGGTGGGTGGCGATTCGATCGGATGACAACTACTTGGTTAATACAGGGAACAAGTCAACACAATAAATCAAGAACTTTGGGGAAGCTCTTGGGAGAAAGAGCTGAATGCAAAATAAATGAAGGTCGTGTGCTCAGTAGTCCAGCCAAAGCGAAATGACGAAAGGGCGGAGGCAAGGTTGATTATAAAGACGTGGATGGGAGACTCATGTAGGCCGATGCAAGCCAACAGGACAGGGAATCACTAGCGTAAATAGGTAGCGGAAGATCAAGGGTACGTTTGCGTCAAATCATCATCCTGTCCCTTGTCTTTCGCACCCCGGAGTCATAGGGCCGAGTCTGATGTGTGCGCCTCTCTGTTCGGGTTCCGTGGGATCCAGATCCGCGCATGGCAGCGCAGCGAATGGCGGCAAATAGCAACGAAGGAACACTAGAAAAATATCACCCAACAGTAGTTTCCTTGCAAAGATCTGTCTTCAATTCATGAGCTACGCTACAAACCGGGAACATGGCCGACAACGGCGTGTTTTCGCCGTTGATTAGATGAGTTGGCGGACATGCCGTGCGGTTTGTTGGCGGCCCCGGTGCACGGGGCCGCGGGCCTTGGTCCACGGAAACTCCGCGGACCATGGAACGCTGCACCGGTTCCTTAACATTGTTTCCCCCTCTCAACGCGGGCTCGAACTGGACTCATGCAACTCGGGACTGCCAATCTCCTTCGTACAAGTTATCTGATTGAGCGAAAATGGGTCGACAGTCGCGCCCGCGCCCGATTTCCTGTCACTTCTGCCGACTGCGAAAGCTGCGGTGCAGTCGCATCTTTCCGTGCTCCAACTGCACATCCCGCGGACAGCCATGCCCCGATCCGCAAGACCCACAAACTCCAGCCAAGCCCACGGCTGCCAAGAGGGCTTCTGGCAGCGTTGCTTCGACTACCGATGCGGATGTTTTGAGTCGTTTGGAGAGATTGGAGGCTCTTCTCGTGATTCGGAACAAGCAGCCCGAGCCGAAAGTCGAGACAGTGGTCCAGTCCGCGGATCTACCCGTTCTGAATGACACGCTCCCGCCTATACTCCAACAACCCCTGCCTCAACCCCTCCCCTCAAAGGTCCAGAACTTGACAGCGGATGCCTTGTTTCTAGAACGAACATGCCTTGGCCCAAAGTTGAACGTAAGCTCGCTCTCTCACTGCCGTCTATTCGCTCATGTTGCTCACTAGCCATCCATCATACAGGAGTCTGTGCTCGCAGAAAATATCGTCTTCCGCATTTGTCCCATCCGCTTGATTACCCAGTCATCTTCATCCTATGTCTTCCAAACTCCAACCGTTCCGTCTTCCTCTCTTTCCTTTGAGCCGACGAAATGCATCTGGCTACCCCAGCGAGATGAGGTCAAAGTCCTCGTCGACAAGTACCTAACCTACACCACTTACATCCACCACATCGTTCACAGCCCGTCGTTACACACGCTCGTGGACCATGTCTATGATAGCTTGGAAAATGGCATGCAGATCCCTATGGGTTCGGTCATCTTTCTACTTGGCCTTTGCGCTGACGTCACGTACTCGTGGACATCTCGGGACCAGGAAACCGGGTTGTTCATAGACTTTGAAGAGGCAAACTCGCAGGCAATCCTTTGGCTCAAGGTGGCACTAGATCTTCTGGACAACGCACAACGCAACGGGCACTCTTCAATAGAATGTGTTCAAGGCCTTCTACTCATGAGTTTTGTCATCTGCAACCTCGAAGGTATCTCAGCTCGGGCTCGATCTATCATCTCCAAGGCGATCGTCATGTGTCGGGAGCTGGGACTCCATCGCATTGATCACCCAAACAATACTATGCTAAGTCAGATACCTCGACGGACTGCTTTGGAAGCCGAGGTTGGGCGGAGAGTATGGTGGTATCTTGCGGCGACAGATTGGTGAGTTCTCCTCCTGACTACTACGGCTTCAGTCGCAAGAGTCTAACAAGACCACAGGATGATGGCTCGGTTTCCTGGCCCACACGAAGGCACCTACTATATCAACCCCAACCAAATGGCCGTGCGAAAGCCTCTCAATATTGACGATGAGAACCTCACCGAGGGAGGAGACTTTGTGGGCCTACCGATCGAGGAGCCCACTTGCATGTCCTACTTCCTTCAGCGCGTCCGTCTGGCAGAACTTTCTCGAACATTTAGCGACCGGATGGGCCTCTCTGCATCGAGCCCTGAAACAGTACGGTACAACCTCGTCTTGGAAGTAGACGAAGCAATTGAAAAGTTCATTCAGGAGATCCCGCTGTTCTTCACCATGGAGGCCAGCGAGCTACGAAAGCTCTTACCAACGGATAGACGACGGTCTCCCGGACTCATAGTACAGCGGCATGTAATCAACTTGTTTGTTCACGGCCAGCGCTGCAAGATCCACATACCCTTCTTCGCCCGCGGTACCGTTGAGCCTGCATACGCACGCTCGCGGGAGGTGTGCCTTAAGGCTGCGCAAATCATCCTCGACACGGAATGTCAACTGGAGGGGGAGAACGTCACCTTTGTCTCAACCAGGCTTCGGTTAACCGTTGTGCTTCACAGCGTCTTTATAGCAAGTATAGTACTGCTACTGGACTTGTGCCTGGGAACCAACGCAGAAGCAAAGGCCAAGAGCCGAGAACAGATGGTGCAGGTGTGGAGGATTCTGGATGGTGCTCACGGGCACTCTATTCCAGCAACACGGCTCCAAGGGCTGCTGAGGCAGGTGATGAAGAAGAACAAAGTACCTCTCCCTGTGATAAGGGAGACTAATCCGGGTTCGGGCTCGGGCATGGCAAACGGCCAAGCTGACGCCCTCCCACTTACACCCAGCTCAACAACTAGCCAAGGGGGGCCTTCACCAGCTACATCTTCTACGGAGCCGTCCTACTTTGGCTCGGATTGGGATAATTTCGATTCGGGAATGGATCTCGATGATATTGATTGGGATAGTATCCTCTTGGGCCTGGAGGCTCCTCTTGTGTAGGAGCTATGGCAGGTGGCGTTGAGGAACATATACCAGTAAAGTATGGCTATGACATGTACGATTAAGACTTATGCACAGTGTAATGTGTGCAAAGATACCACTCTTGTTTCGCTGTTTCGTAGTCGTGGTTGCCGAGGCTCGGCGGGGCTCTTCTGTGATAAAACCATTGTTCCATTCAGTTAAGCGCACAAATAATATGGGAAATCAACTCCCGCGGGGTACAGCTGGGACAAACTTGATTTCTAGACATATTCTTATTCACCTAACATCAATATATGGCTGTTGACATCCTGTTTCATCCTCTTCAATGCATAAACTGGGTTTGTTGGCTAGGACCAAGGCTCCCTTACTATTTCAGAACTTGGACAAGTCAATTATACTAACTAGCTTGAAACATAATAACTCCGTGGTTGGTACATAATACATGTGCGGCTCCTCGCAGATTCTCTGAAGGGTTTTCATTTTTGAGCTTTACTTTGACGTTGGTGCAGGGTTTTTCAGCGGCTCTGGTTTTGTCTCGACGCTTCGCAGAAGAACACACTCTTAGCAGCTGGCTTCAACTGCTACAGGGATCAATCGGGATGGTTACCTTGGTGAAATAGAGTCTTTTGGGAGCGCATTAGGTGCAAAGACTGGCTGGAAGGTGTAGTATCCTGTTTAAACGAATGAGTCTCAATGTGTTGGGTGAGAAAGAAGTACTCTTAGAGCTCACTAACCTCCGATGACACCACAGAAGACAGTCAGAGCGAGAGGCAAGGCTCTCTCATAAGCGGACATGGTGACTGAGCCTAGATCGGATGGAAGGAGGGAGAGGATTGGTGAACAAGTCGTGGCAATGGGAGGCAATTCCTCTTGTCATCAAGGAAGCGTAGTTGAGGTTCCATCCGAATGGCCGGGGACGTCGTAGTGGATTGTGGCCTGGAAATAGTGGATTATTTCGCCGGCTTCAGGCGCGTTGCGCCCCGACGCCGAGCCCCACCGCCCACGGTCCACCGGCTACAGTGGCGCGCGCCGTCACTACCGGAACGCGTCTCCCAATTCCTCGACCGCGTTCCCCGCCACACCTGATACGGTACCAATTAACCAGGTCCCTTTTCCAAAGTACTCCATCGACGGAACCTTCGAATCATAGCAAACACCTATTCAGCGACGACTTTCTCTCGAACCGACCTGGACTCGAGGCCCATGGCTCAATGAGAGAATGATATCTGTGGACCATGGTCAACTGGCAGGAGCTGGGAGAAGTCCCCGATTCGGAGGATGATGGTTTCGATAGCCAGGAGCTGGTCACTGTGCATGACCTTGCTCCAACAACGACGACGACGAAGACGACGACGACGACAAGCCACGCCGACCACGAGAGGGATGATGCACAAGAAAGAGGAAATATGGAAGCAGAAGATATATGGGACGTCCCCGACTCTCAGGAATGCGGCCCACCCATCCTTCCGGGAGATGTGATCACTCGACGGCCCACGACGACATCACGACCAGTGGAGATGCTTGTACTCGAATCTTCACCTCTATCTTCGCCACTGTCCTCACCGCCTTCATCACCCCTGTCCCCCGCCCGAAACGAATTTGACTTCCCCCCCGTCGAGTTCCTCTCCGTGGCTCGAAACGCTACAGCAGACTTCGACTCTCAGCTGCTAAATGACAACCACCTACAATCCGTGGGCCAGGACGAAACGTCTCGGAGCTATATTGAGCTATCGTCACAACCACAAAGTCACTCTGTCGATTCAAGCGTTGCACCGTTGCTCTCTTTGCCCGATGAAGTCGATCCGCTTCTCTTGCAAAGCCAGGAGCTTGGCCATGTTGCAGACAGGCAAGTAGCCGTCCGCTTTGAGCGGTCACTTCGCCCTCGGAAACCGATTCAAGAACACCCCTATGTGCTTGAGAATGCCCAGTATAGCAGTTTGCTCAGGGAAAACGGAGTTCGGCCCTTGAGAATGGCCCTCGAGGCTGAGAGACGGAGACGGCAACAGGCTTCGCAAGATAAGGACTTTGAGGACGACAGCCAAGAAGCGATACAGCCAGAGATTTCTGATGAAAGTCAACCAAACGGGCTGGAAGACTTCTTGGACGGCGTCGATAGCCTTGCCGTTCTCTCACTCTCACCCTCTCCTCAGAAGACGTCACCTGCAAATGATCGTGCTGGGCCAAGTAGCCAGGCTAGCTCAACAGGTGATACTGACGGTACGAGCCTAGCCGGGGAAGACCTTCCCGCACTGGCAGATCTTCTCAAGCAACACCCACGATCCCTTCCCAAGAAGATCGCCAAGCGAAAGAGTTCCACTCCTCACTCGTCGATGCGGAAACGAAAGAGACACGACATAGTTGACAGCGACCCTCTTGAGCCCGCATCCATTTTCAGACTGGTAGCAGGACCCTCCGACTCTCCCGCTGCGCAACGTAACTCGAGAAGAAGTCCGGAACGACCTGATATTGAGATTATTGAGTCTCAGTCGCAACACTTGCTATCCCCCACACCACCTCCAGGAGATCGACCCACTCACCAGTCGACGACGCCGTCCGCACCACGGCCTTTGGTCATCGATAGTGACTCTGAAGACGAACTTGCTCGGGAAGACCCAGCCTCGGCGTCAGAAGATGGAGGTTCCGCATCCGAGCCAGAGTCCGGGAGTGGTTCTGAAATGGTGCATACAGTCAGCCGTCGTATCAGGGGCGTGCTTCCAGCATCGTGGCTTCGGCTGGATCAGCAAGCTGGGCGAGCGAAGAACCAGAAAGATGCTCACAAACGACTAGCTGATCGGTCCCCAGAACGAGAGCAGAGACGTGGCGTCGCACAGAGACGACTGATTGCTCCACGAGACCATTCAGCAACCCAGCTCTTCTTTGAGGACTCCGATGACGATGTACCTACCCCACGACAGAGAACCACAGACGATGCCTTTCATAATCAAACCAGACTTGTGCTTCAGCAAGATCCAGACTCGATGTCAATCCCGGAAATGTCATTCCCCGAAGGGCCATGGTCAGATGATGGAGCTTCAGTGGTCGAGGATGATCGGATTGACCATATGTTACCAGGAAGGAAACGCCAATTGAAGCTGTCAGAGTCTTTTCGTGGCACCCCAAATCGACCAAAGACTACAAAGAACAACCGAAAGCCAACCTCTGCGAACCCCCCTCGCCAACCGAGAATCACTAGCATATTCAACGGGTCTCAAGCTCTACCTTCATCAGCAAGACAACTGGTAAAGAAGAATATCCGAAAACCCGCTTCAGGGCGAAGGACAAAAAGCGGGAAAGGACGCCGAGCACATAATACTAGCAGACTGGTGGCGCCTCCACGTCTCAGTATTCTGGATGTGATTGAACCAAATGCTCCTCGTTTCCTCAAGATTGCTGCTCGAGCTGCTAATCGACGTCAAGACATGGGAAGGTCTAGCCCTAGCAAGAAGTTGATCAGTCTTGGCACTCGTCAAGATCATGTCGACGCTGTATCTGTTCTTAGCAATTGGAGAGGAGGGTCCATTCCACAGCGACAGTCCGTCTCTGCCGCAAGGAAGCAAAGCCAGACAAAGCCAAGACCACCGAAGAAGCCATTGAGCGAAACATCTCCAAACATTTCGACAGCCCAACAACGTCGGCTGCCACCTATTCCAGCAGCATCCCGCCGACTGGTTAAACACACTACCAATGGAGGAACCATCAGTTTCCAGTCCGACCACGCCTCTCAGGCATCCCCGGCAAGGCAACGTCGGCGGGCGAGCAAGCAACTCAGTCGATCTGGCTCAGGTGTTGCACGGCCGGCTCAACTAGAGATGGATGAAACGGACCAAACTGGCAAATTCCACTTCAACGCGACAAAACGACGCCTCGACCGTCTGTATCGCAAACAACGCGAGGACTTCTCGAACTCGAGCATTTTGGCTTTTAATGAGAGTGGAACTGAGGCTGGATATCCGGCTAGCCCTCCGCCAGAGGACAACCCCGTGCCTCTGCGTATCGTAAAGCCGCAGGGATTCGAGCAACCGAAGTCTCGATATCGGAAGCGGACCAAACCCCAGCAGGTCGACATCGAAGCCCCACAATACAGCCGAGCGAATGACCCCATCCCCGTCGCAGCTACTCCGGTGCCAGAACCTGTCCAAGGGGGGACAGAGGGTGGAAAACTTCAGGGACTCGGGCAATATGGCATCCAGTACACCCATCACTTCGAGGCTTTCCCACTTGGCCCCCATGTCTACTTCCACGAATCAACATTGATTGGTAGTGGTGCCCTGGAAACCATATTCGGCAACGCCTACTACCAGAAGGTTCTAGACCTCCGACCACGCTCGGCATTCAATCTCGGTGACCAGACTCTCAGATGGGGTCCATGGGACGCTCAAGTGTCTTCAGAAATTGGAGTCGTTCTCGATTTTATTGCAGAGCAGCTTGAACATGCCTCGGCAGTTGACCCTCTTTCGACCTCCGCACCTGCCCTCAACGCTGCAGCTTTCATCACGAAGTTTGCGTTGGACTCACTTAGTCTCCTCGAACCAACGAGTGCCAAGTCGTTCGTATGTAGAGTGCTCGAAGTGCTCCGAGGCTTCAATGGACGCGTCACTACCCTCTTGGGCCAGAGCAACTCCAACACAGAATCTCGATGCAGCCTGATCGCTAGCGTGTACGATCACTTGCTCATAACTGCCTTTTTGATTTTGAAAGTTTGCCAAAACGATACCTCCTTGGTGGGCGAGCAATTTCAAATTGAGGATCTGGTGAAAGATCTGGCAAAGACAGCTGTTTCCTCTCTCCTAACATCCGGACTGGATCAAGTGACGGAAACATACAAGCGCCTGCTTCACGAAACATCATTCCGAGAGAGGGGACTTAGAGCCGATACGCCGACTCTTCATTCATGGGTAACTGTGATAAAAGTGCTAGAGCGAGCTCGCATCCCGCGGGCGTCTTTCTGGGATGTTACATACTCTGTGATGGCTACTCCCGAACTTGTGACAAGTCTGGATGCACAAGAGCATGAAAGACTTTGGAAGACTATGTTCACTCTACTTCCACTCACCGAATTCAACGAGAAGGGAATGGTTGTTGCAGGCAGTAGGCATGATGCCTCTGTTGATGGCTGGGCACTGCCTCAAAAACTGTTGAAGAAGGTCTTCCAACTTTACAAGGAAAATGTGCGCCAGTCTCCCAGCTTCAACAACTACTGTCGAGCGTTGGTTGGACGATGTCATTACCTTGTTCAGCAATGGGGTTGGCGCAAATGTGTGGCAGTGGTTGGCGTCATCTTCGACTTCTTTGGCTCCCAGAACCTCGCCAACCTCCGCAATGAAGAGGTTTTCAGATCACCAAGGTTCCTAGAGGAGCTCGGCGGAAATCCATCGCTGGCTGTTGAGAAGGAAGACAGATGCTTTCATATCTTCCTCAAGCTTGTGGCTTTGAGTATCAAAAAGCTAAGCGAAGTCGGGTCACTAAACGACATTCGCAATCTGATTGCTCGCACCATGCCAAATCACAACCGGCAACATCTCAAGGAACAGATTGTTCATGAGCGAGATCTGGCGGCATTGAGGAATCACCACGACCTTCTTTGCACTTTGTTCTGGGCGTCTCCGCCCGATTTGCGACCTGGAGCTCACCTGATTGAGCGGCTTGTCGTTCCGGCGAGCTCACACAAGGAGGCGTGCTTGATCAACCTACGTGCGTGGAAGCAACTGGCCAATTTCATCATTGCATGTGGGGAAGCAACAACCTCATTCAAGCCATTCGCTCAATGGAGGAACACTTTCTTCAAATCCATCATGAATCAGTTTGATTCGGTGGCCTCGGATATGCACCAACAATTCTTATTGCTGTCTAAAGATGCTAGCAACACTATTAGTTCCGAGACGGTTGATGCTATGGTGGCCCTGAACAGGGCTGCTGTTCAGGACGTTGTTCTCTTCTCCGTCACTGCCTCTCTGGATGTCACGAGACATGCAGCGGATTTGGAAGCTGCCACATTCGCTTTGAACACCCTCCAGTTACAGCATGTGTTCAAACACTTTTCCGTATGTCCCCCGGAGCTCAATTGGTCTGTTCTCCAAGCATCCTTAGCCACGCTGGAGATTTTCTTGTCTCGAGTGGACGACTTCAAGGAAAGCGAGGAAAGCCAGCAACGCGAAAGCCAGCTCTTGAACTCGGCGCAAGCCGACGATGCGCTCTTGGTGGTTGATCATGACCTGTCCAGCAGCTTCTTCTCAATGGCACGGTGCGTCATCTCTGCACGTGGGGGCAAGAAGCTTGGTGCGCTGCCGGCGATTGCAAAGCTGCAGTGCACCGAACTAGCGGTTACCCTTTCCGCAAGACTCGGCGTGAGATTCATGAATGGCGGTGCCCTGCGGCTTTGCGACATGTTCAAGCTTGGCAAGTACGGACTCTTTGAAGACGTTCCCGCCAAGATCAGTCTTGGCCAGCGCAAGTTTTTGGTCTTGTTCATTGCGACTCTTTTCAAACATGGCATTGAGGGTTTCGATGACGCTGGGTTCACACTTTCCGAAGTATGGACACTGGCGATGGTCAAACCACGCAAGTACCTGGCATACGAGAATCAGCTTGCCCAAGAGCTGCAGCAACAAGGAAAGGAATTTGTTCCTGAAGCAGCCATCGGGCTCGCGATCAATCCGGACTACATCGCAAATCGGGACATGTTTGAATTCGCTATATCTTGGATGAGACGATGTCTCGGAGCTGCTGGGCCATCTCGCAAGAAGGACATCCTGTCGGAGCATTCGAAGACGCTGAAGGCGGTGATGCAGCAGATTAAAAGTGACCTGCGAACAGTGGCCCAAGAAGATGCTCCGGAGCATCCTAGTTATGTTGCCTTCATTCGAGACATCATCGCTCTCATCAAGGCGCATGGCTCGGAGATCTGCAAAGTCGATGCTTTCTTCTACCAAATCAACAAAGAATATTCGCCCTCAGTCCAGGACCCGCAGCTTCAAGTAGCCGCCATGCTCTCTTACGGACTCCGACTGAGCGACGGTGACCCCAGGGTTGCTCACCAGCTGTTCTTCTTCCTGTTCAACAGCTTCAAACTGTCACTTAGTAAAGACAAACTGAGGGACGAAGTCAAGTTCCTTCACAAAGGCATGAAGAACCCGGGCATATTGGCCTTTATTTTCGGCAAGATGCTTCCCGCCATCATCCGTGCGTCGTTTCTCGAAAGCTCCACATTCCCGCTGGGTGACGTTTACGGGGAGGCACTGCGGGTGCTGTTGAATCGCCATGTTGTCCCGCATGAAGTAACGGAAACTGACTTGCCACATGTGCTTGTCACCGTTAAGGCCTTTGTGAGCGGGTTGGATCAACTTCGTCAGAACGATGGGCCGTTGACGGAGGAGCAAGTGCATTTGCTAAGGCAGGTGCTGTCGATGATCAATGAGCTGTGGCCGTTCCTCCATGTACTCTCTGCGTCACAAACGTCGTCTGTGGCCTGGGAGGGAATATCTCAAGCTCTCAAATACGCAAGCAAGGGTATCGAAACAGCCGAGACTTACATCGGCAATGTCCTCGACGTTGCAGATTACTCTCTGAACCCAAGCCTTCTCTTGTCGGGACTACGGCAACCCACAGTCGATTCAACACAAGTCGACACTCACGTCAAAAGTTTTACAAACAACATCATAAACGACGTACGCAAAAATTGGATCGTCACCGGGAACAAGATGACTATACAAGGGGTTTCGTCAACCCAGTCCGGCCAGGGGTTGGATCAACCAGTGTGGGATTTGGAGGAACTGGTAGAGGATTTGTATGAACGCACAAGACAATGGAACGACTGGTATAAGAAGGTGTTTGGGGGGCCATTACGCCCTGCGAGGTATTGCATGAGCGTTCTGTTTTGATGAGCATAGGATGGGCGTTAGGTGAAGCCCGAAGGCATGATTTTGAGTTGGGAAAAAAGTTGCATTTTCGGTACAGGCGGGATCATGGAACGGCGTATTATAAGTAAGGCATTGTATATATAGAGTAATACTCGACAAGTATTGCGAAGAGTTGAGACGAAGACATTTTCAACGACATTTTAAGTATTGTTCATGTTTGCTTGGTAGAAGCACAGTGTCTGGTGCATGATCTCTTGGCTTTTAGCACGGCCGATATTTTCCCGAGTGACGTACGTTGAGACGCGCCAAACGCGTCTCCCAGCGATTCTACGACGGCTTCCAAGACGCCCAATTCAGCGACAAACGAGAGGGCGGACTCTGAAGGTGCATCACCATGGCGTCACTCTTCAGCCTTCCCGACGAAATCATTCTCACGCCCTTGCTGCAGACATTTCCGTGCCGCGAGCGCCAGATCCGCTCTCTCACAACGCTCCTCCACCCCGACGCCGCGCCATGCCGAAACCTCGTCGTCCACGGAACCGCGGCGACCGGGAAGTCGGCCATCGTCGAGCAGGTCCTCGAGCAGCTGAAGACGCACGCGTCGCTGGCGGCGGCCGTGGTCAACTCGGTGCAGTGCGTCACGGGGCGGCACCTGTTTGAGCGCATCGTCGGCGCCGTGGCGGATGCGCTGCAGTGGGAGGATGTGCCACGCCGCTGCGAGTCGCTGGCGCAGCTGACGGTCGAGCTGGTCAAGATGCTCAAGTATCCCACGCGGGATGCGCGCTGGCGCTTCGTGCTGGTGCTGGATGCCGTGGATCGCCAGCGGGATGCGCCGCCGACGCTGCTCCCTGCCCTGGCGCGGCTGTCTGAACTGGTGGGTGCTCTTGTGATACTCGTGATCCCTTCTACGACTCCTGGATACTGATGCTATGCTCGCCTAGATCCCGTGCCTCACCTGCGTCTTCGTCGTCACCTCCCCTCCCGCCGGCTTCCTGCGCTCCCCGTCCTCCGCCGCCCTCCAGTTCCCACCCTACGCCAAAGCCGACTTCGTGCGGATCCTCGCCCTCACGCCGCCCGCCGCCATCACGGGCGCCACGCAGCAAGAAACCACCGACCTCTGGACTCGCTTCTGCGCCGCCGTCCACGACTCCCTTACCAAATCCGCCTCCCGCACGCTACCCTCGTTCCGCCACGGCTGCCACGCCCTCTGGCCGCGGTTCACGGCGCCCGTCGTGGCCGGCACGCATACCCCCAAGGAGTTCTCCAAGCTGTTGATCGCGGCTCGGGTGCACTTCCAGGACGAGTCGGTGCTGAACCCCAGCATCGTGTCCGTCCGCCCGGGCGAAACCGACACTGGCGCCACCAAGCCCTCCGTCCCTACGACAGACCTCACCAATCTCCTCCCCACAGCCGCGCGCCTCCTCCTCCTCGCCGCCTACCTGGCCTCTCACAACGCCACACGCCACGACCTCACGCTCTTCTCGACGTACCACCACGGGCGCAAGCGGCGGCGCGGCGGGTTTGCATCGCGCAACGCCACGCGCACCAAGCACCGCAAGATCGCGCGGAAGCTGCTCGGCGCGCACGCCTTCGTCCTGGAGCGCATGATGGCCATCTTCGCGGCCGTGCGTTCCGAGTGGGCCGAGGGTAGCGCCGTGGGAGCTGCCGGCCTTGACTGCGACGTGGGCATGGCTGTCGCAACCCTGGCCAGCCTGCGCCTGCTCACCCGCGTTGGCGGCGCCGGCGACGTCATGGACCGCAGTGGCAAGTGGAGGATCAATGTCGGCTGGGAGGTGATACGCGGGATTGGACGGAGTATAGGGGTTGAGGTGGAAGAATGGTTGATCGATTGATGAGCCTGAGGAGGCCGTCGACCAGACCCTGGTTAACACACGACACAAATTAGCTGGACATTGGCATCACGCAACACAGAGATAAGGAGTCGCACATGCAAAATCATGTAATTGGTGGTGTGAATAACACTCGTGTCTCATCTATCTCAAGCCAAGTTTAAACCCGTCCATATCCGCGTAATGATACAGGTTATCGAACAGTCCCCCACCGGCACTGGGAAGGGGGCAGTCATTTTCATTTTCTAAAAAACAACGCCTAGTCGTCAATGATGCCATAAAAACAAAGTCCGTAGTCTACATGTTTGGATAAT
Organism: Neonectria sp. DH2; assembly: GCA_003934905.1. Lineage (NCBI taxonomy): Eukaryota > Fungi > Ascomycota > Sordariomycetes > Hypocreales > Nectriaceae > Neonectria > Neonectria sp. DH2. The sequence goes on along the minus strand of RQWH01000012.1, from coordinate 1,457,835 downwards.
TGTCCCTTCCAAACCAGGGTATAAGATCCCAGCTCCAGTGGTAAAATCAGAAAGATCGGCACGTGAAAAGTGATTAGAAAACATGCAAACCGTCGTGCAGCGTGCCTCCAACCGGGGGACGCGCGGGTTCAGGAGAAACCGGGGGCCCGTTCACTGGTTCGCCAAGTGTCTTCGGCCCGCGTACCTGGAGGGAGCCAGACGGCGTTGGCACCAGACGGAGTGCGGCGGCCGTTCTCGTCCGTCTTCTTGTCCACGGAGGCGCCGCGAGCGCGATACCCTTCGTTATAGGGGTGGGCGCTCAAGTCGGAACTCCGCGGCGAGGTGACAAAGTTGGACGTACTGATGCCGTTGGTGGTGAGGGGTAGCAGAGGGCTTTTGCTCTGCGACATCGTCTGGGCCTTGCGGTCGGCCTTGTTGCTCTCGCTGGTCCGGTCGTAGAGATAAAGCCCCAGGAAGGTAAGAGCGATTCCCACAGCCTGCATGGGCGTAGTCGGGCTCCTGAACCAGATGATGGCCAGGATGATGACGAAGACACGCTTGATCAGACTGGCGACGGAGTACGTGACAGGGGAGACCATGGAGAGAAGCACAAAGGCGAGGATGTTTTGAGCAAAGTGGGAAACGCCGTTGAACGCAAATTCGATGGACAATCGGCCATGATCCATCGCGTTGGGAGCGTTGACCAGGTCGATTGAACCTTCTTGGTAGATGTTCCTGAGGAGGCCTAAACCTTCGCTCCAGAACCAGATTGGCATGGTGAGAATGAAAGCCATACCGGACGAGTAGCAAAGCAGGTTGAGTTTGTCCAGCTTCTTAGACGGGACGCCAGGGGCCTCGGCCTCAGCCTTTGCAGCTTCGTTGAACAGCTTCTTGGAGAAGATGTTCTGGGTGACAAAGATGATGGCGGCGAACAGTGCTTGAATGACACCGAGCAGCTCACCACCATAGGTCGTCTTCCCCGAGCAGGCCAGCATGACGCCCAAGGTCAAGGGAATGAGGGAGAGGTAGGTCGCTGTCGGGTACTTGATATCGTAGACGATCCTGTAGGCGACGACGGTGAAGAGCGGCGAGAGACCCTTGATGGTGTGGACGAGGGAGACGGGGATCTTGGATGTGGCGGCGGAGCTCAGCAGATGGCCGCCGATCTGGAAGACGGCGAGAGGCAGGGTGGTCATGATAACGTCTCGGGTTGGCTTTCGGATGGGATACTGGAGGGCCGAGATCTTGGTGCGCAGGACAGGGAAGACGCTGGCGAGCTTGGCAACTGAGATACATAGCGAAGAGACGAAGGCGAATTGGACGAGAGTCAGGGTGGCGGGCTTATCAAAGGCGTTCAAGATGGACTTGGAGGAGGTGTTTGTGAGAGCCGAGGAGGTGTACCACAGCAGGCACAGGATCTATTTGGTGCAACGTTAGTATAGCGCTTGGATCTTGGACGAGGCCAGATGTTGAGAAGCAGATGCTGGAGGTCTGAGGACAGTTCGGAATGGCGTACAATGAGTTTAGGCGACACTGGCGCCCTGAGAGCTTCGGCAATCTCCTGGGCATTCTGGCTGACACTGCCATTGCGGGCTCTGATGTTGCGGAAGGCATCGCCAAGACTCTTCTGTCTGGCATGGCCCCGGCCAGCGGTTGACCACCCCAAGCCTCTTGCGTGGCTGACGTCTTGCCTGCCCACGGGGAGCCAGCGATCGGAGGTTCGGGGCGGGCCGGCGTTGGCGAAGCTCGGGGGCGGCTTGAGCGGGCTCGGCGATCGCGAGAGATCGTCCATCGGCGGGTCTATGAGGTCGGGGAACTTTTCCATGGCGGCGAGAGGGTGGTGGAGCGAGGGGCGTGGCGCGGAGGGAGTCGTAGAGGAGGCTGGCGACCTGCGTCACTGCGTGCGACGGCGACGGCGACGGCGGAGGAGAACGTGGCCCTCCGAAGTGAAAGCGCAGGATGGAGATGATGCAAACGAGTGACAGAGGATCGGAGGAGGGGGATGTGACGAGACGAGTTACAGTCGAGGTATCTGCGTGCTCATTGCTTATCGATACCCTGGAAGCGGCGGAAGCCGAGACACACGAGAGGTTGGGGTGTCGAAAGTCGAAGGTCGAAGGTCGTGCGTGTGGTTGAGGGAGGGAGATGACGACGCGCTGACAGCGAGCAGATGACGTTTTGGTTTGGCTTTTGGTCAGGTCTGCTGCTGTGGGACGGGATGGCAGGCCGAGACTCTTAGATACAGGACATCAAAAGAAAGAGGTTTAAAATGGAAATGGAAATTGGCACGGAACTCGACATGGAAAACAAAACGAAGGATCGAGAACTGCCCGACTACTACAACTGGTGCGCCATGTCCAATCCCTCGCCCACTCCCTCCCCCGTCGTCGCATTCTCGGCGCTATAATTATCACAGGGGCGCCAAGCTCCAAAAGTCCAAAAGTACGAAGTACCATCGCCGCCCGTTACGTGGCGCCTGTGCCGGTCGACCCATTTTCCCACTTTCCCCTTTGGGCCATTTTTGCCGCACTTAGCCCGAGTGCCGCGCCCCGGTTGCACGTCCCAGAGCCCGATAAGCTGATAACGCACTAGCCAGTAAGCGCGGCTAAGCGCAGGTAGCCCTTCTTTTTTTGTCGCCAGGCTTGTTCTGTTCTGTCACTGCGCGAAAGACTCCACCTCACTAAACCAGCTTGCGCTGCTCGTCTAACTTTCTCACGTCTCCGTTCATCACGCTCCCTTCTCCAGGTCATACCTTGAAATCACTCCCCTTTCGCCTCGCTTTGGGAATGGGAAGAGACCCGAAGCAGTACATCGTTGCGCTCGCGGGTTTATACGCCATCTTCCAGCTCCTGACCCAGGTCTCCAACCCGGCCGCGTCTCCCAAGCACTTCCTGGTCGCGACGAGCCCGTCGCCAACTCCGAATTCGCCATGGCGGCCCCAAAAATGACCAAGAACCAGATGCGAAGGGCGAAGAAGAAGGAGCAGAAGAAGGCTCAAGTCGATGTGCGCCCGAAGCCCCCCTCCTCCCGCGTTCCTCGCCTCGCCGTACCCACGAATGCTGACGCGCCACAGGTTGTCGCAGAGAAGACCGAGGAGCCCGCCGTCGACGACAAGCCCGAAGAGAGCGAAGCCGCCCCAGAGCCCGTGTCGGATCTCGAAGTGAAGAAGAACGATGATTCAGATAACGCTGCGCCCGCCGATGGACCTGTCACGGAGGACGAGCTGGACGAAGACCCAGCTTTTGCCATGTACAAGGACATATTTTCCAAGTTTGGCGTGTCGCTTCAGGAGGACGAGGTTGCCAAGGAGGCAAATGCTGGAAACCAAGGAACCGTATTCTTCGGCGACGACGACGACATCCCCGACGACGCCGATGAGGAAGGTCCACCAAAACTATCCAAGAAGAAGAGAAAGGCGCTCAACAAGCTCTCGATTGCCGAGCTCAAGGCTCTCGTCAAGATTCCCGAGGTCGTGGAATGGCAGGATATCTCAGCGTCGGATCCCCGCCTGCTCGTCCAGATCAAGGCCCAACGAAACGTTGTGCCCGTGCCAACTCACTGGGCATTGAAGAGGGAGTACCTCTCCTCCAAGAGAGGTATCGAGAAGCCTCCGTTCCGACTCCCCAAGTTCATCGCCGAGACTGGAATCACCGAGATGCGAGATGCCGTTCTTGAAAAGCAGGCCGAACAATCGTTGAAGCAGAAGCAGCGCGAACGAGTCGCGCCCAAGATGGGAAAGCTCGACATCGACTACCAGAGACTCTACGACGCCTTCTTCCGATTCCAGACGAAGCCCGAACTGACTCGATTTGGCGAGGTTTACTACGAGGGCAAGGAGAGTGAGGTGGACTATCAACACTTCCGACCCGGCGACCTCACCGAAGGAACCAAGGAAGCCCTCGGAGTGCCTCCTGGAGCACCGCCGCCATGGCTGATCAACCAACAACGATTCGGCCCCCCTCCTTCTTATCCCACGATGAAGATCCCTGGTCTGAATGCTCCCCCGCCTCAAGGAGGTTCATGGGGCTTCCACCCCGGTGGCTGGGGCAAGCCACCCGTCGATGAATTCAACCGGCCATTATATGGTGGTGATGTCTTTGGCCTCACTGCCCAGAACGGCGCGCAGAACCAGGCTGCTGCCCAGGCTCCGGCTTTGACCGGCGAGAATGTTGAGCGTAACCTATGGGGCGAGCTGCAACCCAGAGAGGAAGAAGAGTCAGAAGAGGAGTCGGAAGAGGAGTCCGAGGAGGAGGAGGATGAAGACGCCCCCGAGGGACTGGAGACACCCAGCGGTCTTGAGACTCCTGGCGGCTACGCTAGCACAGTACAGCCTGATTATGGCACAGGAGTCGAGACAAACATTGGAGGCGAGATGGATCTGCGCAAGGAACGTCGCGGCCACGACACGGAAGAGTCGAGCGCTCCCCGCTCCGCCTACACCGTCCTCCCCGAGCGACAAGTCCGAGCGGAGGGCTTCTTCGGCACTGACCGTGTTTACGACCTCAAGCAGGTGCAGCACACGGGCATACCGGTCCTGGGCGCCGAGGACGACTCCCGCAAGCGCAAGAAGCCTGGTGACATCGACGTCGCGCTCGACGTGGACGCGCTGCACAACAACGACGGCATCAGCAAGGACGACCTGCGGCGCAAGTTCGAGGAGGGCAAGAAGGAAGACGGCATCGGGGCTAAGTGGGCGTACGACGACGACCTTAGCGAGATGATCGCTCAGGAGAGCCGCAAGCGGCAGAAGACGGAGGCTGAGCTGAGCGAGAAGAAGAAGCAGGGCAAGTATAGATTCTAATGATGGTTGTCCTGATGGGCTGGATAAGGTTTTGCGAGTGGTGAGCTAAGCTTGACGACGAGGAGGGAATGGGTATTGTAAGATGTTGCTTAGCCGGAGCGGCTCTTGGCTGGCGTTTTTGAGAAGTTGTTTAAAGGAAAGAATAGGGCAAATACCATGCTTGTTGAGGTTTGACGAGTGGTTTCTAGCCGCGAGTCGTTAGTGAATATCAAATGTCTTTCCTGTGATCACTCTCCGCCAAATATCTATATTCTAGGCATTTCATCTTAGCCCCAGATTTTCCAACACACATCAGTTTTGTTGTAATGTTCATGCTTCCTATTCATAATTACTCCTCAAAGATCGAGCGAGCTTGGTATTGATGGCTCGGACCGAGTAACGAGAGACCTGCTTGCAAGTTAGTCTCCGAGTCAGGAAGCTCTTTTGCCTCGCCAACTTTAACTTATGCCCACCCCAACCATACAAAACCTTCTCACTGGACATGTTTCGTGTGCTGGTCAGAAATAATGTGAAATTAACCTGAACTGTCGCCGTCGTCATTCGTATCGAGACCTGCAATCATGTCCTCTAGAGATCCCACGACGCTCATATAAACGGCTCTCTGCAGTTTCGGTTCTTCCATATCATAACTATGACCAAAACTGCAGCCCAGACACCGCTGGATTATATCACGGTATTTTTCGCTGAAACTTGAGTTCTTGGTCGCCTTTCGCATGACTAGCACATCGCTCGGATCAAAATCCTCCCATTTATCAATCCCAATCAGGGCAACACCTAGGCTCCAGAGTGATGTGTTGTTAATACCAGCCATGAGGAGTTGGTCCTCTGTTGCTTGTGAAAATCCTGTGCTGTTCGGGGTCATCACGCCTTGCATGAAATCGCATTTCCCCTCCAAATTGGCGGCGAGATGCAATGTCCTAAGAGCAGAGGAGATTTCGCCATCCTTTGTGAGAAAGGACAGGTCGCTCAGACGCCAGAGTTCTTTCAGCCATGGTGTAGAGTGGTGAGCCAGAGCCGCAGTCGCTATGGATCGCGCGACCTCGAGGCGATCCAGAAACGAAACGAAGTCTACCGCAGACTCGTTAAGAATCGAGCTTAGAGGGTATGAGTCGTCTGTCTTCCAAATGCATTCCTTCGCACAAGCCGCAGGATAGAAACTGCAGCGGAGACGTTGGTCAGACTCTACATCACAGGGGCCTAAACAAAGCGCATCTGATCCATTCATGGTCGGCGTTGTCCTGCTCAGATCGAGACAGGTGTCGTTGGATGTCTTCAAGTCGCACGAGACGGTGGTCGAGGTTTCAGCTCCCAAGGAAGGTCCTGTCGATACTGGTGTTGCTCCTCGCGTTCCTTCCGCAAAAGCTACCTTCTTATGGCACTTACGGCGTGCATAGCTTCCATTGTCGTCTGACGGTGGAGATAGGAGGGTATTAGTAAGTGGCTGGTCATCCCACTGAAGGTCTTGGGATTGGACAGCCAGGTGGGCGACGCCCGACATGCCATTTGTCAGGATATCGCCAGCAATGATAGCAATCTCCAATTGCAGAGTATTCTTGGATTGATCCATCTTTTGGACTTCGAGAAAGAGCTTGACAGAATGAGTTGCATGGGTGGGTTCTGTGCAACTCCAAGCTTCTTGTAAACCAGAGTGCAAGGCCTTTGAAATCTGTCGAACTTTGCACAATGCACCCCAATCACCATATCTCCGACGCTGACGATCGTATTTCGTAGGCTTGGCTGGTTGTTGAAGTTGGTGTAGTTGTTCGCGGAGAGTGGTGAGAGACTGATTGGATACCTTCAGCTCTTTGTAAGTGTCGTCGAACTTCTCCATGGAAAAGGAGAGCTGTATTTTCTTTCGCAATAGACGTACGGTGTCACTAAGTCTCTCTTCCTTTTCAATTATGTCGTTAACTACAGTGATTGGAACTGCTAGATTTCAGAAATTTGGGGCGTGCTTACTTCCATGCTTTCCTGCGTAAGCACTGTGAAACATTGGAGTTGGCGGTCCAACTCAGCCAAAGACTCGTTGACATCGTTGATCGATTCGACGCAATCGTTGTAATACTTGCCGAGGTTGCACTTTAGGTCACATCCTAGCTTTGGATCCGACCAACCGTCGTGGTTGAGGTCCAATTCCATGGCGTTGGCGACCTTGTTGTCGATTGCCAGTCGAAGAAGAAGAGAGCATTCTCGCACTAGTATGTTGTGCTCGCGCTTGAATCTCCGGTGGACTTTTCGCAAATCTCCAGAGTAATTTCGGAACGCGTTGAGTTTCGAACGAAGGGCAGCTCCGGATTCGAATGCCAACGAAACGAGAGGAACGACCCCAAGTGCACCAAGAACAAGCTCAGCCATTGTGCGGTGGTTAGAGTATGAAGGAGTCTTGGCCAGTCTTGCCCTTTAGGATCTAATGATGAGAGAAAGAAGGACTGGGCGACGGTGATCGCCCGGAAATACAATGAAACCCGCGAGTCTTGACAAGAACAGCAAGATTGACGGAGCGATCCTTCCTTGCAAAGAAGGCACGGCACACCTTGGGAAGTTGGGCATCTGAGTCGGCTGAGTCCAAGAGTGCCCACCGCCGGCCGCTCCTGCCTGCACATGCATGCACACTTGCACAGCCAACAACCACAGCCACAGGCTCACAGGCTCGTAGGCTCATAGGCTCATAAAGTAGGCTCATAGACTCGCAGACTCTCAGGCTCTCAGGCTCTCAGGCTCTCAGGCTCACAGCCCGGTTGCCTTGGGGCGCACCAGTTTGCATTGTGTTTCATCGCAGAGCCTGATCCTCAGCCTCGAGTGTCTCCAGTATGCACTCTCTTGAATCGCCATCATTTCCTGGAACTTCCAGGAACTTACTTGCTCAACCGATCCCCATCCTCCAAATCTCAAACCGAAAAATGCCAAGATGGCAGAGACAGGAAAAGCCGCAGAACAGGCTTATAGGGTCGAATTTTGGCGGGTAGAGGAGCCTGAGCCTCGTGACCAAAGCGTGCTCAGTGGTCTTTGCGATGTTTGTATCTCAACTTTCAACCAAATTCTCGCCTCCGACGCCGCCAGAAACGGTTCTGCAGCTTCCACTCCATCCGTGGCAAGAAGTCTGGATCGCAGTCGAAGCAGAATTATTCTCTGGTCAGATGCGCACGGTGTCGTAGAAGGTGGCCTCAATCACCTCATGGGCCGGTCGCGACTTCTGCGTCGAGAAGTGTTACAGTTGTTGGTTGCCTTCTCTAAAACCTTGAACCATCGTATGAACATGAACATATCATATTGATATTGTTTGAGTCGCTAACCAACTTATCTAGGATTGGTACCCACGCTTCGTCTAGGCAAGCTCATCGACACGGATGAACTCGACCGCTGGATACAAGAAGCCTCCACCGCAGTCTATGAAGACTATGAGGACACACAAAACTATGAGAGCGATAGCGACGAATCTACGGTATCTGTTTCAAACGAGTTGGACGACATTGTTGATCAACTAGAAGTTAATTCCAAGTACTTGATCGAATTGGATTCTCTAATTCGTGCGCCACCCCCCGATTGCAATCAAACACACCACAAAGATGAAACTCCAACCTGTTTGCACTCAAAGTCTCTCAATCCATTTCTTTCCTTCGTCAGGGGTCGATTCCCCAATGCCAGCCACGAATTGGCCGATCGTTTGGCCACAGCCAACTTGCAACGTCTGGAACGACGCAGAAGAATGCTAGAAACTGGCTCAAGGGACGACGAAAGAGAAATCACGGACAATATCCCCACCGCTGCAGCGGCCAAATATCCGCACTCATTTCAAGATTCCGGAATCGGGACATCACTGCAGACAGCCAGTGCATATGCGGAGACAATGATGACATACCAAGGTAATGGCCGCTCTGTACGCATCCCACCTTTGTCAAAAGTAGCAAGGGAGGGCCAAGCCTTTGATTGTATTGCTTGTGGGCGCACTATTCGCATCACTAAAACTCGGCCTGGAAGTAAGTTCGTCGGTGAACATACACCTAGAAAACCACTGTGTTTGTACTGACAGCAATAAAGGAGGCACCTTTATGCGGACTTAAGGCCCTGGGTGTGCCTTGATTTGTTCTGTTCTCATGGTCATGAACCATTCAAGGCACGAGCAGAGTGGCTCCTTCATCTCGGAAAAGACCATGCCTTTGGGCCAGATTGGAAGTCCATTGATTGTCCTCTTTGTACGAAAGTGATCAACCAAGGAATGGACAGTATCACCGGCCACCTCGTCACTCACCTGGAAGAACTGTCTTTGGCCGTGTTACAAGAGTCCACAGAGGAGGACTTCTCTCATGACGCTCAATCCTTCGATGGAGCAGTGTCTGAGCCCACCGACCGCCTATTGGAGTCCGAGGATAAATCTGTGACTACTATTATTGCTATGCCTTCTTGGCAGCTGCCCATCCCCTCCCAATCCTCTCCATCCTCTCCACCAAGACTCTGTTGCGAGTTCGTTGGGTATAACAACTGCGATATAACATTCGAAGTGGGTGATGAAGAAGCCTGGATCGAGCACATTGCATACTACCACTTGCACTATATCTTCCCTGCGCAATGTATCTGCTGGTTTTGCGATAACGCTGAGTACCGTTCAGCATCAAACTCAAGAGCAGACCTTGAGACCTGCTATCGACAACGAATGTACCACATCGCCGGCCATCTTAGGCAAGGTCTTGGTGCTGATGAGATGCGTCCTGATTACTACTTCCTCAGCCATCTCTATCAATGCGGGTTGATCAGTGAAGAGCAATTCTACCACGCAAGGGACTTCCGTGAGATGGTGCAAATTGAAAACCCCCACCCTACTGGCTGCTCAATTGAGGAACAAGGCGTAGTGCAGGAGGAGAGACGCCGACCACGCCTAGCCCGACCACGCGTACCACGCGAATGGGCATAGGCATTAACACTACAGACAAATAGCTGCGCGACCTGATGAAGAACGCGGGGTGGATCAAGAAGATGAAGATGCCCGAGGTAGCATTAAACCTGTCCTAAATCGCATGAATGTTAGATAAAGCTAATCCGACTGTTCTAGATGGACCCGATGTTCTGCAACACACCTCAGGCAGTATCACCATCAAGGGAGGAACCGAATCACCGGTTCATAAGCTCAGAACCGAGGCTGTCATTTAGTCAAGTCCCTTGCGGGATCTCTAATTCCCAACATGTCTTTCCGTAGCGTTGTCTTGCAGAGTCATTTTCTAGTTGACTAGGTTGCCCGATATTCGAGCAAATAAAAAAGTCGAGGGTATCATTTACAGACTTTGAAGATCATGATTTCGTTAAGGCATCTTAGTTTGTTCCTGATTAAGTTCCGGTACTTGCAGGAGTATGACCAATTTCAACTGTTGTGGTAGCATCGCAGTGGATGCGGCATGTAGAGTGCACTGCCAATAATACCGTCAAGTCACCTTCAAGAGAGGCCGACTAAAAGACCATCATGGAAGCGTAGCATGATGATGTACGTGAGTTATTGTTTCGCTAGAGTATTCAATATCGCAAATATACTTGAGAAGACTACACGTCGTCTTGAGGTGCTGGGCAACGAAAGATGACGGTTGAGCCAGAGTGGGGTTGCACTGAGTCGTCGCATCACAGCAACTTGGTCTTTGCGCATACTACAGAACGAATTACCATGAAATGAAGCCTAGTGGATGGTAATGGTAGCTGTAGTTGAGTGAAATATGAGAGCTTGTGAGGGAGATAGATATCCAAGGTACTGAAAAGCAGTAGGGTGAGGAGTATTGTGCCAGTCACGTTAGCGTATGCAGCTGCGAGGCGCTGGAGCGAAATGTCCAGGCCGAAATGTTTCCTTCTTTGCTTTTTTGCGTTCATAAAGGCGACCCCTTGAATTTTATGACATCTTTGTAATGATCTTTAACGTGAATAGTACTTTAGGACGTCCTTGGTGTATATCAATTGTTTTTAGCTAGCCAGCCATGTCCAGGCTGTTTTCCCTGGGCGAAGTGGAGCAAGCATTGAAAACGCAAATCATTGCTCAAACTGAGTGTATTCACTCGCTCATAGCCATTGCGATGCTGTCAAAAGCTTATTCTGGCTGTTCTAGTCTTGTAATTGACCAAGGCCATGGATTTGGCTAGCCCCCCATCCATTTACGAGCCAACTTCGAAATGACACTGTTCCTGCCAAGATACTGAGAACCATGGCCCTTTCCAGAAGCAAGAATGCCCTTGACAAACAATGCCCTTCACAAACAATCCCCATGTTTCTCCCTAGACCGCAAAATGCTCCCGTAACCGAACAGACAAGCATTTAAATATAACATTGTTGTATAATACAGAGCAGATGCGACACAACCTTGGTAACTCAGCGGCGCCCCGCACGAAATTCTTCTAGTATGTAGCAATGAGCACGGAATGCAACCCATCTTCCGCGACCAATTCCCAGAAGCGCCAGATACCATTTGAACCATGTCTTCAATTAGCCCACCATATTTCTCGTGGTCTTCTCCACTGCCCACTCGCATCCCATTCACTTGCCCCCAGAACTCGTTTCCATGAGCTTTCCGAGGTTCTTTCTCGACCGCGGCTTCCGATAGCGCCCAGCTGAGCATCGAGAGGAAGTCAAGCTTCCTTCGAAGATGCTGACCATCCAGTTGGGGCTCTCCGTCAATTTCGCCGTGCTTTCTGCACGCCGCGACGCCAACAACCCGCTGGCTGCACGACCAGCGACGGATCGGGAAGTCTCTCCGGCCGAAGATGACTCCTTCTAAGAGGTCTTTTTCGGCTCAGTGCACGAGTTACAGAGCCACTTAGGTTGATTGACAGGCGTACTGGCGTTCTCTCGGATGCAGTCCGAGTGGTAAAGGCGATGCGAGCAGGCCTAAGAGCGATGAGTTAGTAAAATTCAGAAGGATCTGGGCTTTCACAGTACCTTATTCGAGCACAGAAGCAATCTAGGCCCGAGAACTGGGAGCTGGCACACCACACACCCATTTACACCTCTACGAATCTGAGAGGCGCGGGGAGATTGTTTGGGCGTGACATCCGCCGGCTGTACTCCGTTTGTGCCGTTGACCCGTTCTCTGGCCTTGGATTTTGCCTTGGCCCGTTCTTCATTAATGAACCCAAAAGCATCGTTGACCGTCTTGTCTTCTAAGACGTCACGTGCAAGAAGCACACTGGTGTGCTTCGCAAACTCCATCATATGATGTTTCGAGCTCGCCAACCAAGAAGCATGATCCCGAACAAACGAGAGCCAGACACGTGGGAAATATGCGCTCGAGGTAAGACTCTGCTCAAGCATGAAGGCATCCCACTTTCTGACGAACTCCTTTTCGGCTGGTGTTACGTCTGAAAATTCTGCTATGTTCTCCCGGTGCTTCTGGATCATCCACGCGTTATCTTTGACTGGCCTCGGAACTTCATCGCCGGGCTTCAGTCGCGCCTTGCTCACTGGATCGAAGAGGGGTCGATCTGTGTCGGGAATGAGTACTTTCGGCTTCTGAGGTGGCTCAACCCGCTGAGGTATAGGTTCTGTTGCTTCGGGATCAGGCTTCTCAAAGAGCTGTCTGGCAGCGGCAGGTTTTATGGGGATCGGATGGGCTCAGTGTTATTGTCTGGCCCCAATCGGGAAGTGACCCATGACTGGTCACCAGCGACAAAGGTTTCCAGATTGAACGGCTTTACGGGCCGTCCAAGCTGATAGGTTTTAGTGGGAGACGAGACGGATTCGAGACGACGCGAGACTCGAAACTGCGGTCCATGGCTCGTCGCCTCGAGGACGTAATCGTAATCCGAATGGTAGGTCTGCTGGTGGATTTGCAAGTGAGCCACGGATTGGTTGAAAGCGCCACAGGCCAAGCAACGATAATAATCCAGGGAGACCGGTTGATCGGTCGGAAGGTAGTATGTCACCCGACCTTCAGAGGCGGTAACCTGCGCTGCTCTTGCCCGTCGCTTTCTCTCCTTCCCTTGCGCTTGATCACTTAGAACTTTGAGGTTGTAGACCTTGTTCTTTTCCCGGACTCTCAAAGACCTACTAGGTGTCTGATCTCCGTCAAGGTCATCGTCGGGCTCGTGATCCTGGGGCGAGTCATCGTTGGCATGCCCATTGACGCCATTCGGTTCGCCATTAAGGGTGGGCTCAAATCGCCCGGTAGTGTAGGTTTCCGCATCCGGATCAATCGCGGTGATGCAGGGCATGGAGCCCTTTTCTAGGCGCTTCAAGGCACGGAAGCCTGTCGTCCACCGAAGGTCGACGTCCATGACATAATCGGTCTGACGTGAGGGTCGCTGGGGGCCATAGCCAGCTGTGAGGCGTAGGGGGTTCTTGATTCTACCAAAAACCTGCGGAAACTCGCTAGACATGACCCAGTGGCGCTTTGGGGTGTCGGAAAGAGGACCTTGGTCTCCCACTGGGATGCCGAAATCGTGAGACTCGAGGGGTGGCCAGGTCCCAACGTTAGCGGCTTCGAGTTCGACCACGAGCTTGTATGATTCAGAAAAATCGTGAACATCTTCGTCGAGCCTATTTATGAGGATACTCTCCTCAGGAACGAAGAAGGGATGTGGGAGATCAACGCGGGCGACTCGATGAGGACCAACGGGGTTTTTGTACGTCATGATGTCGCAGACCTGGCTCTGGCAGTGCAAGACGCGATGCCAGGTTGAGCTCACGTCAAAAATGGTAATACGGCAACTGCCCTTGGTGGTGAGCACATCACGGGGCACAACGGAGTTTTGAAAAGCCCGGACTTTCTTAGACTCCTTGTGAAAGACCTTGAGCACCTCGATGCGCAGCGTGGAACGGGTCTCCGAAGCCCTAGGGGAGGCAACCAAATGGTCGATGTCGAGAGAATCGGGAGACGACAACCGGCGACGCTTCTGAGCCGGCGCGCCATCATCGTCCGCCGAATATGACGCATGATGCTTGGGGGTAGAGAGTGTGACACCCATGGCTGAATTTTGCAATGAGTTGACTCCGTTGATCCAGTTCTGATGGAGAAAGGGGGCCGTCCGCTGGCTGCGCCTTTTCAGGTTCATGGCGGAGGGACGGCGATCATAGGAAATGAGACAGGCGGCGAGACGATTGAGCAGAGCGCTGGCTGCTGCTGCAGGCGGGAGTCATTCAAAGCCGGATGGTGATGGGGCTCATTGTCAAAATTGATGCGGTGGTGGCGTCGGTAAGGCGAAGTGAGAAGAGAAGAACGAGAAGAGAGCCGAGCCCTGAGATGAAAAGCAGGAAAGCAGGACAGGAGGAAAGAGGAAGGTTAAGGCGGTCCTCGGGGCCAGGTGACAGCGCGACTATGAAGCCGCAGGGCTGGAGAGTTTGAGTCGATAAGTGCCGAGAGCTCAGTGTTGAGCGTGGCAACAGACGTTGGTGTGTGTGTGTGTGTGGGTATGGATGCAGATGTAAATAATGAGGACAGCGCAGTCGCGTACAGCAGCCGTCAGAGCCTCAGAGCCGCTGTTGTTGCCGAATGAAATTTGGTGCACGGCTTCTCAGACTGGCAAAGCGAGGCATCCGCGTAGAGCAGCGGTGTCGCATGAAACGATTCGATCAGACGACGGATTGTCTCTTGTTGCTGCTGTTGTTGCGGGAGTTGCGGTTGTGCAAGCCGACGCTGATGGTTGACGGTGGGCGCGGCAGCGGCGAACAGTGCAGTGAGACGCGTGCCAGTGGCAGGGTGGAGGAACAGGGAGATTCTATCAAGACTCCCAATGGGGATTAGTGCGGTAATGACACATCCTGGAAGCCGCCGCCGAGGAGCCACTCAGACTTGGGCAAGAGCGGGCCACTTTCCTTCCTGCATCGCGCCAACGAAACGAAATCTTTCGGACTTTCCGCTCTATGTCTCCAACCGGGGCCCCCGCTTCTGGATACCCCTTTGAACAATGTCGGATGCGGCTATCGAGACGACTTGTGGATCATGAATCATGATGGGGGGCCATGTTGCAATGGCCATCATGAGATGACATTCAGGTCTGTCCTGTACGTGCAAAGCAATCTCTGAGGAGCTCCCCGGGACCCCGAAAAACATCCGTCGCGGTAGAAGCTGCCATCTTCTCACCTACCTGAACTCGTATGAGATGATTGTCATCTTTGAATTTCAAAGCCCGCAGGCTCACTTACCCCAGGGACAGTACAGTGCGGTTCGCCCAAGAAAATTGCCATGCATTAAATCTTCTTCGCCTTACAAGTACCTGCCCTGCTTGATTGGCCACTCGCCGCCCCACCATTGAATGTGGGTCGCTAGTGCGAGGCTGACCTATTTCCCAGGCACCGGCTCGGTTGTGCCCCTCCGACCCTCCTTCAACTGCAGATGCTCTGTACAACCTCACCATCCTCTGTTGGAAGTCCTTCGTCAACCCATCAGTATTTTCTCAACTGGAAACCAGAGAGCATATCCACATGGAGAGAAAGCCGCGATAGTGAGGCCCCTAGCTCACCGGTGTGCCGCCAGACTTTGTCACGCAATCCGAGTGCATCACTTCAGGACAAGGCAACAGCTGGCCGTTGCGTCACAGGTGTGTTCAACGCCTACTTGCGCCAGCATCTCGACAACCACCCACGGGCGTCGCCTTTGATTGTTTTTAGGTCAAACGGGCTCTCTTTTTGCTGAACAACACGCTGACGTGGTATTTCTTCATCAGGTATCACGTTGCGATGGCGAGGACACGAGCTGTCGACCACCAACCCCGCGACGAGCATGCGACCCGTCGCAACCCGAGTCGAGCATCTCGCACCAAAGCCGCCCACCAACCTCGCACCTCAACACCTCATTCCCGCATGAACCATGGCGATAACTCTTCGAGCGATGACAATGACTCTGACTCCTCTCTTTCGAGCGCCATCGATATGACCGAGTCGGACCGAGACAGCGAGGCGGTTTCTGGCGACGAGAGTCAATCCGGGTCTCGTCCTTGCCGACACACCCGTCGGACTGCAACAAAACCCCTCAGTCGTCGGAACGGTAGCCGTCGGAGTGCACGCCAGGCTGCTATTTCCAATTCTCAAACAACAGAAATCGCATCCGAGGCGGTTCTCCAGAGCAAACCACCACGCCGTCAAGGCACAAAAAAACGCTCGAGTCTCTCAAATGAGCCACCAAACGCCGCCAAAAAGCGACGCATCGTGCCCCCGACACCAGAAACTCCCTTGCCGCAGGGGTTCATCCCAGACTGGTCAGGTCCCCGAATGCCTTATGGCGTGTGGATCGACATCTTCTACTACGCGGCCACCACTGGAGGGTATGATACCCTTGACGTCAACTGGCTGATCAACGCCTCCACAACATGCAAGACTTTCTGTGATCCAGCCTTGACAGCCATCTATCGATGCCCACCAATCACCACCTCGGGTAAGGCAAGGCGGCTTGCCGCTCTCCTAGACCGCCAGCCTTCTGAAACTCGATTGAACTATCGTGTCAAAATCGAGTCCGTTTACATAGATATCCAAGTCGTACCGCAGACTGTCCTGTTCAAAATTGTGCACCCTTTGCCACGCCTCAAGGAGCTAGTATTCTTCACTCAGCATGATCAACCTCCTTACAGAGAGCTTGATCGCACTGTTAGGTGGCACTATTCTGAGGACATCTTCCGCGCACTCATGCCATCTACCACCGAACCAGAGACTGTTGACGAAAAGCCATTTCACACCGCGTTGAGGAGTTGGGAGTGGAGTGGGAGGCTTATGGGAGGGCATGTCGCAACTATAAAGGACATCGGCCGCGTGCATCAGGATCCCTCATTCGCTCATCTCACCAAGCTGAGCTTTACCAATTTCCAAGTCCCGTCCTTGTACAAACCACGCCCCAAACCCGGAGATGAGGAGCGAGAATTGGAACTGTACAATGAAGATGGCGCTGTTATCGACTCCATTGCGGAGGCGATCTCTAAAGTTCCATCACTCACACACCTTGTGTTCGAATCCTCGACTGTCATGACCCATCGCATGCTTCCGCTGCTGCCAAAGGGCTTGGTCCATTTTGGACTGATCAATTGCTGGGAGGTGAAATCTGATGATTTGCAAACATTCCTCCATACGCATGGTAGGAATCTCCGCACTCTGACCCTGTCGCATAACCAATCGCTGGACATGGCGTTTTTGCCAAGCCTGGCTGACGCATGCCCTGACCTGGAGGAGCTGCGAATGAACCTGTCATATTTCCGCCTCCACGACTCCCTGTCTCTCATCAACAATGATTCTGATCCCATGTATGAGCATGCACTACTTCCTCATCAGATTCCAAAATGGCCGAGTAGCCTGCGCGTGCTTGACTTCGAGCACATCAGGCACTGGAGCCTAGAAACGGCAGAAATGTTCCTCCAGTCACTTATCGACAATGCTGGCAATCTACCAAATCTCCGGCACCTTGCCGTCAAGACAATGCTCAACATACCGTGGAAAGCGAGAGCAGACATGCGCCACGAGTGGCGAAAGAGGCTGGATAGAGTCTTCCTCCGCCCGTACGAGCCACCGCAGAGTCACACGTCGCTCCGAAAGCCACCAGTCGATGAGGAGCTTCCAGTGCCCCAAAAGACGTCCAAAAAGAAGAGACTCTCCGATGGCCCATCTCGTCGGAGCACTCGAGTGACTCGACTCGCTATCCGACCCTCTGACTCGGAGTCTCGGAACAGTAGCAACTCCAAAGGCCTGCGTGGTCTGTCGCGTAGACCAACCTATATGGACCCTGAAACCGACGAGGGAGAATTTGAATCCTCAGAAGAAGAAGAAGAAGAGCATGCCTTGCCTGCGGCTGCGCCTATGTCTCGCCATTCCGAGCCGCAAACGCAAGAGCAAGCTGAAGGGGCGTCTGCGCCAGCCATGCCCGTCATCCAGGGACTCTGCACCACCGTTTCCATCGTTTTTGACAACCAAAAGCCCACGGAGCTACAATATGGCATGGAAGACTTCATGGATGAAGACCGCACTGAGTCAGATGGTGACTGGAACGGCGACGAGGACGACGACGAAACTGCCTACGCCTGGTAATCCCAGTGGATATCGACCAACCAACTAACCCGATCTCAGTAACACAAAGCCCTGTATTTCAAATCTGGCATTTCGCTCCATCTACGAGCTTCACGCGCATTGTATGATTATGATTTTGTGCGTTTGGTACGACCACATCGACGTCGCATGAATTTGGAATTGGAAGTTGAACTCAAACTGAACAACTGGCTCTAAAGCATTGAAGGAGGTGTAACAATTCGCCTACTTAATGTTTTCATAGCCTTATTGCTTGCTTGTCATGTACCTCTCTTTGGGACCTCGAGCCCAAGATCGACTTGTAGAGCACCCGGCCTACGTGGGGAGCTGAAAAAATTCAAACATTTCGTCTGGCGCGAGGCGGTACAAACCAGTGTGTGACCCAAACTCCGAACCGAGTGAAGCTATCCAACACCAGCTTGATTGAAACGGATGACTTTCAGGGCCTCACAGCGACATTTCTTGGAGCAGGACCTATCGGTCATTAAGTGTTACAGTAATGTTACATTTGAAACTGGCGGTCCCCATTGCAGAGGGTATCTCATACCAACGACAGCTCTAGAAACGAGATGCTGTAACGGCTGCTAATGTACATGTGTGAAAAAAAACCGCTGTCCAGGCCGAGGCCATGTGCGCCTAAACTATCGCTGGCCTATTAATGCAAAGCCGTGTAAACCCCCCTTTGCGCCGTATTTCGAATGTCCCGGATGCTACATGTCAGCCAACTGACAGGATTGACCGGTTTAGAAGGCCGCGCCGCCCATCCCCTCACCCGCCATGTTCTTCATGCTCTTCTCGCTCAGGTCACTGCGCATCTCCCAAGCGCGCGAGTCACGCTCCAGTCGATCCCAGTTGTACAAGCTCTTCCGCAGCCGCTCCTGTTTGGCCTGCAGCTCGTCCCGCAGCTTCTCTTCCTCGTCCTTGAGTTTCCGGTAGTGAGGCTCGATCTCCCGCGTCACGCCTAGAGCAGCAGGAGTCATAGATGGATCCAGCTTGCCTCCAGGGATAAGAGGCGGTAGGGTAGCTAGCATGCTTTGCGCCAGTGTTTGACGTGCACTGCCTGGATGCTGCGCTGACGGGCCAGTGGGAGGATTGAAGGGTCTAGTTTGCGTGGGAGTCGATAATTGAGGACCGTTAGAAGGCGTCGCTCGCGGCCCGGTGGGAATAGACGAAGGCCCATTGGGTGTGGAAGGCGTTGGTGAGAGCCCAGACATATGCCTAGCAGGCGGCTGGGGCCAACCGCCTCTTCCACCACGAGGGACAAACCCGCCTCGAGCTGGAGGAATATATCCTCGCGGGCCTGCTGGGGGGTTTGTCGGACTGGTGGTCCCTGATCGAAGTGGAGGGGCTGTGGGCGTTTGAGTTCGCACTACTGGAGGAATGGGCGACGACACAGGTACAGTGAAGCTCCTGTTCGCCGCAGGTCCAGTAGGGGGGGCTCTCAAAGCGGCAGGGCCTCGTGGTGGTGATCTGGAGGCCGGAGGGGTCGAATCATACCCCGCGGGTCGGGTCGGGTCCCTGAGAGGTGCGACTCCAGGGACACCGGGGTGATGGGGAGACTCTTCGCGAGACTGGGCTGGTGGGGACCGGGCCCTAATTGAGCTTGGGCGAGGAGATGATCTTCCGGACGCTGACTGAGAGGTGATTGCGGAAGAGATCCCCGACTCTCTTGGTGGAGAGACTCGTCGATACGACTGGTATCGATCAGCACCCCGGCGGCTTGGGGATCGCGAGCGTGGGCGATATGAGCCACCACCACCGGGTCCTCGAGGTGGCGACCTCCCTGGAGGGGTTCTATCACGGCGGTCTCTGTTGAATGGAGACCTGGACCTCCGTCTTTGAGGGTTAGTTACAACCTGTTAAAGAAGGGATGGTTTGGTTCATGCTCACCTGTCATCACGACGCTCAAAGTCACGTTCTCGATCACGAACTCGATCACGATCCAGTCTCGCTCCCTTGGACGGTCTCGATCACGATCGCGGTCCCAGTCTCTGGCTGGAGACCGAGGGCGCTCGTACCTGTCAGCTCGCATGGGAGAAGGTCTCCTTGACAAACTACGTCGAGGAGGAGACGGTCGTCTCATGGGAGATCTAGTCCGCTCTCGTCTGCGTGGGCTCTCTCGATCCCTTGACCGCTCTCGTCGGTATCGATCACCGCCACTTCGAGATCGTCGACGTGGTGGGTATCTTCCAGGAACGTAACTATCAGATCCTGCAGGAGGAGGACTCCGGGGACGTGGACTTCGTGGTCGTGGACTCCTCACTCTCTCCCTAATTGGGCTGCGAGCTCGGCGAGGTGACCGATCTCCCCCTCTAGGTGTTGGTCTCCACGACTCTCCAGCGCCATACCTAACGACTTCCCCATCGTCATACCTTTTGCGAGTTAGCGCTAGCCCATCAAAGGTTGTCTGCATGATGAAGTGTGCGTTTGTGGGTCGTCTCCAGGGGCAAAACAAACGAAAAGTGCAAACGAAAAAAGACACCCAATAAGGAAAAGGACCGCTGTAGTTGTTGCGTAAGAAATCACACGAGGACCGGTCGATTCGCGCTGCTGTTTCAAGTCGCATCCCGCGAGAGGCGCTGGAGACGTAACCGGAGGAGAGCCTCGCTACTGGTCAAAAGTGCATGTCCTCTGGTCTCCGTCGGGCTCCTAGATTGAGTCGATTGCACCTGCCACAAGGGGCTGGGGCCCAAAGTCCGTGGCCGCGGCCGTTTTCCTTCACGGTCTTTCAGAGACTTGCGCAATCTCTCCCGGAATTCGTCGTCGATTTCCAACGTCTAGTGAAGACAAGGACGAAAGAAGCGCTCGCCCATGGAAACATCACGGAGCTGCATCCAAGGTTGGATGTTCAGGAATAGCACGCGAGACCATTGCTTGTTATTCCAGGTAACCTGCTAGATCTCCCAGATGGCCGTGAACTTTTGTTCCTTGTAACAGACGTAGTCGATGATGTGCTTCGCCCAGTCGCCGGCGCAATTGATCGGGTATATGAACTGGGTCACATGATATCTCTTTGGGCGCTCAGTCGGGATCATCGTATAGAGGTGATGGAGATTTAAGGCGTAGGGTCGGCGTTCCCTTTCGGCTATTTCAGGAGCAGTATCGGGCTCTTGGACTCTGTGTGTAACATGTTCGCCCAATTCGTTCCAAGTGAGATTGGCTGCGGCCATCATATCGGTAAAGGAGATGCCAGCAACCTCGTAGTCCTCATCGATTTCAAGAGCAGTATCGGGTTCTTGGACTCTGTGTGTAACATGTTCGCCCCATTCGTTCTGAGCGAGACTGGCTGCGGCCATCATATCGGTGAAGGAGACGCCAGCAATCTCGTGGTCCTCATCAATCCCGGTATATCTCGGTACCGCCGGCGAAGGTCGGCTGTCTGTCGAGTCTTGGTGCGATTCGGCTTCATCGTGCCGTGTGGTGGCTCGACGTGAGGCTCGACGTATGGCTCGACGTCGTCTCAAGCGTGACCGGGGGGGACTCATCGTGGGAGCGGACTAGGTAGCGATGTTTCGATCCTCCCAGTATCTGACAGCCCCAAGAAGTAATCCAACGAGGTTCCAGAGTATGCGCGACCGGTCCAGGAGGTATAATAACGAGTGTCGAGTCCAACAGGGTGTCGAATAATGATGGCTTCCAGGTCCGTCTGAGGTGGGTGGATGGGATGATGAAGGGGAGTGGGCAGGACAACGGGGACAAAGGAAATGCAGATATTGACTTACCTCCTACCTCGATCGCGGTCCATGTTTGCTGTGAGTGCGCGGCGAAGCGGGCCGGCAGGTGCCTTGTTCGAGAAGAGCCTGACAACTGGCTTGACTTCGTGCTGGATGGGAGGGCGCAAAGCAACGCGTCTTTGCGACTCCTGTCAGGAGCTTTCCAGAAAGATGGATGGGACGGAGATTTTGATCCCGAACCCCGGATAAGGCGATAAGAAGACAGTGCCCCGCTGCGTATGCACCGTGTCGCACTGCACCCCCCTGTACGTGTACGCCTCGAAAACATGTGGGCGACGATAGTACTGCACGACACGTCAAGAGCAATTCAGCTCCCAATATGTAGAAAATCTTAGTAGCGTTCAAATATGAAGTATGGGGCCGTCACGCTATATATATCGTGCGAAAGAAGAAGGTCACACACCCAAACACACGTCTGCAGTCCGGCAATCTCTCCATCCTTAGCCTTTGGAGCCCCTGAAAGTCAGCCGTCGATTCTCTACAGCACCATCCCAGGCCTTGTATCTTACATATATAGATAGATCATTATGGCTTGTCGTCCTCCGTCGTATCCCCGTCCGAGTTTTCCGAAGTTCTCCCCATAATCCACTCCTGCGCTTCCTCCGCATGTCCCTGCATCATCTTATTGAGCCCGAACATGGGGCTTCTCACCACGGTCCCGAACCGTCTCTTGTTGACCTTTCGAGTAAGATCAAGGTCTGACCAGCACGCGTGGTCACCGGCAACGTATACGCGAGAGTTCTCCTTGTACCAAGAGGACAGGTCACCATCGATGTCGGACTTGACAGGCCGGAGGTTGCCTGTCACAAAGTTTACTACCCCGGAGATTCTCGCTTTGCAATCTAGGAGAAGTTAGCCATAAATGTGTCTTGTAAGAGAAAATAAGAGCAGGGTACCTCTGTTTAGTAGGAGAACCTTAACTCCAAGGTATGAGTTTCCGACGCCCATGACGAAGATGTCGTCGGCATCGTAGAGCTGAAGGTAGTTATCCCAGAGATAGCAGACTAGTGACTGAAGCTGCTGCTGGAGAGCCTTCTCCTTGGATGCGGGTATGTAGGAATCAGAGTCCTGCATTGTTAGAAGAGAGGGATTGTTGTGGACCAGGATGCTTACTTCATCGTGCGTAATGTACGCGGGCACGTTGATGTCCATGACCCCAAATTTTTGGCCGACTGCCCAATCGATGTAGTCAGTTACTCCATCGACCTAAACAGTTAGCACCCAAAATTGAAACAGAAACGGATAGTACATACCACCCAAGCGTTATGCGACTCGAGTGTTGTGTCGATGACGTCCGGTTGCGCTAGAAGTTGGGGCCTAAAAGGGGTCAGTTGGAAAGCCTGCGAGGGAATGAATGAGCGAGTGGCTTACGGATCGTGGATGATCACCAGAATTCTTTTCGCGTCGTGGAGATTTGGCGTGACCAAAACTTGGTTCTCAAACGATTTGTACAGCTGCTCGCGCTGCACATACAGTGGTACCATGTTATGCTTGGACTGAAGGACCTGTCGCTGTGCATTCCGGATGACGTCGTGGAGGCGGTTTGCGTTGAGTTTCTGAACGTCAGGAACGTTGATAACGCCTGGCCGCATACACTCCCAGTATGGAGCTTGGTGTGCCTGGACCTTGGCCAAGATGCGCGCTGCCTCCTTGTTGATCTTGGGGATCTCCATCTTTGGTGGAGGGTCGCCCATGAGAGTCCTCGCTACGGCAACTGCAGAGTTTGAGATAGCCTTGAGGTTGTAGCCACCCTCCAAACACACCGCGACCTTGCCATCGGCCAGGGACATCAACATGTGGGTCATGTGAGCGTAACAGCCAGGGGAGACAAAGCAGCCTCCTAATTCGTCGCCGTCTGCCGCGTCGAAGCCGGCAGAAATTACGACGAGATCGGGGTTGAATTCCTTGGCAATTGGCATAACAATCTTTTGGAAGGCTGCCATGTACTCTCCATCGCCCATGCCCTGGTCGTGCCAGCCAATATTGACATTTTTGCCGAGTCCGGCGCCGCTGCCGCAGTTCTCGATTCCACCATCAGGCGTCATGGAATTTGGGGGCTTTCCGGGATAGAAGATGCCGTCTTGATATACGTGCAATGAGATGTAGAGGACGTTGGCATCATGGTAGAAGATGTTTTGGACACCGTTGCCGTGGTGGACATCCCAATCCAGAACCAGAACCTTCCGACAGATATCTGGATAGTCCTGTTGGCAGACCCTGACTGCCACGGGGACGTTGTTGAAGAAGCAGAAACCCATCGGCGCGTCAAACTCGGCGTGGTGTCCGGGGGGGCGAATCACGGCAAAGGCATTCTTCACTTGCCCTGTCACAACCGTCTTGCACGTCTCGATGGCACCCCCGGCGGAGAGCATAGCAGCCGGGTAAGACATGCTACCAACGTAAAGAGATTCGCGGCCTTGGTCATACTGTCTTGTCAGTTCCCGGAGCTCGGCTGTGCTCATGTGTTCTAGACTCTCGACCCAGCTCAAATGGTCGGGGGAATGGGCGAGGCAGATTTCCTGCCTTGTCGCGGGACGAGCAGGTATCCGCCACATGTATCTCGTCGGACATTCTTTAATGATTCTGGCAAGCTCCGTTGATGGACCGGTGTAGACAAGGCCCATCTTCTTAAAAGCCTTGAAGATCTCATGGATGCGACGAGGGTCCTCGGGATGATGGGTATTCGGGCTGAAGTCTGCATTCATGTGGAGCTTCATGCGATCGTCGTAGCAAACGCCTGTTGGGAGAAGGCCTCGCCGTCGCATCTGATCCAATGCAAGATCCTGGGGCTCCGGGTCGCTGTCTGGGTTCAAACTGCCCTCTTCAGATGCAGTGTCATCGTCGTCGATGCCATGGCTTCCAGGCTGGGGAAACCCGTTGGGAGCATCGACATCCTTCATGGGATGATCATCGCCCCCCATAGGGACGTCCACGTCCATGTTCAACTGCAATCAGACTCCTCACTGAGAAACCAATAGCACCAAGAAGCTCTGCTGACGTTGAAAATGTGGCTACTAAAGAGAAACGACTTAATCTCACTATTGCCCCCCGCCGGTGTCGATATCTAGGCGAGGTCAGCTTGGATCGCGTGAAAAGAAGCAAGAAGGGGGGATAAAGCAAGTGCTGGGGTAAAACAGGAAACCCAAGGGTATGCAGGGAAACAAAGTGTTGTTAACTATGAGACCAGACTCAGGCGAGGGACCCCTTAAGCCGGCTTTTATTTACCAAGCAGCGTACAGACGCGCGAACCAAGAGAGAAGAACAAGCGAACAGCAGGCGAGGCTCAAAAACCCAAACGCCGAACACCATGCGACCAGCCGCATAAAAATAGGAGCTCAAGTGAATGCGGGTGAACATACCGAGTAAGCGCGACTAGCTCTCCTCAACTCTCCAGACGGAAGAGACAGGACCAGGATGGTGCGATGAGCACCTTGCAGCAGCTAAACCCAGGGCGCTCCAGGCGATCAGGGCATGTGCCAGGCCTTTCAACCGAGGGCGATGTTCTGCTGGGCGCAGTTGGGTTGGCGTCGCAGCGCCGTAGGGAGCGGCAAAGGGAGCGGCGCGGAGGAGTGTAGATTGGCCTGAGCCGAGCTATCTCTAAGTTGGATGCGAAGGTGAGGCTCGGTGGTCGAGGCTGGTTTTGGTGGGCTGGCCTAGGCTCTGCTGGCCAGTGAGACGAGCCTCCGCTGTGTTGTTAGTGGGCGACCCTACCAACCTACTCAGTACAGTACACTGGCCTCCTCGGGGAACCTTCCACCACCACCACAAGATCCACCCAGTGGCCTCAGACCATTGGCGTTTATTGAAAACGAGATGTTGAAAATGTACACTGCTAGAGGTGAGCTTCATGATAGGTTTTCAGTGACTATTTAAACTGCATATTTAGTCACGGATCTTCTGGCTTGCTCAGTACCACCCAAGCATTCACATCAACAACAAACAAACTTCTCCACATCAAGTCAATTCATAGACCAGGGCTGAAGCGCCAATCTTCTATATCTAACTATACTCGTCAGGCAATCTAATATCTTCCAACGCGAGGTGCCTCAGCCCACTAGTCTAAGATCCGTTGCAAATCAAGACCTAGCGCACTGAAGGTACCATGAACCGCCCACCCGTCCAGCTCTGTTGGTGCGGCTCCTCCAAGTACGACCCATCGTCTCCCCGGGGCGAATACTGCGAAAAGGATCGCACGAACTTGAGCCCTGATGGCAGAGAC
Source organism: Neonectria sp. DH2 (assembly GCA_003934905.1). Classification (NCBI taxonomy): domain Eukaryota; kingdom Fungi; phylum Ascomycota; class Sordariomycetes; order Hypocreales; family Nectriaceae; genus Neonectria; species Neonectria sp. DH2. Next base: position 1,432,136 of record RQWH01000012.1, on the reverse strand, counting down.
CCGTCCGGGCTGGCATCGCCACAAAACGTCAGACGTTCGTCGTCGCGCTCGTCGTCGAAGTCGATGATGCCTCCCACGCTGTCCTCCGCCAGGCTTGGCATCCTGTCCAGCCAGCGTCGCTCATCTAAAGCACATCTAATGGCGATTTGGATAGATTCTTGGTCCAAGGTGAAGTTGGAATGGTGCAAACTCGCTTCCACGATGAGTCGCTTGCGGGGGTAGCTGTAGATGTTTTCGAATAGATGGATCAACTGATCAGGACCCAGCTTCGCATACGTCTTAACAATACGACTCCATCGGCTTTGATCGTTCCAGCCAGTCATCAGTGACTGAGGACGATCAACAGTGTCGATAAGCGGCAGGTCATAATCATCCTAGACATCTTGTCAGCGGGCGACTTCGCGTCAAGTCTCGCGTCAAACTTACATGTTGCTGGTTAGGGTCAAGACGAGGACAGAGATAATGCAAAACAACATCCTTCATCGTCTCAACTAGGTCCATCAGTTCCAGTAACTCACTCGTGGAGTGATATCGCATTTGACTAGTCCGAAGGTCATCCACATACGGCTCGGGAAGCCCAGCCCTCGGCCTTGGTAGCTCGCCGTGGAAGTAGAACCCGTAGAGCCACCATCTATAGAATGCTTTTCGAAACCTCTCCGCCTCGTGCGGCCGGAGGAGTCTGCAGTCCTCTGGCTCGTGAAACCACCTCATTTGGGGAAACCGTTCCTCCCATCTGCGGACGAGTCGGCAGTATTTGAGGAGAGGCCCCAGGTCGCGTTCAGTCAAGACAACCGTTTTCAGAGCCGAGGTTGCAGGTGCGTTGGGCTTTCGTGCTTTAACGACATTTGTAAAGCCATGATGAGATTCAGTTGTAGCCGTAGGCCAACATTCCGACCGTGGAGCAAGCACTGTCCCTCTGTCCCCAGCATGACGCTGAAAGATGATCCGACGAGGCGCATACAGTCCTCCAGGCAAGTCCAAGTCGTCATCGGAGGCGGTATAAATTTGCAAAAGCTCATCAAGCGGGCTGAAGTCCCGAGACAGAACCGGAAGCAATATCGATGCCTTGCCTTCTGTAAACAGGTCGAAAAACGTCCGGCTGGTAGCGGCGAGATTGAAGATACTGTCCAGATCAAGCCGGTGATAGATATCAAGGAGAATCTCGACGGGGAGACCCGCCAAGCAGGGTGCTTCAGTTGAAAAGGATGCCATCATGAGTTCTTGGCTTTTGTTTAAAGGGAAGATGGGGATATGTTGATGGAATTGATTGGGTAATGGATGGGGCTCCTAGGTTGGAGACGCGGATTTTCGGGGTTCAACAGCAAAAGAGAAATATAACACGAAAGTTTGTGTCGCTTCTTCTTTGTTGTTTATGACTGATCCTCTGTTGGGTATTAAAGACGGCGAACCGCCACTGCGAAGGAATCTAGGTCTGTTAGCCATTTATTTGAAGATGAAAGCGTGAAGCTTACCAAGTATAAATGTCATTTTTGATGTATGATGGGGACCGAAAAGGTCAGTGGATTGGTATGACTAGTCAACCAAAGCCGTACTGTTCACTAGGTAAGGTAGCTTTGATAAGATGGTATCAAAGCACGCCTGGTTGTTCGGATAATGGTGATGTTCTGGGAAGGTGCTTGGGATGACAAGTACCGCACTGATCTTCACGGGAGTCCGTGAAGAATTGGTGAGTGAAGATGAGATAGAGCGCTGAAGCTCCGGCGTAGCTTCGCGGTGTCGACTGTTGAGTCACCAAGAAGCGTCTAACACTCGGGGGCCTACTGACCGGCCACCCCGGCTTTGGGGCTTAGAAAGGGACGGGAAATGCACTGGGGCATCAATTGGGAGAAACAATTCTGTATCATTGTGGTGGGCAAGAGGATTTCGATTCCGACCATGCTTGGGTGATGTCGCAGATGAGATGGAAGACGAGAGTTGGAGAAAGGGGGCCGTGACTGACACGTCGGGGCAGCCGGCCTGGGTCGCGTCTAGATACCAAATCCCCGAACATTTGCCGACCGCGGACCAAATAATGATGCAACTGATTGCCGAGTTGTACATCTGGGGAACTGGGATAAATTAACAGAGGTGATCATAAAACATGCGCAATAAAAACAAGCGAGATTTCCTTTTTATGATGAACTGCACTACAGAATCCCCCATGAACTCCTACACCCCGTCCCGGTTTTAGAGAGACACAGAAAGCCAGAGTATCGACAGGTATCACAACGTCTAAGCGAACAGCATCTTGGTATCCAGCTGGTCCTTGGGCACCCGGTGGCCGCCCTTGGACCGCAGTCCCAAGTCGCTCTTCCTGGATAACCGCCCGACCGTCTGCTCCGCGCGAGCATTGTGTCGCGAGGCCTTTGTCTTTCGAAGATCGGATCGGACCTGGTTTGGCGACACGAACTCCCTGTTCTCGTAGATGATGGGTCCACCGAACGATCCCTCCTGGATCACAATGGGCGTGAGGACGAATCGGGGGCCGATCTCGACGAGGTTCATCTCCGTCTCCTTGTTTAAAGCCTTCGCCCTGGTGGTCTTTTCCTCCTCGCCGTCCTTGGCCGCCGCAGCTTCCACCTCGTTGATCTGGTAGTTCCGGATCCAAATCTTGCCGTCAGCAAAGCTGAATCCCATGACGTGGTCAATGAAAGGCTTCGATTTGCGGGTACCTTCGGGAACGCCAAAGGTGTGCTGGAAAAGTTCCTTGATGACTCGGAGGTGGGCTTGCTTCTCGAAAGCAGCGTCGAATGACAGAATCGGTCTTGAGCCCTTCAAGCAGTTTCCTGTGAAGTGAAGTTCCTCCATGGTGTGCACTGTTCTGCGTTAGCATTCGAAAACTGGTCTATGGAATCGTCCATGCTCACAGTTCTGGAGGTGGAACTTGACGGTAGGCCCATTGGGAACTTTGCTGAGCCACACGTAGAGATCCTTTCCCTTTCGCGCCTCGAAGAAGAGGACGTTGTTGCAGTTGTAGAGTTCGGCCAACTCGTTCAACTCGTAGAGCTTCGTCTTGGAATCGAACTTAGCATCCTTTCGGCTGTGAGGGAGCATCGAGGCAATGTCGTTCAATAGATGGCGGTGACTATGCGGAAAATCCCTGTTAGACGAATGCGCTCGGTCATGGTCGAGCCATGGGCAAGATTTCTTACCGGTAGGTGACACCTCTGGAGGAGAGGATCAAGACCCTTTGCTTGTTCTTCTTGATGCCAGTGCTTGGCGCATTGGTCTTAGTCGCACCCGACTTGGAGATGGATTTGTAAACGGCGGCCATTGTGTTCAGAAAAGCGTTGCGGCTCGTTTGTCGCAGTCTTCACGGATGGTGGAATTATCTGGACTGGCTTTGCGGCGATGGCGGGCGAGTTCCCAAAAAATTTGGTCGGCAGCGGATTTTCTCCGCTGCGATAAGCTCGAGCTGTTCTTATCGGAGATGGGTGGAGCCGGCGTGGACACCGCTCAGACGGCACACATGCCACCTGCCAAGACCGCCCGCTGAATCGAGGTCGAGACAGACCCAAGCGAGAGAAACCCGGTGCGTGGCCCGAACATTGCTGGGAAAACCCATTCAAGACGTCACGAAAACGGACTGGAGAATGGCGCCAGCACCTGTTGAGACGGCCTGAGGGAGTGACCCCGCCATAAGTACCGTCATCTTGCAGGTGAAGGCAGTAGGGTCCGAGTCAAACGCAACAAAGGGGTCCATGGTGAGTATGAGCATTAAAGGATTCATTTCAGCTACGTAAGATGACCATGTCGCAGCGATCGTTGGACGCATCAACCCCAGACAACCATCATGACAAACAAGAACAAAGGAAAGCCGAAGTAACCGCGCCTTCTGATATCAAAAAAGACGTATCACGATTCCTCGTCTCCTCGAGTCTCTCCTTATGTGACGAGCATTCCGGGGAACAAACGAGACGCCTGGTATCCCTCCCCCCAAGCCCTATAACCCGTCGCGAAACGGTTCCCGCAGAAAACTTAACAGCACTTGCCACCCTTCGCGCCCTCGTCGTCGGCGGGCTTGCTGAGCGAGATGTTGGTGCCCGCACCAATGGTGGCTTGGGCGCTGTCGCCGCTGTCGAGCGCTTTGCTGGATACAATTCGGTAGATTTCTACGTGCATCGTTAGTATCAGATCCAGGATGAGGTGCTAGGCTGGTTAGGTTGGACTCGGGGTTTTGACGTACCGGTCAAGATGTTCTGGAATGCAAGCTCAACGTTGCTGGCGTCGAGGGCCGAAGTCTCGATAAAGGACAGGTGGTTCTCGCCTGCGAACACGAAAATTAGCAAAAGAGCTCCTATACATGCACTTGCATGTGCATGGACGCATAGACCCGCGAGACGCACTAGCAAAGGACTTGGCCTCCTCAGTCGGGACAGCCCTCAGATGTCTCAAATCGCTCTTGTTTCCAACCAGCATGATGACGATGTTGGCATCGGCATGATCCCGCAGTTCCTTGAGCCATCGTGTGACGTTCTCGTAGGTCTGATGCTTGCTGATGTCGTAAACGAGCAAGGCGCCGACGGCACCACGGTAGTAGGCGGAGGTGATGGCGCGATATCTCTCCTGACCGGCGGTATCCCAAATCTGGGCCTTGATCGTCTTGGAGTCGACTTGGATGGACCTGGTGGCGAACTCAACGCCGATGGTCGACTTGGAGTCGAGGTTGAACTCGTTTCGAGTGAATCGGCTGAGAAGGTTGGATTTTCCGACTCCAGAGTCTCCGATCAACACGACTGCAATTCCGGGAGAGTCAGTAAGAACTGGCGCGGCGCGGATCGCTGGGGGATAGGCGGTGGCCTAAGGGGGTGTGACGGCACCTTTGAAGAGGAACTACACAGGGGGGACTGGTCAGCAACGCGGTGGGAGACGAGCGAGAGCGTATGAGGGGAGAGGGCACGCACATCATACTCGTCGTTGGCCATGGTAGCGATGGGTGGCTTCAGCGAAGTCGTCGGGAGGATGAGGGTGAGGGCGAAGGCGCTGGCGCTGGAGACGAGGGAGTCGACGTAGATGATGTGTGGGATGTGGAGAGGGAGAGAATGCGCGGCTCTGGCGATAGGCGGTCGTCGTACCTTATCCCGTGGTGCCGAGGGGTAAAGTAACGGTGTACTTGGTACTGTTGAAATGTACTGTAGCAGCCCAGTGGTACTAGTAGTGGAGGGGAATGCAACCTGGCCCAAAAAATGGCAACGCCTGGACGGAGCTTGGGGCAAAGCACTCGGCCGGAAAAGGGGACGAGGGCGTCCCAGGCAGCGACAAAGAAGAAGGACTTGTGACAATCACTGAATGACAGTTACCTGATAATAGGCTCCAATCGTGATGTCGATAATCGCACCCGACTTAGTACTCAGGAAAGGAGTTACCTTGGTGATGAGTGAGCCTTCAGATACGGGACCCTCCGATCGTTTAGTGCTCTACACGAATCCACTGGTACACGGGGACGTAATTGACGAGTGCTGCAGGGCGACGACAGAGGCGCAACTAGGTACTACAGGACCGGGCAACCACCTGCGCCGCATCAGTGGTTGCAGGTCGAATCCGACCCGACCACACGTTGAGCAGGTCGGGGATCTTATCCATCAAGTATCGGGTACTTGCCTCCCCTCCACAGAGATTCCGTAAGGCAACTTAAGCCACTGCACAGCCGCCTTGCATCACCTCTCTTTGGCGCCAAATGCTGTTGCTGCCGCTTCCCAATAATTGCCGAATACGTGGTACAAACCAACTAGTAGGTACCTAGGCACTGTTAGTACGAGGTAGAGCTAGCTGCGTTGGCTGCATTCCGTGGCTCCAGGCACCAAGACCCCGTCTCTAATCTGCACAGAGGCTCCATACGTGGTTGCTAAATCTAACCTCTTGCAGGCAGCATGGACAAGTAGCAGTTGCAACCTTCTGGGCCTGATTATTTCCAAAGTTACTAGAAGCGAAAACCCTTTGTATGCGCATTACCAAGCAATGCCCTAGAAAGCATCGCGTCTTCAATTCAAGTCCCGTGAGTCAATGACAAGTGTGTCCGTAGGCCGCTGGCCGCTGTCGCTCATCAACACACGCATCACGTGCCGCCGCTTTCGAAGGCGCCTGTGTGCAGGTAAACAACAAACAGGCCGTGCATCTTCATGCAAGTGCCATCCTCCATCTTTGGCCCCTTCACCAACACCAGCACTCAGGCACCTGACCATAACTCCCTGTTTGCCCCCACCTAGTCCTGGACCTCCTGCGATCGTCCAAAATAGTTGATTTCTCATTCCAAGCTTTCTTCCTTTCGATTTTCACACAAGAACCCCACGAACAAAAGACCAAACGCCCTGTCAAGTCTCACTCGCACTATGTGCAATCGAGATTCCTAACGACGAACGAAAACCCACCCGCTCTGGCCCCATCACAGTCCCTGCCATCCTGGTCACGTAGCCCAGTGCAGGGTGATTGCGTTTGGTGGTGAGTGTTTAGCGATAGGGCTTTGTACCACCACCAGACACAATGAGCAACTCACCCTCAAAACCCATGGAGGTGGATTCGCCCTCTAAACCCATGGATATGGACGTGGACGTGGACATGGACACGGGAAATGATGCTGATTCCATCACGTCAACCATTGAAGAAGAGCCTGACTCCGGCGATGAATGGCTAGTCAACGATATCCTTGCAGAGGCAATCATAGATGGAACTACAAGGTATCTCATTGATTGGCATGGCTATCCTCTCTACGATGCTTCGTGGGAACCGGAGGAGAACCTTGGTGGAGACATGCTCGCCGGCTGGGAGGAAAGCAAAAGCAAGGAAGGCCATAAGACCAAAAACAACAAGAACATTGGTAAATGGAGACAGGCTGTTAGGCAAAGAGTCTACAGCAAGATGGCTCGCCATGAGGAGCGAAATCGCAAGCGCATGGAACGCGGCCTCGAACAGTCCGTGTATAAGAGATCTCTCGAAGAATATTTGGAGGAGTTCGAAAGGACTTTCAAGGGGGAAGAAGGAGATGAGAACTTAGACCCGAATGCCTCCGAGGATCAGAAACCAGACGGGAAACCATCCAAGGATACAAAATCAGACGGCAAACGCTCCGAATCCCGGATCACGGACGTCAAGGCCCCCCATGACCAGAAGGCCGCTGCTCCTCCGAAAAGCACGCAAAAGCCACCGCCGAGTCAGCGTGGGCGACGAGACATTCCTCGACCACAAGTTACTATTCCAGAAGACCGAATATCCAAGCACACCCCAGCGAAGCCATCGGTTTCCTCAACTTCTGGTCCAGAAACAGCTCAGGGTCGCCCTGGCGCCGCTGCAAGTTCTCGCAGGGTGATTGCTAGGCCGGCGACAAAATCAACGCTCATGTCCAAACTAGGCCCTCACAAACCAAAAGCGCCAAACCCGGAGAAGCCTCCTGCACCGCCAGCTATTCGCCAAGTCTCAGGCACCATCAGCAATGTTTTTGCAGGCGGCAAAGAAAGAAAAAAGAAGCTTACTCTCCTAGAAGCCGCCAATGACCCAACCAAGAAACCTCAACTCCTAAAGTATCGGCAGATAAGGCAGCTTGAGAAAGGCTCTCGTGATAGGGAAGGGGTCGTTGGTCCCCCAAAGTTACCTGCTACTCTCATCTCTCTCAATCCGGCTGAGAAAAACCTGGCAGTTCAAGAGGCTGCCTCAGGACTAAATCCAGTGCCGACAACAAATACAGAGGAAATCCAGACCGAGGTGGAGGATCGTGAAAAGGTTCCAACAATAGCCGCAAAGAAGAAGAAGAAGTCAGTTCATTGGGGTGACAGCCTAGACGCCCAGGAAACGAAGGAAACGAGAGTACTGAAATCACCGGGCCCCGAAACCAGTCTTTTCATCGATGATCCGATTTCTGCATCCCCTACATCAATCTTTCGGGTAGAATCCACTGTTCTACCTAAAGAAGAAGGTAGCGAGCAGTCTATGGGACTCCCAAGCATACCTCAGTTGCCATCTGCGCTGGACATATCACCTCTTGACAACGGTGGCATCTGCCCAAGCACTAGCAGCTTTAAGAAAGACGCAAAATTCGGCCCCAGCTCAACAATCTGGATTCCACTCACCTTCGAAGGGATCCTCCAAGAAAACTTGGACCATTGTCTACCTACACTTGAAAATTCAGGCGCCTTTGTCTTCACACACACTTGTCTAGCTCAAAACTTTTGGGCCATGTTTGGAGATGCGCCCATGGAGCAGCTATTCAGAGGTTCCGTAACTTGCCACGATGACCTCGCCAGCCTTCGGACCATCGCAGATCGGCTTTTGCTCGGATCATTTGGTATTCTTTGTCACATAGGTGAACTTTGCATTCTCTTGCATCCTTCCAAATGCGACCATTGGAAAGTGGGAAGCCAAACCGAGAGCACACCCCCTTTCCTTAGGTTCATCATCTTCGTGGCCGGTGCTTTCTTAGATCCTTCTGCGCTTGCCCCTATCTCATTCTCCCCCGATACTGGCACCGAGGACCTACCTCCAGGTATGCGGCCAGCACTCTTCCGAAGGGTCCTCGGTTTCGAATACACCCGACTTATACCAGCAATATCGCAATACACAACCGATCACCACTTCTTCCTAGCCTTCCCGCGGTCTGCTAGTCCTCAAGCCATGTTCGTGGCCCGTTGGCTTCGGAGCTGCAATGCAGACTGCAAAATACAAACCAGTCTCGACCCAGGTCAATGGTCTGCCTTCTTGAACCTAGATGGAGGGATTGTCATCATCTATGAAGAGGCAGCGTGGGCTATTCGGCTGTTTCCTAAGTTTGCCAACCTTCTCAACTCAAAGCCCGAGAAGTTCACCTTTTGGCTCTTTACAAAGTCCCTGAAGACGCCAGCGCTTGTACCTCATGCCTCAAGTTCGTTTGCTGAAATAGGGGCCATCCGCCTCCAACCAGTCTTTGAGCTAGGGGTTGCTATCCTGATAACACCCAGCTTCTTCGTTTCTCAGCCACAACAAGCATATGTACTCATCAAATGGGCTTGGAAGAACCGCCAGGGCGATGTCGATCGATTCCAACGAGCTAGGCTTGTTGTCTGTGCGGGGATCGATGAATGGCTGTATGAGTTGACTATTGAAAGAGCTGAGAAGCCGTGGTCAAGCACTTCAACTAGCGACCAGAGACGCGAGACTATCGAGGCCGCATATAAGACATGGCAATTTGTTCGACAAATGGTCATACTTTCAGCTGAGGAGGAACCGAGCCCCTTGATATTTGCACCCGAATCCATTGATGGAAACGATGAGCAGAGCTTGGTCAACTGGTTTGGGTGGTGGTCCATTATGAACATGGACAAATTCCGGAGGTTCAGCGTCCTTGGCTCAAGCGAACCAGATCCAACAAGGCTCGCTCGGCACATTAAACGCCCACGATTCCTTTCATCGACAACAACTGGTACAGGAGAAGCACACCTATACCTTAGCGGAGAAGAACGAGCCAAGCATCTAGCAATTACAAGCCGCCGGCCGTCTCTCGCGCAAGCCGAACCGCAACTAGAGGGAATGCCGAACGACGAGGTAAAACCAGTCATACGTCGCATCGAGTCACTTATTCGCGAGGTTGATTATCGGTGTCCTGTGGTGCTCTTCAAGTTCCCGGTCTCTTACTGGGCCCCAGGCATGGCATTTCATTTCGGAGACTACTACTCGCAGTACTCGAACTACGAAAAATGTTTCAGATGGTTTAAGCCCTTTGAGAATGACAACTCATACCACAACACTATGGGAGCTTTGTTTTACACCATTGAAGGGCCATGGGATCCTGTCTTGTATCCCCAGGGTGTCACCCCCCCTCGCCGCCCGTGGCTCGTGATGCACCGGCCAGTCAACGTTCATAGGAAGAAAGATTGGCACGCGTCCGAGTTGCTCATTTGGGATGCAACACCTAGCGAGAAATTAAGCCAGAGCGCACAAATCTACGAGAGCGATCTCATCGAGGCGCAGCGCGAAATGATTCGAGTCTGGCATGAGGGCAATCAGATCAAAAACCGAAACCAACCCCTCATGAAGGTCTGGATTGCGGGGTTTGACGACGCGCTGCCCAACTCAAACAATTCGCTTGAAATGGCGCTCGATGATTTGCGGAGTGTTTGTTTAGAGACGAGACGATGGCTGCCTGCTCCGGAGCATGCGATGTTGGACAGGGGCTGGAAGTTGGTTAAGCCGGGATCTGCGCCCACGACACCAACTCCTCGATCCCCTGCAGTTGATCGAATGGATATAGATGGACCGGACAATGTCGAGAAGGGGAATGTACCGGAAATGAAAGCTGTCTTTCAGGCACCCCGAGGAAGGATTCCGGGACCGACGAAAAGCGGTAATCGTCTGTATGAGCACACGATGGAGTCCCTGAGGAGAGTGCCGGATGATACTGAGTATTCCATGCAGTACTTGTTTCGTCCTACACTGGAGTGGTATCGGGAGCAGCTGGCGGAAGGGAGAGGTTTCGAGCACATAAGCGTTTTGCCTTGGCAGGTAATATTTAAAGGTTACCACTTACCAGACCCCGAGGCGGATTGACGGAGTAGATTACAGAAGAAACTTGAGAAGACGGCTTTGGCTCAAATGTGTCTTCAGGTTCACCGTTTGGGATGATATAGACGAAGGGTTTCTTGTGTATAGTACAAAAAAATGCCATAATAACTGTACAAATAAATCCCGAACCATGCGTGAACACGAAGTACGTATGCCCCATTCTCATGAGCTCTCTTCTTCACCTTGCCGTTGTAGGGAAGTTGCGGGTGCTGAGCAGCACACCCTTCACCCGCCGGATGTTATCTCGCACCTTGCGGATCTCGTCCTCGGGCTCGGGCTTGCGTGTCCGGCCGTATAGGTCGAAGGTGTTGGCCAGCTGGCCCGGGTACGTCAAGGAGTCGAGGTCATCGCGGAGGACGTCCACCAGCGTCTTGATTCCATCCATGCCCTCGCTCTCCGATCGGAACTCATCCTTCAGCCCAGACAACGTCTTGGTCAGACCAGCCAGCCGGTCGGCCTGGCGCTTGGTTGTTGACTCGCCTCCAGCGTCCTTATCCTTTGTCGTCGTCGTCGTCGTCGTCGTCGTCGTCAGGGGGGACGTCTGGGTGCCCATGTCGCGGTGGAACATCTCAGCGGGGTCCTCGGCCTCGCTCTCGTCGTCGCCGGGCGTGTTCTTCTTCGCGGGTGGTACGACGGAGACGGTCTTCTCCAGCTTGGCTACGAGGGCGTCGAGGTTGCGGACGGTAGCTTCGTGGAAGTCGGCGCGTGCTTCCGTCTGGGCGTCGACCATGGGGCCCAGCACGTACTTGCCCGTGCCGTACACGAGCGTCGACAGGCCGACGACGGCGTACAGGGTGTTGAGGAGGCGGTTGGTGGTGACGAGCGGCGGAGGCCGGGCGGGCTTGGCGAGAAATTCGGGGTAGGTTACGATTGGGGCGCGGTCGGAGGCCGGTTGCGAGGGCGTCGTTTGGGTGGATGTGGATTGTGCGGGTGGTTGCGCCGGGGCGGCTTCTTCTGGAGCATCGTCCTGGAGAAAGGGTCAGTATATATCGGTAGGTGTGATCAGAGTTGGGAGCGGACCTCTGATATCACTGGAGCTGGCGCGTCGGCGAGGAGAGTCTGGATATTGGCGTCGCTGATGCCCTTGGCCTCGAGGAAGGCGACCTTCTTCTCAAGGGGAGCATCGCGGATAGCATCGTCGTCGAGGAACTTGCGCGCAACATCCAGCATATTCTCCTCTGGCACAGCAGCCTTCGTATCAGCCTCAGCCTCAATCACAGGTTCAGGCTTGGTCTCGGGTTTGGGCTCGGCCTCAGTCGCAGTCGCAGTCGCAGTCTCGGTGTCGGTCGCAGTCGCAGCCGATGACGCTTCTGGTGCAGCGGACTCGGCGTCCTCTGGCTCGGCGCGTTGCCAGCTCGGCACAGCGGGCTTGTCTTGCTTCGGTTCAGAGTCGGCCATGTTTGATATCCGGTCCGCCGTCACGACTCTCGGGAAGTCACATCTAAAGGAGTAAACGGGCGGAGGGAATGGAGGTGGTTGTTGCGCCGGCTCGTCGAGATGTCCGATCGATGTCGTCGCGGCTAAGGTTCGGGATGGCATGTGCCTCGGTTGATTTGGAAGCGGCGCCGGGGAATGGTTGTGGATGAGGCTGGGGAAGTGCTACGCTAAGATACAGGAATTATGAATAGATGATTGGCAGTACGAATCGATCATCTAGAATTACTGTGTCTACATTATACCGGTTCACTTGAATTATGCGTGGCTTTGTCGACGGTGAGGTACCAGAGGTGGTGGTGGTAAAGCACATCCGGAGAGGCAATCGTTCAAGAGCGCCCGTTAGAAACGGTTATCACCGCAACTTAGAGCCGGTGAGGATTGTGGTACCGTATGGGACGGTAGACCTGCTCCACTGCTCACCGTTCACCGTTCACCGTCCCGACTGCCACCTCAGCTCAGCCAGCCGACCTCTGAATGAATTGAACCGTCAATTGCAAGGTAGCCAACAGCATTTACGTGTGGGTTCAAACGCGTCAATCCCTTCAATCCACCCTTGAACCGGTCATTTTTCCTTAAGGGCAAGTCTTACCGCCCTCACCACGAGAGACAGCCGCGCAGCAAAGCCAATCGCCAAAAGCTCAGCTCTCTCAGCCTCGTGCCAAAAACAGACGAGTGGTCATTTCATTTTCGGGGGTCAGCCAGCCAACCAACCAGACCGGCCAAGGCATCACCAACCCAGGGTTCACCTCTCGATCATCGCAGTCTGCAGCTTCTTGCAGAGGGTACAGAGCGTGAGTAGAGACCAAAGACGGGCTGCGATTCGCCGTCCCTGAGATTCGCGAGCTGGTATTCGTACAGCCTGCGACTGCAGCAACACCACCTGGCCAAACCCAGACCAACGAGCCAACGCCGTGCCTCACGGAAGCCGCTTTGCCTCGCAATTGGATAATCCGTTCTCGGAAGGGCGTTATCCCTACAGAGACGGTCGAGTGAGTGAGGCTGTGTGGCGTGCTGTACCTACATTACAGTACGAAGTACGAGTGAAAGCGACCGACTCAGCGACAGCCGTCTGACCCGCCAACGCCAACACTGACGCCAACACCGACACGCTGTGTATTGTGATAGGTGAGTTGTGGCATTTTCTACCTATGATGTTCGTTCCCATCTCCATTTCCATCATTTTCTCTCTCACTGTGTATCATCACCAACGACCCTGGCTTCCCTTCGAACGAACCTTCTCCCCTTCTTCCAAAGTTCACCGTCATCACCACCATCCCCATCACCATCACCATCACCATAAATCACTGCGACACACTCTGCTTCGACTTAGACCTTAGCCGCCGGGGTGAATGAGCGACTGTCCGACTGACCGACTGACCGACCGAGTGGATCGAACTGTCGTTGATTGGACGCGCGCGATTGTCAACAAGCACGCAAACGTTGGGCCGGTGGCAAAAGACAGGTCCCCTGGCATCTCAGCGTTGGATCCTTGATGCCTATCTTGGAGGCCTTGCATTGATTGCGGCGGACGGACGGACTCTGCTGATCCTCCACCTGAGGAACAGAGACAAATCCCCTCGCAAGACTTACTGCTCTATACTCTGCCCTGTATCTGGAGATTCGTTCTGTGCTTGTTTGGCCTTGCCACGTCTCACAAACCTCGCGCCTTGTATCTTGCATCTTGCATCTTGCATCTTGTGTCTCGCATCTGGCATCTTGCGTCTTTGGCCTTGAATCCTGGGTCTTGAAGTGAAGAAGCGGACTTGTCGATCAAGGTTCTGCTCTGGACGAGATACCACGCGATACGGCTACGATACGGAGGCGATGCCCATCTTCACCATTCACTGCGCTCCATCATTGCCCTCGACCTACTGACCTCGCTTCCTGCCTTCCTTCCCCTCGCGCTTGACCTGCAGTTGTAGTTGGTTGCAGGGCCCTCCAACTGCCGAGCTTACTTCAACCTCTCCCAAAACTCCCTTTTCTGCCATCATTCATTCCCACTCGACCGTTTAATATTCTCCCCGCCCCAACCCTAGCAAGCCCGTGTCCGTCCCTTCGAGACCATCTCAACTCGGGCCCTTGGCCTTTTCAGCCAAGAATCCCGTTATCGCCTTTCCCCCGAAATTCTCGCAACTCCCTGCCCCCCAAACAAATATCCCCGTGTCAACTTGCCGCCAGTGCGGAAGCTTACCATGTCTTCGCGACCGCGCCGCTCCGCCGCCACCAAGGCCAATGAGGTCATTTCCGTTCACGCCAGAATGGCTGACTCCCCAGAAAGAGACGAACGAAGCACCATGTCTTCCAGACGTTCAGGCCGCGCCTCGGGCTTCTCCCGCGATGCGCATTCTCCCGATTCTCGTCGCAGCTTGACGGTCAAGGTTTCCAACAACAACCTACGCCAGAGTACTCGTGGCGCTAGCGGCCGTGCCTTCACGGGCGGCGAGATTGTCGAGGGCAAACGGAATCGCGGTGCCCGGAAGAGCTACGTCGTTGACTCTAGTCCCGAAGAGGATGATGAGGAAGAGGAGGAGGATGAGATCGAGGTGGAGAACGACGACGACGATGATGAAATGGACGAGGATGCTGAAGGCGAAGAGGAGATCGATATGGATGCCGAGGGTGAAGAAGACGCCGAGGGCGATATCGAAATGGAATTGGCTCCCCCGCCTCCTACTATCAAGGTCTCCAAGCCTTCCAGATCCAGGCCAGTTCCCAGAGCATCGGCGGCCAAGGTGGTGCCCGACGATGACGATGATGACGACGACGACGACGACGATCTCAGCGATCCTGCGGACAGCGATGCCGGCGACCAGACCATGGCCCTCGATGAGACCATGGTCGAAGAAGACGCTGAGGGTGAAGAAATTGAAGTTGCCGGCGAAGAGGCCGATGATGATGATGATGAGGAAGAGGCCGACAGCGACGACCTAGGCAGCCAAGACGAGGTTGATCTGACCAAGATGACCAAGCGCCAGCGGGCGCGCTTCGAAGAGGAGCCCCAGCAGCACATGAAGCTTTCAGATGGTATGTCGACCGCGTTCCTCAGTGCCTGCTCCACTCAGATACTAACCATTTATCACAGAGGTTCAAGCGAAGAAAGTTCTCTCGGCCGAAGAGCTGTCTATGCGGAGACAAGAAATGGCACGTCGACGCCGCAATCTTAGCGAGAAGCGAACTGAAGAAGTCAAGGTATGGATAACTCACCAACGTAAACTTCGTTGGGAATGTGGACTACGGATAGCTAACTCGGTGTACAGATGGAAACCATCAACAAGCTCCTCAAAAAGCAGGCCCCAAAATCAACCGCAAGGCCCTCGCAGCTGCTGCTAACGGCCAAACTGTCGACGGCTATCCGAAACCGGATGTTGTGTTTGTGCGGTGGGTTAGCAACAAGAATGGCGTCCGCGTGGCGGTGCCCGGTGAGATAATGCAAAGCCCTGTGGGAGCTGTGTTTGGCGGCCCTCGTACAAGAATGCCGGCCAAGATGGTGGAAGAGGTTTCTTGAGGGTTTGAGAGTGGTTATCGATTTGGTCACAATGTTTATGTTTTGAGGACCCAGGTGAATGAATCTTGCGGAAGCTACAACCGCCGCAAAACCTTCAAGGGTTAACCGTCTGCTGAGTCTCTTCGAGATGGTGAGATGGTGAGATGGGGGTTGAAATGTTAGGTTTATTTCTTTTTGCTTGGTCTCAATTTCACATGGGAATTACTCTGGTACCGGGTAGACAGACACTTAACGGCTACGGAAGATCCCATCACATTAAATGAATTTCATTCTCACTGCAATGCATGTCGACGAAAAGTGACAGTTGGAGACTGTGATCACTCCTAGCCGTGGGCGAATGCTGTGCTTGAAACCACAGTCTGGACTGCGGATGATGTCATTGGTGGTGAGTTGCAGTGGACGAGCCCGCCATCATGCCCTGACTGGAGACTGCTACAAGTTGTGTTTGCTGGGCAGATACCAATGACAGTGTCTGAAATTTCCAAGCCACGTGGGCCTCGTCATAACCACGCTGCCACTCGGGTAGTTTGCTCGCTCGCTGAATCTGGGGATCTCTCTCGGTGGGAGAGGGCGCGGTGGTGGTCAGTTCACGGGGAGCGACAACGAGGGCGCCGCGCCACTTCAAAAGAAGAGACCAAACAACCAGACAACTTTTGATTCTCTACACAGTCGAAGAATTGAATTCTGTATGAAGGACGTTGTGGTAGAAGTATACAGCGGATGGAAGCGTTGGTTGAATCAATGCGAGCCAGACCCTCGGTGCTCCAGCCGCCCTCTACCCCAAAACCCCAATTCAACACCACCAACACAGCTATCATCCCCACGAGAAACACGCAAAACTCGCCCTCCGAAAACTTCCCCGATGAATTGAAAGTTGCAAACAAATCCCCAAAGTTGGTTTAACATCCTAGAACATGCGCACGTTTCCATTGGGTCCTTTGGCGCAAAGTGGGCGGCGCACTCGCTCTCAACTCACCTTGCGCTCACTTCTCACCTCGACCTCACTTTGCGACCAACACCCCTGCCACTGGGCGTTGGGGAAAAATTTTCACACATAAATCCTCGCCCACACCTCCAGGCATTTCCCTTTTTCTTCTTCCCTCTTCACACTTGTCACCACATCGACATCTTCATTCCAATTCCAAGCAAGACGTCTTCGGTCGTCTGTACTGCCACAACAAACTTCACTCTTCGCGAGAGACTGCATCTTTGTGTACTCGAGACGACTTCGGTTGTAACTTTGGTACATCTTTGAGGCAGGTCTCTTTCCGTCAGAGTTGTTCTTCGTGTCTTTCCAGACTTCGTTTCTTCACTTCCCCAAAGCTTTCTCCCGTTTCAATCTTCTCGACACTTCATTGTCACTTCTTCTCTTCATTATACCCAATTCCCACTTCTGGACCACGCATCTTGACGTTGTCCAACTTTACCCACCACATTCTCTCGTTCCGATCTGTTGCCTTTTACAATGGACAACATGTTCGGAGGCGGAGATTTCGAGATGGACCTGGGCAATGGAATGGCCTCTGATGCCACCATGACCTTCGATCATGTCTTTGGCGACAATGACCTCGGCGACAATGGCCTTGGCCTCGACGATACTGGCAACTTCGGAAGCACTATGATGGACGGCAATAGCATGTCCAATGTGAGTTCAATTCCCCGACTTCAGAGCATTATAGTGAAGTGGCTTGTAAGCTAACATTTTTCTCCAGGCAATGCTTGGTCTGCAGAACTGGAACACTCCCTCGACCGCTTCTTTCCAACCCGATGATCTTGGCCTTCTGCCCACTGGTACTCAGCAGCAAGCTGCTACTCCCATCGTTTTCAATGACGAACCGATGGCGGATCCCGCTGGATCCTTCAGCAACCAGAATCTTGAGCAGCCGCAGTTTAACAGTACGGCAGACGACACTCTTTTCGACCAGATGTGCGCGTTCAATGGTATTCTAGTAAGTATCAACAGCTTCCAACTTCTAGCAAGAAACTGACCGAGATGCAGTCCCCCACCCAGTGCTTCAATGACGAGGTTCTTGGCGCTCAGTCGGAGCAGATGAATTCGGTGAGCTTCAGAATTCCCGTTTCCCATTCTTCGAAATTTGGCGAGAAACTGATACAGTTTAGGACACCCAGGTCTTCAATCAGGGAGAGACTAAGCAGTCTCAGCAGTATGAAACTCCCAACCTGGAGATGCCTGCTGGTTCTGTTTCTGCCTCTACCACTCCAGCTCCGGCTCCAGTCTCAGTTGCGCCTCAGTTTGCTCAGCAGCAGCAGGTTTCCAACATGACCACCATGCCCATTGCTTCTGCCTATACCACTCCAGCTTCAACTCCGGTCGCAGTTGCACCTCAGTTTGCCCAGCAGCGAGTTGCTAACATGGGGAAGCCTACTGCTTCTACCTCTACTACTCCAGCTCTAGTTCCAGCTCACCCTGCCCAGCAGCGAGTTGCCAACATGGGGATGCCTACTGCTTCTGCCTCCATCACTCCAGCTCCGGCTCCAGCTGCAGTTGCACCTCAGTTTGCCCAGCAGCGAGTTACCAACATGGCGATGCCCACTGCTTCCGCCTCTACCACTCCAGCTCAGGCTTCTCGTCAAGTCCAGCAGTTTGGCTATCAGCTCAATGCTACTGCCCCTGCCTTTTCTCCTGCTCAGACACTCCATCTGTCCCAGCCTGCCGCCCCGGCTAAGACTCCCACTGCTGTCCCTGGAATGATGAACCTCCAGCAGCAGATGCAGCTGATTCAGATGCAACAGATGCAGCAGATGCAGCAAATGCAGCACATGCAGCAACTTTATGGTAATCCCTTCAACCCCAACGTCCCTGCCAATGCCGCGGTTTTGCAGCAACAATACCTTAATCGTATGCGTGCCCAGCAGCAGACTATTCAGCCTCGTGCTCAGGATCGCCAGATTCAGAACAACCGAGTTCAGCAACAGCAGCAGGCCACTCAGCAGGCTGCCATCCCTCAGCCTCATGTTCAGCAGGCTCCTCAGCAGCAAGCTCCTCAGCAGCGTGCCCAACAGCAGACTCAGCAGCAAGCTCCTCAGCAGCGTGCCCAGCAGCAGGCTCCTCAGCAGCAGGCTCCTCAACAGCAAGCTCCTCAGCCTCGTCAAGCCCCCAGCAACAGGCATCTCAGCAACAGGCATCTCAGCAACAGGCTTCTCAGCCTCGTGCTCAGAACCGTCAGGCTCAGCATGGCCAAGCTCAACAGCAACCGGCCGTTGCCACCGTCACCACTGCCAACCCAGCTCCCAGCAAGACCAAGCGTGGTCAAGTTGTCCTTGGCCAGAGAATACCTAGCGATGCCACTCTTCAGCGCATCAACATGACTTTCGAAAGTGCTGCCATGGACCCTCGTACTGCCTGGGCTATGGCCAACGACCTCACTCCCTCTACTCGCAATGACATGCTGCCCCTCAAGGAAGCTAAGATGAACTATGTCCATGGCTGGGTTGGTAAGCAGCCAGAGGGCAAGTCTTCTCCTGAGTTGTACTGTGACTTGACCCTAAGACTAATACCCTATCTAGGTCATGCCGTGCCAACTGACCATCAAGCGCCCACACCTGTCAATGCGAGACAGGCGCAGAATCTTGTAAGCCCTGCCCAGTCACAGCTTCAGCCTCGTCAAGCTAACCAAGCTCAGCAGCCTGTCGCGGCTCACCAGCAGCCTCGCCAGCCCCGACAGCATGTTTCTCAAGTTGCCCAGCCTACTCAGCAGCTTCAGCGACCCCAGCAGACTCGACAGCCCGCCGCTTCTCAAGCTAACCAGCAGCAGGCTCAAGCAGCCTTGGCTGCCCGAGCTGCCTCT
Organism: Neonectria sp. DH2; assembly: GCA_003934905.1. NCBI lineage: Eukaryota > Fungi > Ascomycota > Sordariomycetes > Hypocreales > Nectriaceae > Neonectria > Neonectria sp. DH2. The sequence continues at coordinate 1,412,861 of RQWH01000012.1, read as the reverse complement.
CAGCAGAGTCGTCAAGCTCAGCAGAGCCGTCCAGCTGCCTCTACTCCTCAGGCTGTTCAGCAGCTTCAGCAGCCTGGATTTGCTCCTCTGACTGTCACCAAGACTCGACGCAACACTGCTCAGTCTCAGGCCCCTCAACAGCAGCCTCTCCGGATCGAGCAGTATGTTCCTCCCATGCTAACTGCCCAGATGCCTGGGCCTGTTCATCCCTTCAACAAGCCGGCCCCAAAGCAGCCAGCTGAATATGGAGGCATTGCTCTGGGATCACGAGCTCCTCTTCCCAAGGTTCGATCTGCCTCTGCCCCTTGCCCCTCACCTGTCACCAAGACACTGTCTGGTGACAACACTGCCGAGCCATCTCAGTTTGCCAAGGCCAACGCTGCCCGAAAGACCAACACCACCAAGCTACGCAAGTCTCCCGCGACCCTCGATGGCTAGGAGCCTAAGACGGTCGCCGGTGTCTGGGACGAAGGCCTCCGCAGAGCCTTCAAGCGAGGCACTGACATGACCCAGGGAATGATTCACACATTCCTGGTGGACCAAATCACACAGAACGGAACCCTCTTCGGCTGCAAGATCGAGCTTCCCGCTGGCGCGGAACCCACCACGATCGCGGCTAAGGTTGGTACCACTCTTCAGAACTTGGCTAAGTTCGATTACCGCGGCGAGGTCACAAGGTACTCGGAAACCATTCGTGGCACTCTGGTCAAGGACCACGCCAACTTCTTCCCTCCATGGTTCGAGTCTCTCAACCTCGGCGAACCTACTGATGAAGATGACACAGCCACCGAGGCCACGGGCTCCAAGGGTAAGAGAGCTGCAGATGACAACACAGCACCCGCTCGAGCTCCCAAGAAGCAGAAGAAGAGCAAAAATGCCCAAGAGCAGTCTTCTACTGGCGACAACCAGGCAGCCGGACCCAGCAAGACCACCAAGAAGGCAAAGGGAAAAGTACAGCCCAAGGCCAAGGCCTCAACTCAAGGCAACAACACCAACAGTTCCCAAGCCCCAGCAACTCCTTTCCCCAAGAACAATCCCAAACAGCCCACCACTTTCCAGTTTATTTCTCTCAATGGAAAAGCCCTCCCTGAGAACCGTTTTCCATTTGGAGACTTATCCAATGAGTTCCTGACTACACAGTCTAGCAATGGCAAGGATACCGGAATGCTTACTCCCCCAGAGTCAAACTTCCCCCAGGGCAGTCGCCAGCGTCCAGTGACCCAGGTTGCCAACATGGGCGAGCAGCCTGCTATGATGACCAAAATCACCACATCGAACTTCCCCCAGGCCAGTCGCAAGCTTCCAGTGACTCAGGTTGCCAACATGGGCGAGAAGCCTACTACCATGGTGGCCAACACTGCGCCCGTCTTCCACGCCGCCAATGGCATGATCTTCCCCGTCCCCAAGCCTCAGTTGACCGCTCCTACTCCCCAGACCAGCCTCGCCCTGCCCGTTCCTCAGACCAAGGTCAACCAGCCCGTCCCTCAAACCACCTTGGCGCTGCCCACCCCCGTCAAGCAAATGCCCCAGAAAGTCGTCGATGTCGAGGCCTAGACTGTCACGAACACCGTTGACTTGACCACCCAGGCTGAGCAAAACACCGAGCAGAATGATTCTAACATGCCAGATGCCCCCGATTCCCAGAGCAACGATGATGACATGATGTCTCTCTTTGGTGAAGAACCAGACGAGGTTGACCAAGCCCCTCCTGCTATCGATCCCATCCAGGCCCGCATCAACGAACTCACCCGCTTTGATAGCAGCCTTCCCCTGAGCATCATCAATGCCTTCATCACACCTGCGCATGATTCCCCCTACACCGCCGTGCAAAACGCCATGGCCCAAAACGAATTTGGAGACCAGAGCCACCTTCTCTTCAACAAGGCCTTCAGTGACCAGGCCAAGATGGAATACGACGCCCTGTGCCGCAGCAACTTCCAGATCGGTGAAAAGGAGAAGCCCGAGTGGGACGTGACGGTTCGCAACGCAGAGAAGCGAGCTCGCAAGAAGAAGCAGCGCGCCGAGGAGCAACAGGAACCAGAGGAGCTCATTGCTCAACTTGGAGACTTCATGAAGATGCAGGAGCAGAACCAAGCGACTTCATCCACCCAACCCGAACTTGATCACCAGGCTGAGTCGAACAACCAAGTGGCTTCATCCACCCAACCGGAAGCTACTCACCAGGCTGAGTCGGACATGCCGATATCATTTGAGTTCTCTTAAAGACCAGTCTTGGTTCTTTGTGCATGAGCTATTCACTCTTCTTCGGAAATGACTGACAGTGCTGGCACTTTCGGATATTTCGAACATGCTCAACACCATTCCCCAAAAGGGGCCAAACATAAAACTTACAGACAATACAAAAAAATGGATTGCGAAGATTTGGAGCAGGAAAGTACATGGTTTTGTATGATTGCTTTTTGCTATGCGGATACGAGTCTTTGGCTTCAAGGGACGGGACGGAATCGATCGAGGAGGGGTAACCGCGATTAAGATACTGATACGCAACGAATGATGACTGATGAGTTATGAATCGCATGAACAGGCAGACGGAGGAAGGATTTGATTTCATTGAGGGCAAATGGTAGCTTGGACTTTGAGGCATATGGTACATTCGAACACAGCTGGCTTTTCCATGTTCTGAGGGAACATGGACACAAGGGAATAGGCAAAGAAAATGACAAACATGACGCTTCTGTATCACTTGAAAGAGCATCCAATCGCGCTTTTGCTTATTGTGCTTGTACTTCATGATATGTGCGAAGGTGACTGTGATGTTGTGGTCTTGCTTCAAGGGTCACGAGGCCGCACCATGGCTAAGTGGCACGTGACAAACTTGACAGGGACCGAGGGCAGGACGGGATGAAAGGAATCACTTCAACAGCCGTGACTGCGCAGCATCAATGGCAAGAACGACAGGAAGGGACGCCCCTGCCAACGTTGCTGCATCACCAGGATGCACGGACGGGAAGCTTGATGGGTGATGGCGGGGTTGCATGAGGGAGTCCACTGAAGCTCCTCCCCTGACCCGCGTGCCGAAGCTCACTGGAGCAACCCATCTCAGAGTCCCACTGAGGGATCCTGGCCCCATCACCATTCCCTGTTGTCCTTCATCGCCAAGACCAAGCGCGCCTTGGATGGAGCGCACGCAATTTAGCGGGCGGGCGGCGAGCGAAACGTTTGGCGGAGCAAGTGCGGAAATGCCACGCAGCTCAACGCAAGCTGGGGTGGTGAATGCTGGTGCGTCTGCGCATCGCAGTTACGGATGGATCCTCGACCAAGGCGAAGCGATGAAGGGGAAAGGGGGTTGGCGATGGGGCAAGCTCCTCTCTCCACTACGTGAGATTGCACAAGGGCGGTGGACTTCATGCTCTCCCGTAAAATGATGGAGTAATCCCCAATCAACTCTAGGACCACGTCGTCTATCTCCAGTGTCTCTCTGTGTGCGATAATGATGGACAGATTATAACTGGAGGCGGTACAGTATCCAACTTACAGGCTACCTGACTTACCTTCCTTCTAGTGACCAGCCCTGCCTCAGCTTTGAAAGTGGGTGCCGCGATAGCCGATGCGTCGTCGTTGAAGCGCCCGGGCCGCTTGCGGTCGACTGCACTCAAAAGCTGCTGTAGTACACGACTCCACAAGCTGCAGCGACGGCGTCTAAAGCATAGCAGGAATGCCACCAAACGACGGGCAGGTGCAAGTGCTGGTGCTAGTGCGGTCGGCTTACAAGGGGCAGAAGGGGAGCGGCGCTCTCCAGTCTCCACGAGCCGAGATGGCGTGAAGTCGAGTGGCGTGGCGACAAGGTGAGATGTGAGGTGAACAGGTCTGTCCCTGTGACACATGAGCACCAACCATCATGCCTTCGTCGGTGACCTCCTCTCGTCTCTTTCCCCCATTTCACTGTATGCGCGCGTCGCACCAAAAAAGCTGGGCCGGAGACGGCTCGGACATCCGGAGGCGACAGGTCCAAGCCTGGATTTGGGGTCCCGACGTGGACATGGAGCCGAGCCGTGACGTCGCGAAGGTTGCTAATCCGAGGTTGCTCAATCCTGGTTGAGAAGGCATTTGTGCGGTGTACGACGTACGAAGCACGGTGCGATGTGCTGGCTGGAACAATGGTACGTACCAAGTACGGAGTACAGCAGGGGAATTAATTACAGGGCATGGCTGCTGTGATCCATAGCATGTCAACCGTGTCGCAGAATAAACACGTTGATGGGGAACTGGGGGGAGCCGGCCGGGGTGGGCAGCTTCTTGCGGGCGTGGTTGGGTGGGTTCTGGCTGGTGGTGGAGCATGTGGTCTGGCAGATGATCGCCGCTTGTTTGTCAGGCATTTACATGATCGAGACTGGAGATTGGAGGTGAGAGGGTCCAGGACTCCAGGCGGGGGATAAGAGAGTCGCGAATGGAGTCAGGGTAAAGAAAGATGACTTGGGGGGACTTGGGGGGACATGGGCCAAAATGGAGTCCCCTTCTGGGGAAAGGGACAAGGAGTGGTGGAGAGATCTTTGGAGCTGGAGGTGTCCTAGGTTCTTGGGAGGGTCCATCTACGAATAGGCGAAGATATTTGGATGGTGTCTGGCCATCCGGTCGAGCCTCCCACCGTTCCGCTGATGGTGTTGGCGAAAATCAACTGGGGCTCTGTCGCTGGTGAAACCCCGACGGATGGGATGTTTTTCGCGTTTCGTAAATCTGGGCATCAGTTATGATCATCATGGCATGCCACGGGGAGTTGTTGAGGAAGTGCCAGGGAGAGGCCTCGGAGATGCCTGATGGTGAACGGATGCCGAGTGACAAGTGACAAAAGTATGACATCTGATTCTGCATGTGACCCAACCGACCAACAAAGCGACCAGCCGACCGACAGCAACTTACAGGACTGACCGAACTAGCAGTTACTGGTTAAGGAAGAACCAGGAGTGAGTGAGGAGACTGAGGCAAAGAGCAGGGGATGGGAGAGCGGCTGCAAGCTGCAACCAGGACTGCACCGGGCACTCGACATTAGGCGTTTCCTCTTAGCCCCCGTGAGTGCAGCTGGAGTGCATTAGAAGCGATCCGCAGCTATTCCAGACGAAGATGTGTCTGTGTCTCCGTGTGTGTCAACCCGCGCACAAAAGCGGGATGCGGATCCTCGGGTGGTGGAGGGGTTTTCAGCGCTGAGAGAGTCTGTGTAGGCCCTGTAGTGGAGGTGGTGGTGGACCTCTTGGAGAGGCTGCTGGGGGACCGTCTAGGCTTGCCGGGGCCCTCCGGCCTAGGGGATTTAAGCCTGGGCCGGCTGACTCGCGAGCGGCCAATGAGGGAGACCAATTGGGCGCCCCGGCTTTTCCACCCTGGCGTCGGTGGGCGGAGGGATCTGTGGTGGCTGGTGCGCAAGCGACTCACTCTGCAAGGTTCTCTGATCTCTTGACGATGGATGGATGACTCTTCTTTATTTTCGTGCCTCTTTGTTGGTTGGTGTCGCTGCTCACTTTTTTTCTGGCGACCGGGAAGTGGCGCTGCTGGTTGCAGTCACACGACTCACGGCTCCACCCCAGCTGGTAGTTCGTAGTACTGCTACGACGTGTGGTTGCGAATATTCGTACCGGCGATTGGACGAGGGATCGAGAGTATTGAGTACTACTTTTGCTACTTTTTCGGAGGTTGCTGTGCCGTAGGCGATGTCTTGTTGGAGGGGTTGAGGCAAGAGAGACATAGCTAGAATATCTCTCACCGGATTGATTGATGCTTGAGAGTTGCTTCGGCTACCTAGTACTAATTATCTACTGGTAGGTACGTACAGTCGGGGTAGTTGGCCATGCGCGCATCTACTACTAGTATGTAGAACCCCATCCATCGCATTGTGCTGGGCAGAACCTGACGTGCATGGAACTCACCGCCCTGGCTGGCTGGCGGATGCTTCCTCTCCACTCGCCGCGTCGCAAGGTGAAGGTGAAGCAGAAGATGGGCGAAATGTGCATGTGGAGACTGGAGAATACCAGGGCACAAGGCGTGTACTGGTGACCTCGCAAGACCTGGCTGGACCTGGCCCTTGACCTGGTTTTTCTTGGCCTTTCAAGGGCCCTGCCAGACTCGACGTCCCCTCCCCCCCTCGTCGAGCTAAAATCTGTTCCGTGCGCGCACAAGCACACATGCAACCAGCGACAATCATCATTCCGCTTCCCGCCTCCCGCCTCCTCCCACATCTCGCGAGTCCCCTCGCCATCTCATCTCGCGCCAGGTTTGGAGGCCAGCAAAGCAGCTCGCAAAGCAGCCCCAAGACCAGGCCCATCCGACCCTAGCTCGCTTGAGCCGGCGGCGCCTAGAGTACCGTGTACTTGGTGCCTGTGCTACTGATGGATCATACTTTGGCCGTCCGAAAATTCAAGAAGCAAGCTCGCCGCCGCCCCATGCTCACCACCACCACCATGTCGTCGCCGCCGCCGTCGCCGCTGTCGCCGCCCATTCCCCACGGCTCTCCATCTGTCGTCGGGTCCGTCAGTGGTCGCGACCAGCAGACGGGGACGACTGAGTTTGGACCTTTACCTGGTACGTCGGCTGTTCTTGTTAGCCTTTTCTCGTCTCAGCCTTTGGCTTCCCCGGATCAGACTCCTACTTGCTCTCTTCCCTTTCCTCTGTGCTTGTCACTCCTGCTCCCCCTTTCAACCCCAAAAGTCATCCATCCATCTGCATCCGTCTATCCTCCCCTCCACCTCGTACCTCGCGTGGATTGCATCTTCGCTGCCTGCATACGGGGACGCAAGCACACACCCACAGAGACACAAGCACAGGCACGACAGCAACCATAAAGGGAACATTGCACATTACCCCGGCTCAGGCCTAGTCGTGTCCGGTCGTGGCGCTCTTTGTTGTCTTTGCGTGTCTTGCCTTAGCTGTGCTGGTCTCGATCTTGTCTCAATTCTATCCGGCAGCTTCCTTTCCCATTTCGCAATTGCACCTGGACTGGACTCGGCCGCGGCGTCGCCGATCATGTCTTGAGTGAGCCCAATCCATCTCGTCCTCTCCTGTACTTCTGCCTCTACTTCCCCTCTGCCCTCCTCTCTGTCATCCTTGCCTCGTCCTATTATTCACCTCTTCCTGCTTGGCCTTGTGCCTTGCTTTTTCTTGCTTGCCCGCCCAGCCTTACCCCAGCCCATTGCCCATTTGCCCAGTCTTCTTCCCGGGCCACCTCCGACGTCGCTTTACTTGCTCGACGTCACATCGCGCGTGCAACCACACACGAGACACTCTCAGACAGACCACAACTCGGAGCTGCCTCTCTCCACCACTACCACCACCACCACCAACAATAATAACAACACCACCTCCTCCTGCACCGTTCATCCATATTACCCACCCATATATACCTTCCCCAAACCACAGAGACCGCTCAAGACTCTTGCCCTGTTTCCAAAACTCCATCATTATTCCGCCCGTCCAAGCAATCAAATACAACTCTTTGCTCTGCATTTAGCACCTCCTAATTATTTCGCCACCACTAACGAACAACAAAGTACTACCCCAACCGACATCCAACCCCGACATCATACCACCAACAACCGTGCATCCTCTTCTCCAGGCCACTCCCCGCATTCTCGCTCTTCAACTGCCGCCACTGCTCCCATCCCAATTCCAAAGCCATCTTCTTCCCTTGGCCTTGCATCGCGGGCCTCGCAAGCCCCGGCACACCCCGCCATGATCTTCTCCGACATCTACAGGAGCCCGCGGTCTCCCATCGCAAAACTTCGTCACCAGTCTATCCAACTGTCTACGCCTTTATCCCCTACAACCCCAGATTGGGTCACCGAGGAGCACGCCGACCTGTTGAGCAGAGACAAGAACAAGCAAAAGGAGGCCGTCAAGCGCTATCTAGATGCGAAGGTCAAGAACGATTGGGACTTCCAATGGCCATCACAGTCCGTCAACCCGGACCCGGAAAACGTCATCCCCGACGACATCATTGCTGCACCATATGTTCAAACCAGTACCCTCGACAACGCTGCTCTACCAGGAGTTGAAACCACTACCCTCGAAACTACTGAGCCGGTCAAGCCCGTCCAGGACGAAACGCGGGACGACGATGGCTACCAGGTAGACGACGATGACGAGAGTGATGCGGAATCGACTTACAGCACCGTATCTGAAGATCCTGTGCACTACCGCCCCCGCACTGAGTGGACCTCGGATCTCTCCGACGACGAGCCTCTTCCCTCCCGCTCCCCATTCCGCTTCGACAGCCCGGGCAACGTCGGCCCCACGGTCCAAGCTGTCATTTTTGCTAAGCAAGCCAAGCGACGCAGAGCCGTCCGAAAGGAGTCCGAATGGAATGCAGGTCTAGCCTGCTTCGAAGCCAGGCGAGCTGCTTGGACGGGCGCCCGCACGGTCCGTGTCCGTACCAAGCCCGTCTCATCCCCGTCCGCTTCCCCGCGCTCCCCGCGCCGCTTCTTCTTCCGCCGCTCAATGTCAAGCTCGCCACCAAGTTCCACAGTCTCCTCCACTCAACATCCAAACGTTAGTGATGCCTCCGATGCCTCTTCCCTGGCAAAGGGTGACGAGAAGGAATTGCAAAAGCAGCAGTCAAAGGACACAAGCCCCTCAACCCCCCCGTCGAGCCAAAACTATCCCGTTGAGACCCTCATTCCTATTGCGCCACCCCTACTACCTCCGAACAACATTCTCCGCGCCTCCATCACACCCTCGGTCTATATTAGTCTCTACGACAAGGTCATTATCCACAGCCTTCAGCCCTCATGTCCCATAAACCTCTCTGACATGCTTCGTGCCTGTGTCACTGGCTGGAAGCGTGATGGCGAATGGCCCCCGCGCCCTGCTGCTGCAGTCCCTTCTCCTGTTGTTCGCAAGAAGAAGAAGAAGCCAACCCCACCTCCGCAGGAGAACTCTGGCAACGTGGCCCGTCGCATGAGTTTTGGATTGCTTGGCCGCGATAAGGATGAAGAGTCAGCCCCTGGCAAAATATTTCGACGTAGCCTGCATAAAGCCCTCGGCATTGCGAACTATGGGGCACAGGATATTCCAGCGGCAGCGAAGCCCAAGCAGGGCTAAATGCATCGCCATGATGCAACGACACTTTTCACGATTACGATGGGGTGGGCTGGGTATCGAGCATGGCTATAATGCAAGGCGCAAATGATTTGGGTTTGCGGCATGTCGGCATGTCGACGGGCAAGGGCACACCTGCAGTAGCGTGGTTTTCATTTTCTCTGTCTCTATCCAGCATTCATCTATTGAAGGGGCGGTGTTTGTGCTTGGCTTTGTATATACCCCCATTCACTGGATTACATAGCCGGGCCCAGAGTTGCTCAGCTCTGGCCCATCATTTTTAGCGGATGAATAATAATTCAACATAACGTTTTGTTGGAGACTTGTAGCTTACTTGCATTGGAGGTTGAACTTGTTTTTGACTGGGCTTGCTATTTATCTTCACAGTTTGCTTTAGTGTTCGTGTAAGGGGCACATGATGCGGAAGCCAAGGTAGACTTGCTCCAGATATTGTAAGAAATTGTGAATTGGAAATGCTAATAAACGACCTAAGCTGGCAAAGGGAACCAAACGTATCATATAAAAGAATAACAGGTAAAGATTTGGAACTCGGTCTCCCAAATGACCGAAACAGACACTCGATGATATTAGGGCCAAGTTGGAATAACAAGATTGGACCGAAACCTGAGACGAAATAGGTCAACAAAGGCGCAGGCAGAATCACGTAACCCCTTCTCGCTCGTCATCACCATCATTTCCGCTCATATGCCCGGCCGGCCGTAATACGCCGCTCTCTGTTCTTAAGAGCAATGTCCCTGGACATGATGATCAATATAATCAGAAGCGAAGTCGCAACCAGGGTATGGGCATGAAAGCTGCATGGTCCTCAGACCTCCAAGCATCGTTTGAGTGTAAGGTGGCGCATCGGGATGTTTTGATTGGCGGTGCTTGACAAGATCCTTCTCTCTGAAGTAACCTTTGGCGCCAACCCGGTCGCAGCCAGATGCCGTGCACTGGAAGGGTGACATGTCGTGGGCGGTTTTCATGTGTTTGCTGTAGTCTGAATACTTCGTGAACGGTCTTTCTTTTTTCTGAATATAGTTAGGTAGGCAATAGAATGAGGCGTCCCGGTATTCCGGACAATCAGTTTCGGCACAAGCGCCCACAAACTGATGCCATGAAAATTTTGTGGACTTTGGGCCGGGCATCTTTTCTTCGGCATCATGCTTGTGATATTGCACGATGTGCTGTTTGAGATGGTCTCGGCGAATGAAGGCTGATTCGCCACGATGCCTCTTGCAAAAAGGACAGGGATGCTGGGGCTTCGTGGTGTTCTTTGTCTTCAAGTGTCGAGCAAGGACATCAGACCTGGAAAACTTGCTGCCACATCTGCACATGAAAGATGCGTGTCCAGAAATTCGCCCATGGCGATTTAGTTCGGTCTTGTTGGTGAAGGTGTCTCCGCATTCGATGCACTGGTGGCTGGCTGCTGTTACAATAGCTTCGTGATCCTGCATCGAAGCTGTCGAGCCGGACTCCACACCGTATTGTGAAGTCGTCAATGAATGAGCAGCCCAGTCTACAGCAGAACCAGAGGACACTCCGCCCGATGTGGAGCTGTTTGACAAGGCTGGGCTGCCTGCACGAATGGGGCCTTTGCATGGCCAGGAACTATGTTGCACCGCCCTTTTTGTTAGCAGTTGATAAAAAAAAAACTCACACATCCTGGGGTAGTTGGGGACAGGCCAGGGCCTCAAAGTCGAACTCCGGACCAATGATGGCAGGGTGATCCCAGATGTCGAGGTTGAGCAGTGATCTATTGGTCTGGAGGGCATCCATGACCCTGGAAGCCTGATCAGGGTTGATGTACTCGGACATGGTGGCGGCGAGGTTTGTGTTGAAGCGGCGATGGGAGTTGATTGGTGTGTGCGAATGTGAGTAGGAGGTTTTTGTGTACAAAGCGCCCAGGGAGACCCATGGGGACTGCCATGGTTATGACTTCGCTTCCCGGGTCTCTCGCCGCTTTAGCAGATCGAAGAATTTGAAAAGGGCGGTATGGAGCGGTTGAAGATGGTGGCTGCAGCATGTTGGGGCAAAGGGACTTCGTGATAGGTTGCCTGGTGGCTGTACGAAACAATCCCGCCCTGTTTTGCTGGCAACAGCTGTAACACGAGACGGTGGCGCCAACAAACACAGAATCTTGGATTAAAGGCTTGTTGTGATAGGTCGCCTGGTGGTTACGAACTCGCCGTTGGCTGACAGAATGCAGATGTCCGGTGGAGGCTGTGTATCCCCTTGTTGACTCGTGCTGTCGACCTTGGCTGCGATGTGGCACAGACCAAGATGGCGATGTGTTGAAACTTGACCTGAAATACTCCCAGCCAAATTAGTAGTTGATAGTTGCAAGTCGCATCAAGATGGAAGAGCCCGAATTTCAGAGGGCGTTTCTCGGTGCTTGTCTCGACAGACTGATGAAGAAGCCAGGCAATGTAAGGCAGTCATGCAACAGGCAGGCGACAACTTCATTGTCACTAGGCGGAGGAAGATGATAAAAATTAAGTGATGCCATCCTCGAGTCGAATTAGAAGCAGGGCTGGTACAAACCGTAACCCCTATATTCATATTTAGTACTTAGAACTTAGGAAAGCAGAGGAAGACAGCAACTCACTTTCAGCACACTACTCAGTCTGGGTGAACAACACGGCCTGCAGATTCTTTATCAGTGAAGGAACAGCGCCAGCCAGATCCTCAAGCACGTCCTGCGCATACTCGGCCTACGACTACACCGCGACATCCTCCAGCGCCAACTCCTCGCTCGCCACAAACGCCTCGATCTTCCACTCACGCGGCGGCTCCTCTTGCGCATACACCGTCTACATCTGAGTGCTGACCGTCTGAAAGTCGAGCCTCTCGACGTGCTTCACCAGGGCATCGAACCGGTCCATCGTCGCCTGCCAGTCGGTGTGCACCGCTTCATCGGCTCCTTGAGCCCGGCGCCCTCGTGCACCTATGCGACGTGCTGGTCCTGGACCTTTTTTTTTACAGCAGATTCTCCATTGCCCACCAATTCACAACCTCGACGCGCACCGGTGCCTATTGCCAACAATGCCCCATGACCAAAACCTCGATGGGAAAGTTGATGTTTCGCCCGCTTTCTCGTCACCAAACGTCGCAGCACCCAGGCAACCGCCGGGCAGCGTAGTCGCAGTCATGCCCTTGGACCGTGACGAGATGTTGACTGTCTTCTAGATAACATTATGCTCCTGCTACTCCATAAGGTTTCCATCCACAGATCCCTAAACCTCAAGACCGATACAGCCGAGCCCACGAGGAGTTCCTTCTGGTGCTCAACACGAACCACATGCTGAACAAAAGACGAGAAAGGGAATGTTTATTGGATCGGTTGTCGAGCGCAGAAGCTGACGAAAGATTCGAGGCAAGCAGATCTCATCGTGTTCGGAACTGGAGATAGGCCTTGCCATCCGCGCCTTGGCCGAGAAACCACTTGATAGAGATGCCCCAAAGGCAGCTTGATCCGAACTTCGAGCTGGGTAAGCAGTGTGGCAAAAGTATAGACGCCAGAATTAACCTCGTAGTGAACGAATTGAGCTCCAATCCCTTCAATGACCACCCCCGAGCCTTTGGTCGTTCTCTATAAACACGGTTCGCAAGAACTCATTGCGAGATACTAGATATCTATAGCTGGCCATGAGCTTGTTTCAATCGACCGAGTAGTCAACGGAGATGAGTTGTTGCCGAGTCGAGAAGCATGGCATCTGCGTAGTTTCCTGCAGAGCAAACTCCTGCAAAAGTCAAGCGAGAAGGATGTTGGCAATCTTCGAGTCGGAGTTGGTCAGTCGAGGCCGGTCATTGTCTCCGAAAAGGCATCGATGCCCTCAGCCCCCAACAGCGCGAAGGTGGACACCTTCTCAACTACTTGAGTGTTCATCTCAGTTTCCTCCATGGCGTTGGTCATCTACAGAAACTGATTTTGCAAGATATGTACCACCGTCAACTTGGCTCCAGCGAGGCGAGCCCCAGACATTCATAATCAGGTCATCTCGAAGGAACAGGTTTCCGTTTAGGCCAATTTACTCTTCGAGAATACGGAGAACACGACTCCATAGACCCTGGAGTTTTCCCTACTTTCGTGAGGTTACGGTCACCTTCCTAACGGGATGAGGCTGGGTCAGCGAGCCAGCGTTGGTTTAGGCGGCTACGTTGCTGAATCGACGAGACTATTGGGGTTAAGCTTGGTCAGTTTGCCAGTCTGTAGAGTTTGCCTTAGACAGACGTCAGCTCCCCGTCGTAGATGGTGTTGATACAAGAGGAGTATCAAGAGAGGGGTTCTCCAGTTTAGCGGTGCTCCGGGTAACGAGTTCACCGACAGAGCCCTTGGGAAGAATTCGGGGTTTCCCGCTCGTGCGAGCCAATAATATGAGCAGCCATAGCATCAGTGTACTTCTTGAGCATCTTGTCCTCAGCAGAAGCGGCTGCCACCTCCCGAATGTCGCTCGGGCTGCTATTAGTGAGATATGCTAGCTTATCCAGAGTAATCCCTTTCTTCTCAGCCAGCTGCTGAGCGACCCTCTTGGACTGATGTAGCATCCGCTGCATTAGAAGCATCGTCACAATACGGGCGTCGAAACTAGTCATTACAAGGAACCCCTTATGATTAATGGAACACACCGGAATCAGTGCGTTGATCCTCAGCTCGAGTGCCTCCCAGGCTGTTTCATTGTCACCAGCGGGGACAAGACGGTTTGCGCACATGGCGCGGCAAATTTTGTCATCGGCTGTGGACGAGGCTGTAACTCGCAGTCCTTGAGACCACCAGGACCGACACGTCAGATGTGCTTCAGACCGCAACGTTCGTGTGCGATCTGAGAAATACATCCCTCCTCAATATCCCGGAGGTACTCGGAAACTAGGGCCTCGTAATCGACCTACACGCGTACAGAAACAGTAGTAATAATGAATCCCTTAGTTTCCTCGCTGTCAACAATAGGGGTGTTTCGGCCTGCTGGTGTCTCGCTACAGAAGACGTCGCTGCCGCTGATGTAATGCAAAATGAGGGCGCTCAGGCGGCCTGGATGACAGTCGCAGTAGTAGAGACAGCCGGCAAGGGTTCGCTCCATTTGCACGTTGACTTCAAGGAAGGAGTTTGCAGCTGTCTAGTAGTTAGCCTTAGTACTATCAGGTAACTGGGGTCCATTTTATGCTCTCATCAGTAGACTTCCGAGGAGGAACTTGATGAGGTGCTTGAAGTCGGCGGGGCGGGTGAGGATCTGGTTGTCGTAGGTCTTGTTGACACGCTTTACGATCACGGGGATCACCAGCCGTGGTACAGAATATGGCGCATGCACAGGTCGAGGTTGACTGTACCAATCTCTGTGTTAGGAATGACGGCATAGCGGCCGGCTTGCCCAAGTCTATGGTCTCATCTCGGTCCTGGGTGGTTTGTCTTGATGACCACCGGATTAAGCCGGGACCGGAAGCCTGGGCGATCCTGGCTCGAAGGATGGGATACTCTCGCTGGGCAGCATCAAAAGCATTGATGAGACGCTCCGCAGTTGTGAAATCTGGAAGCTCAACCGCTCGCTGGGCCACGTAGGCTCTCCCATTTGATAGAGAGAGCCATGAGAGCCTCCGGGTTATAGTGATACATGTACTCGATGACGTCCGTCTCAATATCATCAAGGGCAGCAGTCCCCTCTGTGTTTCAGTCCTTGTCCAAGAGTAAGAACGGAGCGATATCTTGTGATGTCTCAATAATCTGCACCACCCTCCACCACGTCGCTTAAAGCGATGTCGGAGAATAACTCAGAAACAGTCAATGTGAGAGCTTCATGATCCCGAGAAAGTCCCTGCCAATGCCAAAGAAGTTGCTCTAGCGGTAGGCTTTGACTTCGGCGGACTGAACCTTGTTCCACGCCCTCTTCGGCTTGCTCTTAGAGCCTGGTGAGGCGTGATTAAGATATCTCGGGGAAATATGTGTGCTCCTCCGTTCCGCCTGGGCGTGTGTCGTGGTGCCCTCCGCAATATGGAGGAGTTGTTGATGCATGATGAACTGCCGTACGGGAAGATGTAACCCCAGTCACTGCCACCGCCGCGAGCTCATCTTGACGATAGCATGCTAAAGTTCATGCCAGGAATAAGCCGTCTTGGATGACAGCAACATCGTGAGCACCGCCGGGGTTGGATATATGTGAGGGACTGTTCAAGACGGCGGGAACACCTCGGACCATGCGTGAAGTATGGCGAGTCTCGGGTGGGATGGGCTACCACCGTTGCCATCGATAATATGCATCAGGCGGTTTCGTCGGCAATTAATTGGGCTATGTGAGGGACGAACGTCGATAAGATGAGAGAACATGTCCACAGCCAGGAACCAAGACGAGGCGTCGTGTATCACCGACGAGAAGCTATCAATCAAGAATACGCTTCTTGACTTGTTAGCCCAGATGTGACCGCTGCGGGACAATCCCCTGTCAGCTATCTTGTGACGACGAAATATGATCGCAATATCTTTGAAGGAACGCTTCCCTTTTCGTCATACGACCATGAACTAAAATGCCATTATATGAATGCTCCCTTGCCGATTCTGAGCTTGGCATAAGTTATGGTTACATTGGTTGTTCACGAACAGGAGATCCGCCCCTGTCTCGCAACCTAGTCGGTATGAACTAGGGAGTTGGAGAGTAACGTTGACAATAGGATCATCGAAGCCTTGGCGGGCCCAAGGACTATATGTCGGAATAATTTACACTTGAACTGTATCTAGACCGTTCGAATCACACATAAGCTTGGGAAGTCCATACTATCAATCCGGGCTAAAGGTCATGAGTGGAAGATGTACAAGGTGATTTTGATAAAGCCCATCAATACTTGGGCGTCTGGACCACGTGGAGGATCCTGTGTAACGGTTGTCTGGAGTTGACGGGTCATACACATTAAAAGAACAAAAACCATGAGATATCCCGAATGCATAATAAGCAGGTGTGCGGGGCCTAAGTCTTCCACGGGAGGTTCCTGCGTCCAGGTTTCCGACTGGCGCAGTCTCACTTCACAATGAACCAACAACTTCCCGTCTAGCCGGAACCCCCACGCTTCATCCATAAGGGCCTCGCCATATACAAGCGCTAACATGGAGTCCAGCCATTGGTGATGCATCTTCTTCCGTTTTTGACAAGGCCACCGTCAGAAGCGACCTGGACAGTGCTTGTAGCATGTATGTACTTGCGGCCTACAAGCAGCCACGCGAGGTTCGCAAGGAACCCCCATCGCACATCCCGCGCACCTAACGCCTGATGCCCACCAACACCCACATGCCTTTTACCTCATGCGCCGAGAGGACCGCCCGGTCTGTGCTGTGAAACCAGAGCCCGAAGCCAAGGCATCGGAGTAGGTCGAACCCACCACCATCCTGGGAAGTAGCCTGCGGCTTGAAGCGAAGTGCCGAATGTAGCTTCCGCGCTGAATTTTGGTGGGTGGTGCATCATCCAGTCAACTTGGAGCTGCCCAAATTTCGCCTAGCTGACGGAGTCAAGACCAAAGCAGCATCATATTCTTTCGGGACATTCTCCCGTCCATGGTGACTTGAATCAACACCAACGACCCTGTCATGGCTGCAAACCGGTCAGACGGAGTGGGTGCGTGAAGCTGCTTCGTGGACACTTACGTACCTAGTGCTAAGGAAACCATCTCGTCCTCCACCGTGGAAGATCGCCAGAGGAGGGACTAATTCTAGGCCATGCCACCCACCCAGTATGATGATGTGACGAACTCTTCCCCAAGCCCGAGCTTCAACTGCCCTGAGACATCCTTGCGTAGGGCATGGCAGCCGTCGAGACCCTGGCTATGAGCTACACAAACAGGGGATGCAAGGCGGGACAGGTACGGAGCATTGCACAAAAAAAGACAGAGCAGAGCGCCAGTTCTCACCCCTCAGAGGTTGTATTCTGGATGGACTCCAATCGTGTACGTAATAATGGAGTCGGAGGATATGCTCCACTCCGCCGCGGTTGATCAGATAAAATTTTCAATCGGCCGGTTTCGGTCCGGGTAGGGGTGTCCTTAGAGCATCAGTGGAGCGTGCACGAAGTGGACCACTCATCTTATCAGATCATCAGATTAGATGCCTCCTTGGCAATTTTTCTTCCCACCAGAGAACGCGAAGCGGCGCTAATGGGCTTCGTGCTCATAAGCTCCACGGCCGGCGTCATGACCGGGGCGTTCTCAGAGAGCAACGAGTGGAGGGGAAAGCCTAGGTCTCAGATCACGACCCGAGAGATGCAGGACGGGGTCGAAGAAGCGAATGGTCGCAAACTAGCCATGTCGATGGCGACAGGGTCTCTGCACCACGATCCCGGAAAGTAATTGCCGCACCGGCGCCGTGCAGGTTTCTGCCCTCCTCGACTATGGAGATGCGCTTCTTTCGGCGCCCCACGTCCCAGAAGTTCCAGCGACGGCAGACGCAGTGGGTCTGGAACGCAAAGGCTGAGAAAACGGGTTAACACGGGTTGCGCGCGCTGGCGGGCGTCACTGTGGGTGTCGATGATGGCCATCAATTGCATATGGACCGGCTGCCCCAGACGAAGCCTCTCTCAAAGTCCTGCTTGAAGATCTCCAACACTACGGCCAGACGAATTCGTGGTTTGCTTGTCGCCGCTGCCATCGCCCATCATGACTGTCGATCCCTCGCACATCCAGCCCGAGCCCACGAGGCCAACGCAGAAAATGTCGGTCCTCTCCGGCCCTGTCGACCCTCCGCTCGTCGACCTGACCCTCGGCGAACTCCTCGAGCTCCAGACCTACCAGCATGGCAACCAGGAGTGCCTCGTCATTCCGTGGACGGGAGCCCGGTGGACGTACAATGACCTAAACCAGCAGAGCTCGGCACTGTCGCAGGCGCTGCTCGACATGGGCCTTGGCGTGGGCGACCGAGTTGGAATCATGGCTGGAAACTGCGAACAGTACGCGGCGGTCTTCTTCGCCGTGGCCAAGATCGGAGCCATCCTCGTCATTCTCAACAACACGTACACGCCCACTGAGGCCATGTACGGCCTCAAGTTCACCGATTGCAAGGTCTTGTTCACCACACCTCGAATCGGCCGGCTCGACAACGCTCAGCTACTCAACGAGCTCGAAAATAAGAAGACGGCACCAAAAGTTGTCATGCTGAGGGACGACAACTCCGGCAAATACCAAACCTATGACGAGCTAATCCAGTCGGGTCGGCGGCAAAGCCACCAACGGCTATATCGGGCCATGAGCAAGGTGCTTCCCCATCAGGTAGTGAACCTGCAGTTCACGAGTGGCACGACGGGATTGCCCAAAGCGACCATGCTCACCCACCAGTAAGTGGAGCGGGGAAACACGTCCATCATACATGCGCAACGGAGGAAATAGGAAACTGACCAGACCGCAGCAATTTGGTCAACAACTCGCGGTTCATTGGAGACCGGATGCGACTTACTCCTGCGGATATTCTGTGCTGCCCTCCGCCGCTGTTCCACTGTTTCGGCCTGGTTCTTGGACTCCTCGCCGTCATCACACATGGCGGCAAGATCGTGTATCCGGCCGAGGTCTTCGACATCCCCGCCACTCTCCTGGCAATCTCCGACGAGCGATGCACCGCGGTCCATGGTGTTCCAGCCATGTTCGATTCTTTGTTCCAGGCAAAGTGGCCGGAAGGCTTCAACTGCGATAACCTGCGCACTGGTATCATCGCTGGTGCCCCCGTGCCGCGATACCTCATGGAGCTGTTGGTTAACAGGTTCGGAATGACCGAGTTCACCAGCAGCTATGGCTTGACTGAGGCGTCCCCGACGTGCTTCAATGCCTTCACAGATGATGCCATTGACAAGCGGCTGACCACTGTCGGCACTCTGATGCCCCACGCCCAGGCGAAGATTGTGGACCGTGATGGCAACACTGTCCCCATCGGTGTGCGAGGCGAGCTATGCATGGGCGGATACCAACTCCAGGCTGGATACTGGAACAACTCTGAGAAGACCAGCGAGTGCATGATCCGAGATTCTTCGGGTTTCTTGTGGTTGCACACTGGTGATGAGGCCGTATTTGATGAGAACGGCTACTGCAGCATTACCGGCCGCTTCAAGGACATCATTATCCGAGGTAAGATTACTTCCCTCTTTTTCCTCTCCACGGAACCAAACTAACCTGTTGCAAAGGCGGGGAGAACATCTACCCCCTTGAGATCGAGGAGCGCCTCATGGCCCATCCCTCACTCTCGCGAGCCATCGTCGTCGGCCTCAAGAACAAGCACTACGGCGAAGTTGTAGGCGCTTTTGTCGAGCTGGCCGAGACCCAAAGTCAACCTACAGACCAAGAACTGCGTGACTGGGTCCGCAAGAAGCTCGGCGGCCACAAGTCGCCAACGCACATCTTCTGGCTGGGCCAGAACGACGTGCCGACGCTGGTGCCGCTAACGGGCAGTGGCAAGGTGCGCAAGTTCGAGATGGCCAAGCTGGGGGACGAGATTCTGAAGAAGCAAGCGAATACTTCTAAGTTGTAGATGCTGTTTTTTGTCGTTTTCGAGCTGCGCTTTAGACGCACGTATATTTTAGCACGTTAAATGATGATGATAGAAGGAAGTTAGCGGACGTGGAAAAGCACTTACATAGAGATCAAAAGATAAGAACAGATATTTTAAGCTTTCACATGCTGCCCAACCTTAGATCGGCTTGTTGGTTCACTCTTGTGTCACTGTGTTGGTTCATGGCACGGCATATGTTTCGCAGCCGGGGAATTTTCCTCGGCACTTGTATTTTCCCGCGATCTAGATACCTTAGGTACATGCGCTCATACACTCACCCACACTCGACCAACACACGTCCTAGCTTTTTAACCAACCTTGGCAAACCTTTCTATCAAAAATGCTATCACTCATTAAAAGCCCAAAACAGGCCAGCAATCGTATCTACAACTTGGGCACCAAACCGAGCCTGATTCCGCCGATGACTTTTTCGTTGTCAGCAAGCGGGCACAGTTGGAAGAAGTGCTCGCGCGAGCACCGCATGAAAGCGCTGCGCTTGCCCGGCAGATCGACAAACTTCTCCAGCCCGAAGCCGTGGATGAAGTCATACATGACGACGGTCGAGTTTGTCTCCTTGGGCTCTCCCACGACATTCATAGTGCGCGGGTCATCGAGGTACAGGTAGTGCATCAAGCTGCTCCACCACGCCGACACTCGATGCGGGCCACGGAAGCGCACGTCACCGACCAGCGAGTGGCGGCCTCGATCGAAGTCACCGGCGTCGTAATAACCACCGAGAGGGTCCTCCTGTGATGAAACTGTTAGCGCTTAGGTCTCACAGAGAAAGAGGGATCGGGTAGCTACCTTGGCCCAATAGACCTCGAAGTAGGCGAAATAGGTGTCATCCCACTTAGCCAGGACGGCGATCTGGTGAGGATCCTCGTGGATCTTTTGGAGGTACTCGCGGTGCTGCTCGAGAGTTCCCGTTTGGTTCCAGCCCTGCGTGACACGGGGGTCGTTCTGCCACTCGTGGAACAGCCGCAGATGCTCGGCGTCCTCGTAGTCGAGCGAGATCATGGAGAAGGTCTCCTTGAGATGAGGAATCCATCGGCTGTAGATAACGGAGCCAGGAGCAGGCTTCGCGGGTCGGATCGGGTGCCACGATTGCTGGCGTCGTTCGGGGTCTTGGGGATCACCAGCTGAGGCCCAAGTCATGGTGTGGTGGAGAGCCGTGACAGGGTACGAGCCCAGAGGGTTTGAAGCCGGCAACGACGATGGCGACTCGGCCGGGCACCAGACAGGTCGAGGGCCAAACGGCGAGCCAGCGCCCTGCCAGAAGGTGCTGCGTAGAACAAGCACTAGGCCCTCGTCGGACTTGGTCGAAGGCTCTCGCTTCTCGCGCGCCCTGAGCGGGTGGTCGATGGCGAGCAGTACGTCCACGAGCTGGCGGCCTAAGACAGTGGCGTTGGTGCCTCGAAGCTCAAGGCGGAGCGACTCGTTGTCCGGCCGCAGAGAGAAGAGGGCATACACAAGCAGCCATGCCTGGCCCAAAGTTGGCGCCTCAGCTCCCTCCCAGTGGAAAGCGACGCAAGGCGAGCGGCGAGCGCGGGCCCAAGGACTGTTATCCCCAGAGGTCGGCAATTCGCTCGACTTGAGGTCGATGGGCCCGGTGAAGACGAGCCGAGCGTTGTGGAGTTCAAAAGGGACGGGATTGGAGGTTGTAGTCGACTTTTGGACGATCTGGTAAACCGGTGTCTCGGCTGTGACGTCGGAAGGTGCTGAGGCCTTTTGGATGGCGTACTCGGTCTGGTATGGGTGAGGCAGCTTGATGATTGTTTCGCCAGCCGGGATGGCAGAGAAGGGTACCGGTAACGCCATTGCTGTGGAATTGGATATATGGCCAACGCAGACAGACTCGAGAAGATGAATTGGGGGGAAGATAGAAGCAGGAAAACATCAGTCCAGTTCACGAGGCTATTCGCAAGAAGTACAGTCGGCCGCATCCAGCCGTCGGCGTCACGTCGAAATATTCCGCAGTCCACCCCACCAGGGAACTCGACTTCAGCTTCGGTCTCTCATGTGCCGGCGCCCCAACTTTCCCAGCTAGCCGGACGCTTGGCTTTGGCTTCGGCTTGCAGCAAGACCCGTGGCGAGTATTTTGCACCTTCCGCTGCTTCGGCAGTGCGCATGAAATTATCAATCATGATGCGCCGGCTTCCCAGACAGAAACTTGTTGCAGGCTTGGTGCGTTGGCTCCGTGAGTGGACAATGGCTAGTCTCATGCTTACACGCCCTTTGCCGTGGCCTACCCCCACACTCCCCCCTCCACCCCTACCCACCGGGACAGAGGTACGGAAGAAGTACAAGAGACTGAGCAGGAGGCGACACCGCCGGTGCTGCAGGCTTGACCACCTCGGTACGGGAGTGTAACCATTCACGACCAGATGGAAGCTTCGTGGGGTGGGGAGGTCCGCGTGGTCGGCACAACGGAGGTCCACAGGAAGCCACTCAAGCCACCCCTTGAGCTCTTATGAAAGAGGTTTCATGGCAGGCCTGGGTGACATGTACAACTCGGTACCGCGCGGCGCTGAGTCGCTTCTCGCGCCGGCGTGCAAAGCGGATCTGATAACCTTAACGGACGAGGCGTCCCCGGTCATTCTGTCCCCAGTTGCACACCCCTTCTTCCTTCAGAACATCCGCCAGGAGGCCTATGTCCGGTTCTCGGAGCATCTCCCTCCACCACAGTTAGCAGTCAGACGCGTCCACAGTGCTGTCTCAGAGAGTGACTTGAAGGAGTCGAAACAGGGTCTTGACATTATGTTCTGCCGCGCCTGACCGCCTATTCAAGATGCCCGCTGATCAGATAAAACCCTCACTTTAATCAATCTACCCATTCATTGGCTGGAGATCGACCCACTATGGTTGGACCGAGATTGACGCCGCTCTACGCTAGTCCCAGTTCGGGACATGTGCCGGCCCCACGTCCTCGTCCCCAAAATGGCAAATGGTCTGGCGCGTTGCTTTACACAACCTCTTGGCCAGGGTTTTCATCCATCATCCAATCCACCGATCGTGACCCCGTCGTTCGTCAAGGATCACCACGCTCACACTCACCCTAAGAGGGGAACTACGTGGAGAAAGGCCCATG
Source organism: Neonectria sp. DH2 (assembly GCA_003934905.1). Lineage (NCBI taxonomy): Eukaryota > Fungi > Ascomycota > Sordariomycetes > Hypocreales > Nectriaceae > Neonectria > Neonectria sp. DH2. The sequence continues at coordinate 1,390,233 of RQWH01000012.1, read as the reverse complement.
CGTCGTCGACAACCTCAACTAACGAGATCCATCGGCAGTGGACACTCACTGAGTGACGCTTCGGCGCTACTATCCCAGTCCCGTTGGGTTGGCCGTTGCCCCCAAAGCCCAGGTCAGCCCTGCGCATGTCTTGTGAGAGGCCCAATGCTGTGAGCTCGTACAGTGAGCCAACCAGAGCGAACTGATTATCTGATCAAAACACCTCCGGGGCGGGATGGAGATTATTTGTCCCACGTTTTGTAAGGCTCAGGCACAGGGATGAGACGGAGAACGCGTGCTCCATGTGGTGGGAGCCCTGCATCATGCCTCACGCGATCCGCGGATCTCACGACTTGCGCCACGACCATGAATGCACATTTTCGGACCCGATTTCCCATTTCGCCTTGCCTCGCGGCCCCATGAGGAAGATGATTTTTCATGGCCAGGCCCATGAAGCCAAAGGATCCTTAGAGGCATGGACTATGGACCCGGCAAGTTTTCTACAGGCTGAATTCGGGCAAGCATCAACGGACTTGTGGATGCCTTCCCCATGTCTCGATCAAATCATAGCGGCCGTGTCATGTCTTTGAGTCAAAACGGTTCGTTCTTTATTCCCGGATCTGACGACTCCATCCTAAACCTCCTAAGGCAGTCACCAGCTGCTTGGTTGATTGCCGATCTATCTGGTCCCCTTCCCGCTTTTTTGCACCCACCCACACGGACTCGCAACGGGCCACTACGGAAATCGGCACACGAGGCCAAGGGCTCTACAGTTGACATTTCGGTGGTTCCCAATGTTGGTCGTGGATCCCCTGTTTGCTTGATCCCATGCTACGTTGTATTGCCCAGTGTCACGTAAGTTGATAAGAGGCTCGTCGCGCCCACGATCGGCGTTGTTTTCTCTCTCCCCTCATTAACAAAGCGTCTTCTTTCATTCTTTTTCGTTGACTTGAGTTGCCTCCCATCAACTCTGCAACTATGGCAGTAGCAACAGAAGCGGCGCCTCAAGTGGCGCCTACAACGCCTCCCGATACATTCGATGAGTCCGGTGCGCAAAAGGAGGCCGGCGGTGCCATTGACCAAGCCCATGCTGGTTCTGACAGCGAGGAACCCATCCACGAAGACGCCCAGACCGGTGTGCGGGACATCGAGGCCATCACGACGGTATGGACGAAGACTGCACTTGTCACCGCCTACGTCATGATCTGGTTCATCTACTTCATCGAGACGATGCAGTCGGGCACGACCAGCTCGCTATCGCCCTACGTGACCAGCTCCTTCCAGGCACACTCCCTGACGCCCACCGTCAGCATCTTCAGCTCCATCATCGGCGGCGTGTTCAAGCTCACGCTCGCCAAGATCCTCGACGTCTTCGGCCGGCCTCAGGGCTACGCCCTCTCCGTCTGCCTGCTGACTCTCGGCCTCGTCATGATGGCCGCCTGCAACACCGTCGAGACGTACGCTGCGGCGCAGGTCTTCTACTGGATTGGGTAAGTTTTTTATATCATACTTTCTCGGTAATCTAACGCCACTTCCATACATGCGCGGATAGCCCTATGGAACTGGGCGTTTCCCCGGATTGGTGGCGCTGCGCGTCGCCAAGACGGGTGTGGTGCATAAGCTTCAGCCAAGTTGAACGGGGTGGCGCAGGAGCAACTATTTCGTGTTCTAGAAGGCTAATGGAATTCAATCGCAGATACAATGGCCTTGACTACTCGCTCAGCATCTTCATCGCCGATACTTCCCACCTCAAGAACCGAGGCCTGATGTTCGCATTCGCCTCGTCGCCCTACATCATCACCACCTGGCTAGGCGGCCGCATCGCCGAGTCCTTCCTCAACGGCCCCGGGTTCCGATGGGGTTTCGGTGTCTTCTGCATCGTGATGCCCATCGTCACAATGCCACTGTTCGGTCTGTTCATGTACTACTACTATAAGGCCAAGAACATGGGCCTCATTCCCAAGCGCAAGACCAACCGCACCATGATCCAGTCGATTCTGTACTACGCCCGCGAGTTCGACGTAATTGGCCTGTTCCTCATTAGCGCTGGAATCTCGTTATTCTTGTTGCCCTTCAACATCTACTCCTATCAGAAGGAACAGTGGCGCGCACCTATCATCATCTGCTTCCTCGTCTTCGGCTTCCTCCTCATCGTTAGCTTTGCCATTTGGGAGAAGTTCTTTGCTCCCGTCAAGTTTCTCCCTTACCATCTCTTCCTCGACCGCACTTTCATGGGTGCCTGTGTCCTTGCAGGTTCGGTTTTCGTCAGCTTCTACTGCTGGGATGGCTACTTTGGCAGCTTCTTGCAGGTTGTCAATGACCTCAGCGTCACGGAGGCCAGTTACGTGGCTAACATCTACACTATCGGCTCTTGCCTGTGGTCTATCGTCGTTGGATTGTTCATTCGTAAGACCGGAAACTTCAAGTGGATCTGCCTGGGCTTCGGCGTGCCCTTCACTATCCTCGGTGTTGGCCTCATGCTCAAGTTCCGTCAGCCCGATGTCAACATTGGTTACATCGTCATGTGCCAGATCTTCATTGCCTTCGCCGGCGGCACCATTGTCATCTGCGAGCAGACTGCGGCCATGGCAGCTGTCTCCCATCAGTACGTGGCCGTCGTCATTGCCGTCGAAGGCATGTTCGCCAACATCGGCGGCGGTATCGGCTCCTCTATTGCTGCTGCCATCTGGCAGGGCATGTTCCCCAAGGCTCTTGCAAAGTACCTTCCAGAGGAGGAGCAGGGCAACCTGACGCTCATTTACGAAGACCTGACGGTTCAGCTTTCGTACCCCGTTGGCTCCGCGGCTCGCCATGCCATCCAGCAGGCATATGCCGATGCCCAGCGGATGATGTTGATCGCCGGTACTGCGGTATTGGCCATTTCTTTCTTCGCTGTAGCCTTCTGGCGTGACATCAACGTGAAGGAGCGCAAGCAGGTCAAGGGTCGTGTCGTCTAAGCGCAGCATTAATCCCAAGTAATGCAACTAGAGTCTGCTATAATATTGCCCGCGAGCTGGACAAATGGATGAGACTCTGGATTGGAACTACAACTCTTGTAAATAACTTGTACTATCTTTATTGAAATTAATACTATTTTCATCCTATTCCATTCTCGAAATCATTGTAAAATTATCCAAGTTGATGGAGTTAGAGTTACGTTGGAGTTGTTGCTTAAAACGGCACGGGATTTTGTGATCGCCCCATCTTAGTTCCCTGTTAGCCCAGAGGCCAAATCTTTAACAGATGAAAAGCAAATTCAGGACCCAACAGCTCCGCTCATAAATTATTACGGAAATCGGGCACAGAAGATTCCTATGCTAAATGGGCTTCGTGGGTCTAGACAAGTTATTGTCAAATTTTATCAAGTTCACAATCCGGACATGATTCAGGGTAGGCACTGGAGGCTTCGTTTGCACTCCGCCACAGCTTGCGAGTTTTCGGAATAATTGGAATTCACCTAGATAGCAAAGACTTCGTCTGACCGACACTTCAACTCTTACTATGGTAGAGATACTGGGTTTTGCCATTTCAATTAAAAGTTGTTCAATTCGTAGCATGAGTCTCTATAACCGGACGAAACAATCAAGTCTATGCAACTTCGTTTATGACGTGGTTGACGGAACAAGTACCGATTTAATTCCCGAATCCTGAACGCCATTCCCTAGAACCTTCCGCTTCTCACAATTCAGATTTAGCCTCAGCCTTGGCCTCAACCTTAGGGCCACCGAGCTGCATGTAGTCCCAGCAAACTGGACGAAGAATTAGCATCCACCCAAAGAAAAACAAAAATCATGGGAGAGGGTTGAACACTTACTGGTCCAGCCAAGATCCCCGCGGAAGTAGGCTTGAGCTACGTCCTCGCCATAGATGGTACCCTGGTCAGGGCTGTACGCAACGGCTTGCTTGCCCACAGCCAGGCCGATCATGGGAGGCACAGGTCGAATCTCCTTGAAGTTGGGAGTTTTCCCTGTGCGGTGGCTGATGATGGACTCGTAAATGTTCTCGGCCACGTATTGACCTTGGTGCATGGCAGCGCCGCAACGCTTGATGCCGGACCACTTGACCACGTCGCCGGCACTGTAGTGGAACTTGGCGTTGGGAGTGCCATCCTCGAAGTTCAGGCTAAGGGGAAGATTAGATGATGCTCGTGCGGGTGGGGTTGAACTCAAGTGGACTTACTTGGGCTTGATCTTGACGTAACCTTCCTCGTCAACAGCGGAGTCCGGTAGGTAGTTGCTGGTGCGAGTGCTCTTGGAGATGGCCATGACGACCTCGCTGGCGAACATCTTGTGGCCGTTTGTGAACTCAATCTCGTGCTTGGTGCTGCCATCAGTGGTCTTCAGCTTCTTGGTAGTGGCCACGCGGTGGCTCATGAGGACCTCGACGCCACCAATTTTGAGCAGCTCGAGAGCGCGATCTTTGGTCTCATCGGGCAGGCCTTCAGAAGAAAGAAGCTTGTCTCGGGAGTGGACCAAGGTCACCTTGACATGAGGCTTGACCATTTTGAGCTCAGCGGCCATCTCAATGCCAACGGCACCACCACCGACAATGACGACGCCGTGCTTAGCGTTGTTGACATTATAGATCTGCTGCTCGGCCTCAAGAAGGTAGGCCTTGCGGGTCCGCGCCTGGGGCACCACAGGCCACACACGACGTAAGCCAGAAGCGGCAACAAAGTAGTCGTATTGCTGGGTGCTCAGCTCCTTGGTAAGGTGGTCCGAGATGGTGGCGGTCTTGGACGCAGGGTCAACGCTGCTGACCGAGCCATGGATAACCTTGAAGCTGGGGAACTGCAAGGCCTTGATGTCTGAGAACTTGACCCAGTTCTTCTTGGCGTAGTCGGAGTCGGCCAGCGCCAAAGGAGAGCCGATCAAGTGGTCTGTGGTTGTATGGTAAGCGCGATGATCGTTTGAGGACAACGGCATTGGGAGTCAATGCCGGAGGTGGAAGCGGGGGAAGACCTACAGTAACCGTCCCGCTCGTCGACGATGGTGATCTCAACGTCAAAGGTGGGCAGATCCGGGTGGGGGGTGAAGGGGTCGTCGCTCTGGCGGGGCGCAAGACCCCGGCTGAGATCGAACAGATTAACAGCGGAGGCCAGGCCGGCGTAGCTGCCGCCAGCGACCAAGAGGCGGACGGCGTGGGATGCTTCAGGGAGTGAGCCCATCTTGGTGGCGTTGGAGGATAGTTGGGAGATGGAACGATATGACGATGCAGGCCGGGGAAGGGGAGTCGACGCGGAGATCCAGGCACGACAGCTGAAGGCGTGTGTGGTGTGAGGGGACGCAAAGGTGTGGGGGGATCTGAGCAGTTCCGAGAGTCTGGGAACAGCTCGACGGATAAACATGAGCTGGTGAAGCTAGGCCGTTCTTTGGTGGGAGCGAGAAGGATGGGACGAGGTTTGCATTGGGATTGGGGTCCGGGACGGGGTTGGTGTTTACTTTTGAGTTGAAAGGAAGCAGGCAAGCATATTAAGTGCCGAAAGTCGCTGCCGCGGGAATATATAGGACCGGAAATGACTGACACCCCCGAAGTGACGCAGATGCAGACGCAGCGAAGGGCTGGCTCGGTGGACCGAGATGGCGGCCCGGAAATCGGATCAAGGGGGATTGCCTCAAAAAACCACCAGGGAAGGGTCTTGAAAAGCCAGCTTTGGTATCTGGAACAAAAGCGACCAAACAGGAGAGCCAGTCTCGCGCCCGTGGTGGGAACGCGAGGGCCTCCGTGGAGCAGACTCCATTATGCTGTGCCCCGGCGCCACGGCGATGACGGGGAGGAAGATGTGGAGTTGAAGTTATCAGATCCGTCTCGCCCGCCCGCCGACAATCAATCAGACAATCAATCAGTTCCAGGGGGGCTCCACCCACACCGACAGGCGGACACGAAGCACGGACAACCGCTGTAATAAGATGACGATGGAGAGACACATCCCCACCCGGAATTGCGTCTTCCGCCTGGCGTGACGTTTCTGAGATGCCGCTGGGGACCAGTCTAAAAGATGCAATGCATTGCAAGAGAGGCCACCCCATTCACAAGCCGAAGCTACTGTGGCCGCGACGTGCAGATGGGGTCACCAGAGGAACAGAAGGGACGAAGAAAGTCGCACAAACTAGTGAGTACTTATCCGTAGTGACCTTCATTGAATGAGCCATTTTCCATGCAGCAAACGGGAGAGTCAGTTCTATGTTCCTTCGTCTGCCCCTGTGCCTGTCAGCAGTAGCATGTCTCGACAGTGCTGTTGTCGTTCATGATTGATCCTATGTCGGCTTGGAAGCAGCCTCCTTGAGCCTGTACGCAGGTATGAATAATGCTGTCCGTGAAACCTACTGAGAGACTCCACCACCCTAGTTCCCCCTGTCGTGACCGGCGGTGTCGTGACCGGCAAAGGATGAAGATGGCGCTTGGCACGACCCGTTGGCTGATTGATTTGGGCCGACACATAATTATCTGATCCGAACATCCTGGTCTGAACGCCCTCCGGCGGGCCAATCCCTGTCCAGCCCAGGCCCGAGGGGCGGATGGACGGTTCCATTCCAAGGTTGCACGCAGGGGTGAGGGCCAGAGGAAGATTTCCCTCACAAATTCATAATCATAACCTCGCTAGGCAGAGAAAAAAAGCACCAAGGAAGGATCCAAGGCCCAGCTCATCTGAGCCCTGGTTTTGGTGGGGTGTTGCCGTAGCCAGGTGGTTTGACACGTGCATGGATGATCAGAACATTGCAGGTACTTTGCGAGACCTCATCACGACCACAAGCCACACGCCACACTCCACGCCAACAAGCTTCAACTACAAACCACCGCCACGGACCACCGCCCAGGATTACCGCCAAGATCACTAACTTTACCAAGTCCACCACCACCGCCACCACGACGGCGACGGACCTCGCAACTTCTCACCGTCCTCCGTCCCTACAAGGCTGCCGATCTTGGCAAGGCCCCCGCCATGCCACATCAGGATGGTCCCCAAACCGAAGACGCGGTTTGATTGATAGATATCCGATCTCAGGAATAAGGTCGCATGGGCTCCGCTCCAGCCCTGCCATTGCCCATTCCTAGTCCACAGTTCCAACACCTCGTCGCGAGCCACGATGCTTGTTTGGCCGAGCCTGATCCTCCGTCTCCGTCTCCGTCCAATCTTCTCGCCCAGGAGGAGTCATCATGGTTCCTGTACGCAGTAGTATTTGCTGACGCTAAGACAGAATCAAGGACCGATCTGCGCTGCGCCGTTGTGATATTTTTCTTCATCATGGCGTCTCTCGGCCGTTCTTCCTGTTCTCGTGGCTTTGCTCTTCTCCTCCTGAGCTCCTGTGTTGCATGTTGCGAACCGGACCTGCTTCTCACACTTGTCAGCAAGCCGTGCGAAAATGGTTGTAAACGACGAGAAGCAGCAGGTGGTTGCTGATCACGGTGCTGCAAAGGATGTTTCCAACCACAGCTCCGGTGATGCAGCTGTAGACGCCTCTAACGGCGTACCGAAGACCAAGACTGTCCAAGAGGTGCCTATCAGCACTCCCACGGATATCGTCAACAACATTATCACCCCTGATGCTGAAGCTTCAGAGGATGTCGCACCGCAATTGGTACGGCAGTCCTCATCATCGTCATCTTCGTCGTCGTCAATCTCTCAGGTGCAGGCCGAGAAGAAGCCCAAGGTTAGTGGAAGAAGAGAAAGTAACAAGTGAAAAGTGGAGGAAACAGAACAGCCCCTACCACCCATCAACACGCAGTGTCCCCGGTTGTTAACACATGAACCTCTCACATAGGGCTCTTTCTTCACCTACTTCCAGCTCCTCGTCTACGCCAATCCCAAGCCCTTAGACTACTTGCTCCTCATCGGCGGTACCATCACCGCCATCGCCGCCGGTTCGCCCTTCCCGCTCATGGGTATCATTTTTGGTCAACTTGTCAACGATCTCAACGAGGCGTCCTGCATGGATGGCGAGCAAGTGTCGTCGCGAACTCCCGAGGATATCCAAAATAGTGTCAACGAGAAAGTCTTGCTGCTCACTTACATGGCCATCGCTAGTTTCGTCCTCATTTACGTATACATCCAAAGTTGGTCCATCTTCAGTCGCCGCCTCGAGACCCGTCTCCGCGATCGATATTTTATGAAGGTTCTCCTTCAAGATGCCGCCTTCTTCGACAAGCACCAGGCCGGTGAGATCACGTCCCATCTCAATGCCGACATCCAAGCAATTCAGACAGGTACATCGGAAAAGGTGGGCATCTGCATGGCGTGTACCTCCTTCTTCGTCACGGCCTACGTCGTGGCCTTTATCAAAAACACCAAGCTTGCTGCCATGCTCGTCTCCCTTGTCCCAGCATTCTTGATCCTTGCTGGCGTTGGGAGCTACTTCACCGCGAAGTTCACGAGCAACATGTCCGACAAGATTGCCTCAGCTTCTTCTATTGCCTCGGAAACGCTGTCCAACATCCCCGTCGTTCAAGCTTTTGGTGCTGGCCCTCGCCTTGAGGCCATCTTTGCTTCCAGGATGAACTCAGCTAAGAAGGAGGGCATCAATAAAGCCTTTGTCGCCGCGGTCCAGGCTGGCATGCTGTACTTCATTGCTTACTCGGCTAATGCGCTTGCATTTTGGCAAGGCAGTAAACAAATTGCCACTGCCGTAGACAACGACGGCAACGGCGCTACCGTCGGTGATATCTACACTGTCATTCTCCTACTCGTCGATGGTAAGCAACATGTTCTCCTGTGGCTTATACCTGCTAACACCATTTACAGCCTGTGTCATTCTTGGCGGCATCGCGCCTCTGCTTCCTCTCATCGGTGCAGCAGCTGGGTCTTTCCAGAAACTGCGTCAAGACATGGACTGCCCTGCTCTCATTGATACTGGCTCAGACAAGGGAGAAAGACCTTCGAATGTGCAGGGGTCGGTTGTGTTTAAGGACGTTTCATTTGCTTACGTCTCGCGACCCAATCACCGCGTGCTGAAGAACGTTTCCTTCGAATGTCCAGCTGGCAAGCACACTGCCCTTGTCGGCTTTTCTGGCAGTGGAAAATCTACGGTTGCTGGCCTGACCACTCGACTTTACGACCCTACTGAAGGAACAGTGACGCTCGATGGTCACAACCTGAAGGATCTCCATGTCAAGAGTTTGAGAAGTCACATGAGTCTTGTGCAGCAAGAACCGTCCCTGCTAGATCGTTCAATCGTGGAGAACGTTGCCCTTGGTATCCTCAACTCGCCTCAGCTAGATCATCACCGATTCCAAGCCACTATTCTTGGATCCGGCCTTGCCCAACTTGCAGCACAGGTCCGAAATGGCCAGGACATCAACGATGTTGCTCAAAGCTTCGGCCAGGATATGGTAGACTTAGTCAAGCGTATCGATGAAGCTATTGTTCTCGCCGATGCATCTGACTTTGTCAACAAGCTTGAGTATGGACTTGCAACCAAAGTTGGCAGTGGTGGAAAGCTTGTGAGTGGTGGGCAGCGACAGCGGATTGCCCTCGCCCGAGCATTGATCAGGGACCCCAAGATTCTCATCCTGGATGAGGCGACAGCATCCCTCGACTCCGCCAGTGAACACCGCATCCAAATGGCTATTGAATCGATTGCCAAGAACCGAACCGTTATCGCCATTGCCCATCGCCTATCAACCATTAAAAACGCCGACAACATCATCGTCATGAACCATGGGGAGATCGTTGAGCAGGGCACTCATCTAGAGCTCATGGCCCTTGGAGGCTCTTACGCTGGCATGGTGCGTCTGCAAACCGTGGATACGTCAGACGCCGGCTCAATGACAAGCACCGTGAAAGACGACGTCATTCTGACCCCGAAGGATTCCATCGGCCAGGAGAAGGCCATGATTGCTGAAAATGATATTGAGAAAAAGCCTGAGGCCAAAAAGGACGGCAAGGTTGAAGAGGTCACGCCAGGGGAAGACGCCGCCCTCGACTCCAACAAGTCTCCTTGGACGGTAATCAAGAGCGTTTCTGGCATGGCTCGGCCGTATCTACTCATGATTATCGTTTCTCTGTTCGCTGCCACAGTCGTTGGACTGACTTTCTCGTCAGCGGGTCTTATCTTTGGCCACACGATTAGCAAGGTCAGCCCGTGCAATCCTACGGCGGACATTATCAAGGCTGGCAAGTTCTTTGGAGGAATGTGGTTCCTCGTTGCTTGCGCAGAGCTCATCGCCAACACGACGAGCTGGACTGGGTTCGGCACTATAGCCGAGAAGTTGCTCTATAAGATCCGCGTCCTCTGCTTCCGTTCCCTATACGAACAGGATTTGGACTGGCATCAGTCGGAGGGTCGGACCCCATCAGCCCTGATGTCTGTAATTACTACGGATGCTGCAGCCGTGGGCGGCTTCAGTGGCTCCATCATCGGAACAATCTTCTCCATTTTGGTCAACTTTCTTGTCGCAATTGTTCTATCGCACATTATGGCTTGGAGAATCGCCATTGTCTGCTTGGTTGTCGTGCCCATACTTCTCGGTTCTGGAATCATGCAGATGCGATCGCTGTCCCAGTTTGAGCGACGACATGCCGGCGCCTTCTCTGGTGCAGTTGGAATCTCGGTGGAGGCTGTCAACTCCTTCAAGACCATCTCGTCGCTGTCCATTGAGGATGAGGTCATGCGGTCCTACAGCCGAGCCCTGAGGGCGCCCAGGAAGGAGATATTCTGGTCATCAGCCTACGCCAACTTTTGGCTGTCCATTGCCAACAGCTGCGGTAACCTGGTTTATGCCTTCGCCTACTGGTGGGGATCTACCCAAATCACCCAGGGCAAGGCCACGCAAACGGAGTTCTTCATTATTCTCCTCTGCATGCTTGTCAGCGCTCAGCTTTGGGGCCAAATGTTCAGTCTGGCTCCAGAGGTATCCCGGGCGAGAGCGGCAGCTTCGAGAATCCTAAGCTTGATCGACATTGGCTCTTCCAAAGACCAGGCCAAAAAGGGCAAGATTATGCTGGCAACTTCGCAGGCCGAGAAGGACATTGAAGCCACTGCAGAGGCGGTACGGAGGAGCAATGGCGACAAAGGCGCTACCATCACCTTCAAGGATGTGGCTTTCTCGTACCCGGCTCGACCCCACATCCAGATCCTGACGGGCATGTCGTTTACGATCTCGGCTGGACAGTTTGTTGGTCTCGTGGGGCCGTCAGGAGCTGGCAAGTCGACTATCATGTCACTAGTCCAGCGAATGTACCGGCCCTTGGGTGGAACAATTGAGATCAACGGGGTAGACATTTGCGCTCGCGAGGGAACTGAGTTCCGCAACGACATTGCAGTCGTGCCGCAGGACTGCGCTCTCTTCGACGGTACGGTCCGGTTCAACGTGGCGCTGGGTTCATCCCCCGATCACGAAGCGACGGACGAGGAGATTAAGGAGGCCTGCCAACTAGCTAATATTCATGACATGATCATGGAACTCCCCAATGGCTACGACACAGAGTGTGGACCCAACGGATCTCGCCTCTCCGGAGGACAGCGCCAAAGGCTAGCGATTGCACGAGCGCTGGTTCGAAAGCCCAAACTTCTCCTCCTCGACGAGAGCACGAGTGCTCTGGATGCTGAGAGCGAGCGGGCGCTGCAGGAAGGACTAGAGCGGGTGGCCCGCGGGATCACGGTCATTGCCATTACGCATCGGCTGCACACGGTCCGTAAGGCCGATGTCATCTTCGTGGTGGAAGCTGGAAAGGTGGTGGAGAAGGGTCGACATGAGGACTTGGTGGAGAGGAGCGAGTCGTACCGTGTCAATGCTCTTCAGCAGATGCTTGGACATTAATAAGGCGAAGGGGGAAGAGGACTAGGTGCAGATGGGCAATACGGGGAGTTGTTTCAATACCAGTAAATGGGGGATGAGAGTACTGATTAGTATTGTAGCAAGGCGGCTTCTAGAAACTAAAAGAAATTTACAAAATAAAAACTATTGTTTAAAGGAAATCCCCTTTCCCTTTCGGCCTGTGGAGGTTTATTTGGATCCGTAGATTGCGAATGGATGACCGTCTTGGAGGATACTCATTTCAACTCGTACTGACCACTGCATAGTTAACAGCTCCTAGCAAACACGGCCAGGTCGGTACGTATAGTCGGATCACATCATCAGTCACGATACCCCAACGACAGCTGCCTCCGACTTTCTGGGTGGCAATAGAGCGTGGCTTTGTGGCTTTTCAGCGGACGGTGTCGCATTACGGAGTGCGACACTCGCGAGTAACGGTCTGGTTTCAACGCCTGGCTGCCCAAAGGGACGACGATGGGAATTAAGCTCTTGGCCGGCATAAGCGAGCAGGGTATATGATTCACCGCCTTGTTACGCAGATGAGCGACCTTGACGGGGCGGGTGGAAAGCTGTGTCTGTCAGTACCGTGGAACAAGGCTTATGTTATTTTAAGCTACTTTGGTCCCTCGTTGAGATAATGTAGATAACTTACCATCTCTCCAGCGCTGAAACACGCGCTGGTGGCCAACCCCGGCGAACGATAGTTACCTGCTTATTAGTCTATCTAGGCCTGGTGATCTACAAGATGCATGGGTGCTAACTATATCTAGTGGATTGATCCGTATTGAGTGATAGTTGGGCGGGTAAAGCGTCATTATAGCAGCTAGAGAACATGACAATTGTACGGATACGGATACTAATTAGACTAAGGGACCATCAGGGTCCGACAGGGTGCAGCTGTATGAGCTATTGAGGTCTGAATATGAACATGTGAACAGCGTCTCGTCATCTAGACTATAAGCCATTCCATCCGAGAAGATATCTCATCTTAATTATGGATTTCGTATTCCTGATCATGACCACGGGATCATGCAACAGCGGCCAGCCCTGGACACTAGAGTAAGGCGGTATCAGGCCCAGGTCAGCAGGGCTTCGCAGCGTTATAGACTGTGGCTGCTTGGTGCGCTGCATGCTTCTGCACTTTACACTGCAGGCCATCTGCGGCTCGGTGGACGTTGTGGGTGTGGGAAGAATTGGGGAATGGCCAGCCTATCAGATGCCGCAGGTATGCAGCATGCCCTTGGGGCGACGGATGAGTGGCCCGTTTGTCCTTTACAATGGAGGTGTGCTTCTGGTTCAACCATCCACTAGGATATCCTGTACCTAGAACTAGACTCCCGCATCTTGATCATGATGACTGCCTGCCGCAGATTGCCCGGGCTGCCTCATCATGACTTGGGCTCGTCTGCTGTGCTTTGCGGTGTTGGGACAACATCCCGTCCCCGTGTGATGTGACGCAATGCCCCCCCGTAGGGCTCCACTGTCAGTGACTTTCAGTGTCCCGGCTCCCCAACTCCCCTGGCCGCCACTGGGATACAATACGAATGCATCCTTGGTCGGTCTGGAAACGCAGACAGTTCCAGATGGTAATAAGCTACGTGGTCGCATCGTGCAGCTCGCCTCCTCGTCCATCTTGCGCCCATCCAACTCGGTCCAGCACAGTTTGCGCCTGCGACCCAAAGATCCCACGCCGGGCGCCCCCATCCAAGCCCGCCGCAAGACGGTAACGCTACCTAGCCCGAAGACCCAACCAGGGGGCCAATCCCTACCTGGAGGCTTCGCTGTGGGTGGCGCGCCGCCTTCGCTGCACACCCATCGCATCCAAGGAAACCCTCCCCCGATCCAGACGTCCACCAACAAGAATCTGACGAACGAGACAAAGCGCAACGGAGCAAGACGGGGCGGAGCGGAACGTCATACTTTGAACCCCCCCCCCCTCTCATCGCCTCATCCTCCGTCTCTTGCTTTGGCTCCACGATCGCACTAAGTAGATGCCACCGCTCAGCAAAACAGGTTCCCGCTCTCGCTTCCACACCAGACTCCGCTCCTGATGCGATAAGACACACACGACACACGGCACACGACACACGACACCTCGCCCTGGTTGTTTTGTCCCGTCGTCAACATTCCCGCCCCGACTCCCCTCGAGAATCCCTCCTCCGTTCCCAGCACCGTCCTTGCTCCTGACGTTGCCGCCGCCGCCGCCAATCCGCCCGTTGCGAGCCGCCCGGATCACCACCAGACCCAATCCCCGACAGGCCTTGGTGGGCGAGGAGGGATTGTCAATCCTATTGCCGTGCGAGACTCAGACGACGACCTCGTGCTGGCTCACCAACACACTGCCAGACATAACTCCCACTCCGACCACCTGCATCGCGCTGTCGACGAGTACGAGCTAGACGAATATCCTCCCATCCAGGTTAGCCGCGAAGCTGCCGAGCGCGAGTCCCACAGACGAACAAGACGAGACGAGAAGCGCCGGTGGCTCGAGGAACAGGACGAGATGAAGTTCTCCCACAGCATTCAGTTCAATGCTGTTCCGGACTGGAGCAGCCACTACATTGCCTACAGCAATCTCAAGAAGCTGTACGTAGCCCTTCCTTGCTCCGCATCCTCCTACCCCAATCCCCAACGCACGTCACTGACCCTTGCACTCCTCCAACTAGAATTTACCAGCTCGAAAAGACTGTCCATCAGACCCGAGCCGGCGACGCCGAATCTAGGCCTCTTATCGGTCGCGAAAGTCCCGAGGAAGTCTTCTCCGACGCCCTCAACCAAGAGCTGGAAAAAATCAGTACCTTCTACGCCCACAAGGAAAAGGAGCTCCTCGCCGAGGCTGCCCAACTCCTCGCCGACGTGGGCGACGAATCCGCCGTCGAAGATCGAACTTACATACGCCGCCTCTCCTCCTCCGAAACTCGGCGTGGTTCAAACCTCCGCTCCAGAAGTCCACACAGCCGTAGTTCCGACAACGACGACAGCGGCAGCGATGAAGACGAGACGACTGGCCTAACCCGCCGGAGGAGCAGTGGCCGGAGGAGGACGGCTCCCAATATCAAGCCCTTGCAGTCCGATATGAGCGCGTCCACCGAGTTTGGTCGTGCGGGCAGGAGACACAGCACCACGGTAGACGAATACGGCGACCAGGCCATGCTGTTCTCCTCGGGAATCTTCTCGTCAAGCATCATGCTTAAAAAGCGTATCATCAGCCTCTATGTTCAGCTATGCGAACTCAAGTCATACATCCAGCTGAACCGCACTGGTTTTAGCAAGGTCCTCAAGAAGTTCGACAAAATCCTGGACAAGGAGCTCAAAACAAGTTATATCCAGGCCTATGTTGACTCAGCCTACCCCTTTCAGGACCAGACAAAGCGCAATATTGAAGAGCACATCGCCAAGATGGAACGGGCGTATGCCGAGGTCGTCACCGACGGCGATGAGGACCTAGCCCGCAAGGACCTGCGATCTCACCTCCGAGAACACGTTGTGTGGGAGCGCAACACCGTCTGGCGCGACCTCATTGGCATTGAGCGTAGGGCAGAGGCTGCTGGCCTGGGACAATCGCTTCTGGGCCAGGAGCGTTCCATTGCGACCAGGAGACTGCAAGGTGATGAGGCCAAGGCCCTTGTGACGAGACGGATTCCTACCCCATTTGGAAGCTTCACACTCCCCCCGTGGCTGGCTAGCTCATCCTTATGGACCCTCACCTTATGCATTGGCGTCTTTGTCGCTCTCCTCTTCGTGCCCCTAATGGAGATGCCCGAGCAGCAGAACTGCCTGGCGATGCTCATCTTCGTCAGTTTGCTGTGGGCTACTGAGGTGAGCGCTGTGTGTTACCCTGCTCTGCATAGCTTCGAGACTAACATTCTTCGCAGACCCTCCCACTATTTGTGACATCTCTATTAATTCCCTTCCTTGCTGTCGTTTTGACTGTTGTCCGAGACGAGACGCCTGGAAAGCCCCAGACGCGTCTCGGTGCCAAGGAAGCTACTTCGGCCATCTTTGCGGCCATGTGGACCCCCGTCATCATGCTGCTACTCGGTGGCTTCACCCTGGCTGCTGCCCTCTCCAAGTGTACAATCGATAAGCGACTGGCGACACTGGTCCTCAGCAAGGCCGGCACCCAGCCGAGGACGGTGCTGATCGCCAACATGTTCGTGGCTGCCTTTGCATCCATGCTCATCAGCAACGTGGCGGCGCCAGTGCTCTGTTATTCCATCATTGAAGTGAGTTGACTTCAAGCACAAACACCTGAAACCATATCTGACTTTGAACAGCCCATGCTGCGGACACTGCCTTCGGATTCAGACATGTCCAAGGCCGTCATCATTGGCATTGCTCTTGCTTCCAACATTGGCGGCATGCTCTCCCCAATTGCATCGCCGCAAAACGTCGTGGCCATGGGGATTATGCAGCCCGCTCCCACTTGGCTCCAGTGGTTCTTCATTGTCATCCCCGTTGGAACTGTTTCCATTTTCCTCATATGGCTCCTCCTCCTTGTCACGTTCCAGCCCGGCAAGGGGACAACGATTGCTCCAATCCGACCAGTCAAGGAAAAGTTTACCGGTGTGCAGTGGTTCGTGACCGTTGTCACCCTCGTCACCATCGCCTTGTGGTGTGGGAGCCACCAGCTTGAGGGTGTCTTTGGAGACATGGGTGTTATCGCCATCATCCCCATTGTGCTCTTCTTTGGTATCGGCATTCTAACCAAGGAGGACTTCAACAACTTTCCCTGGACCATCATCATTCTGGCCGCCGGAGGCCTGTCGCTGGGCAAGGCGGTGCGATCCTCCGGTCTTTTGCACACCCTTGCCGAGTTGGTTTCCCAAAAGGTTGAGGGCATGAGCCTCTATGGTGTGCTGGTCGTCTTCTCCAGTCTGATTCTGGTTATTGCCACTTTCATTAGCCATACTGTAGCTGCCTTGATCTTCCTCCCCCTCGTCTTCGATGTCGGCATGGCTATGGATCAGCCTCATCCTAATCTCCTGGTTATGGGTGGTGTTCTCATGTGCAGCGCAGCAATGGGCCTGCCTACCAGCGGATTCCCTAACATGAGTAAGTCCGCACCGCGCCTCGATGTTCGAATGAAGCTGACACAACATAGCTGCGATTATGAAAGAAGACCCTTTTGGCCAGCGATATTTGCAGGTCAAGCACTTCATCAGCCGCGGAGTGCCGAGCAGTCTCATGACCCTCGTCGTCGTGGTCACGCTGGGCTACGGAATTATGCAAGTTGCAGGACTGGACTAGTTGGCGGAGCATACATGGCGTTTCGTGACTAGGTGAGTTAGTAACCGGAAGCTAGGAACGTGGTTTGGTTTGAGTTTATTCTACCTAGACACCGTGGTGTTGTTTTTCTTTGGTTTTATTAGATTGTGGAACGGTGCAATGTCGGCTCTGTAACCCTTGTGGCGTCGAGGGGGGCGAGGCCGACCACGGTTGCCGGTGGATGGAAGACCGTGTTTTGGGACACGGCAACGCTCAGCAGGAAGTTGGACCGCAGCACGGGACCGCCTAGTTCAGGGGAGCAGAGGAGCAGACCCGGGATGATAGCGTCCCAGGGCCCACGGGTTCCATGATGGCTTGCGTTGATCCATGGTTGACTGGCGGGTGACGAGCATGCCAGAGCCATGTTTATGCTCAACCTACAATTGCATAGTGGGTTGTTTTAGAGGTTAGGACATTGAGGTGCTATTATTAGTGGTTCGGAAGTATTTAGTAGATTACCTCTGGCTGTCCATGGTACGACAGCCAGGCAACCTTAACAAAGATGCACCCGGGTGGTTATGCCCTCGATACCATCATGGTAGTTTAACAGCTGTGGTCTGCACGCCATTTACCTCGTGATCAAGACCTTTATAAACCACTTCCCTTCGCATGCTTGCTCCTACCGTCCAGCACAAGCAAGACGATTCATTCATATTCTTTAAAACCCTCGCCAAATACCTTCACACTGCTCAAAGTTCTCACCCTTCCTACAACCGCCATACCAGCTAGTAAGCTTTTCTCTCGACATGGCGAAGAGACATAGTGGCAATGCCTCGCGTGGGCGAACGCTTCGCAGCACCAAAAAAGCAAGAATTACTAGCTCGTCTTGGGCGTCGTTGCCCATGGAGATCCGTCTTATGATCCTGGAGGAAATATCGCACCAAAAGCATCGCGCCTGGACTTCTTCCGCAGCTGTTTGTGAAGAATGGCGGGTCTTTATAGAACGAAAGAACTTCCGCCGACTAAAATTACAGGCATCATGCCTAGAGGAACTCGAATACATGGTTATCCGACAAAGGGGCCTTGTTCAACATATCTGGCTGAATATTGAGCTTCCGCGATATACCTGTCGCTGTTGTCAGTCGAACGAGTCATGGACATGGTTATCACGGCATAGCTCTATTATGAGAGCTACTTTGCTAAAGCTCTTTTCTATTCTTAGCACCTGGAAGCCCACAGGGTGTCTGATATTAGAGCTAAACGCCTATTCACCCAGCGACTCGGAACACTGGCTCCAAAATCATCATTTTGTGTTCGAACATGAAGATGACGGAGCTTTGATGCAGCAGCAGGAAGCTACTACTAGATGGCATGACCCAAAACACGGCTGGGTCAATGGCCAGCAGGTCGAGGCTCCTCGTGCATCAGCCATATTGCGAATTTTCTCCGTGCTCTGCTTGAGCCTCCCGAAAGATCTGCCCGAAGTTCACGCAGTTACAGGGCTTGTGATACGTCGACAACTTCGACGTCAGATCTCTCCGGCGGCACTACGGCTCTTATTGGAGAGACTCCCTCGACTGGAAAGTATAGTCTACGAGCCATGGCGTATTTGGAGCCACTCGTGGAAGGTCGGGTGCGATAAGGGTATGCTACTATACCGACCGCCTATCTAATTGCCTATTAATTTCTCGATAGAACTGGCCTCCCTGATTCAGGACGCTCTACCGAGTCGCGTCAGAAGAGTATCCATCTTCGAGGATTTTAATGACCGGATTGCGTTGGCACTAAACAACGATTCATCATACGTGGGCCTTATAGATACCAACCCGATCGCAGGCCTCAAACTGGTTGAAGCCTTCGCCTCGAAAAGCCGTGACCTTGAACATCTTTCTATTTCATTTATGATCGATGCTCAACAATTTTTTAACTCTTGCCAGCCGTCTTATACATGGCTTCATCTACAATCATTAACACTTACATCGTCAATCTTAACACAAACGGCTCATCAGAAGGAAATTTTTTCATTATTGCATAACGCTAGTTTAGCTGCGCTGAATATGCCGCTGTTGGAAAGAATGGTCCTTTGGAATAGCAATCATGGAGAAGCGTGTGCAGCCATTTATCACAGGACCAAGGCAAGTAGGCAAGCCACAATTACATGGCGTGGTACATGGGATCTTGAGCTCAGTCGTGATATGGTTGGTTCATGGCAGAAAGTTGCCTCTGATTCTTACCACCTACGGATCAAGAACGAACGAGTACATGGTGTTATCAACTGCCATGGCGATGCTGTTTACCATTTGCGTTTGCCAGGCGACGTGATCGATCCAGTATCACTGTGGCAGATACGTAAGGAGGAGATGATGCAAAGAATGCCCTGATCAGTGGTTCTACCTCCTTGTTCATCCGGTTTCCCACTATGGACAGTATGCTTTCTGGCAGTCTCGTTCACATTCTGCCATTGGAAAGGATCGGGGAAGGGGCGGTCGATGACATGGCCGAGGCAGTCAAATTCAATTTGAAATTGGAGGAGAAGCAAACTCAGAACAAAATTCGTTGTCAATTGAAAAGCAGACGGATGAATAAACGCAAAGCCCAGCACCAAAAAAGCACCTCTAGTCCTCCATCCATCCACTCGTTCAATCACCAGGGTATATAAAGATAAGCACAAAGAAGGACCCTTCATCGTTGTCGTCGTCGTCGTCGTCATCGTTGCCTTACTGCAACTTCACCCCCTCAATGGCGGCCAACCCCACGGTACCAGTGGCCTTATCCCTGGGCAGGGCCCTTGCTAGGCCGGTGGAAAGCCTGTCCCAAGTTCAGCTCAAGTGGCTGGGCTTTGCCTCGAGGCGGGCGGCGACCGTGTGCGGGAACGATGGTTGCCTTTGGGCCCCTGGCAGAGATGGATGTGGAGGCGGAGTTGGCGAGGGCGACGGAGGCAGGATGTGCAAGATGATGACTACCCACTCATCTTGAATGTATGAATCAGAACTTATTCCAAATTTGCGAGAAAGTGCCGTTCTGTGTGGAGTGACAAGGTGCTGTGGTATGTCTACAACTAGAAGTTGCTGGTGCTTATCACGTTCAATATTAGGAGATAATCATGTATTCACCACGAGCTACAAGATGCGGAACACATAATATATTTCTACGTGGAAGATTCTTTCTAACTGGAGAGACCATTCCCCACTACAGAGGAACATTTGAAAACTTGTGTCCGGCGCAGAGACACCATATCCCATAATCCTTGTCAGATACCTCAAACTACAAGCTCCATTGCCCAACATTGATGAGATATCCGCTCAGTCCTCATTAGATTTAGGGTGTTAGGCCACTTAGGGCCTTTAGCACACTAAGAGTTTAGCAGGCCTTAGCTAATAGATAAGTATATAAATTACTTAGTGTATTTAGCCCAGGGCGAATGGCATAATTCCTTTTTCTCAGGACGAAACTTTTGAAATGCTCCTCCGTAGGCTGATCTATTTCCGCTGGGCAGCTGGCTGGCGATGCTTAGACCATCTGGCACCAGTTGGCCCCACGTGACTGCATCAGCTAGAGCTATCAACTGGAATACGATGACATCATCAATTTCTTCTACAGAAATGTGTGAAATGGCGTAGCTAGGAAAGAGATCAATCGCATCGCAGTCTGACCTGTATTCATTTTGCCCAAGGCCGTAAGTTCAGCTCGTAGAGAATGGCATCTCTGGACCCTCATTCAATCACCAAAATCAACCAACCAATCAGAACAACACTCCTTATAGCAGTCAAGTTGCAAGGGGGGTGTGCATTTTATATGCATCCATAACCTCTCTTTTTAGCAGCGCCAGTAGGCAATGATTTCAAGGCCAGAATAGTATTTTTAATATGAAATACAATAATGCATAGAAATGCGATGAGATCAATATCATTTTAAGGCTTGATCTGTTTTCTATCCTGTCTCGAGAACATTCTTGCCTTAACCCCATTTCTAGGCTAGAAATGATGCCAGCCATCCATTTCCTGGCACACCCCCTCTCGCGTAGGTTCCTCCATCCTTCCATCTCACTTGCTATGTACCCGTTCCTACCGCCTACCTAGCTTCCAACCTTCCTTCTTTCGCAGCTTCCTTTGGGTTACTTTTCAATCGCATCAGCCTCTTAGTTCTCCACTCATCTCTCCTTCATCAATCAATCTACCAGTATCCCTACCTGTTAGGCACCCCCCTCTCAAATAATCAACCGGCCCATCCGTCGACGCATCTCCGCATCAGGCGAATCGAGCCGAAAACAGCTCCGCATCGCCCTCATTACACTCCGCTGTTTCATCCTGCGAAATTCCAGCTGTTTCTCGGTCTCCAAGACCCCTTCTGATGCGCTTCGCCTCCAGTTAACCCCATCAGCTTGGAGCTGGCCGGCGCCATGCTCTCCGCCTTCACAGCCCGCCCCATCATCGAGCTGCGGCAGCGGGACAAGTCTAGGATCGAGACCATCCTCGCATATGGTACGCGTGCTCTATTATTGTGTCCTTCTTTACGGTGAGGGTTGCGAGATTGACTGGTTTGGCAACTACAGGTGATCGTGTTCTGGTCGGCCTGAATAGTGGCGCCCTCAGGGTCTACCGCCTCAACGAACTTTCTCCCCAACCGACGAACGGCCACACACCACCCACCGATACCAATACCACCCCTACGAGTCCACAGCCCAACGGGGATATTCCCCCGCAGGTACCGGCCTTGAGACCGACAGACCTTCTGCGTGAGGTGGACCGGTTCTCCTCACGCGCCATCGAGCAGCTCGCCATCATCAAGGAGGCAAACACGATTGTGTCGCTGTCCAACTACCACATCTCTCTACACGACCTACAGACCTACGAGCCGATCGAGACGCTATCCCGCACCAAGAACGCGTCTTGCTTTGCTGTGACGTCCAACATCGTCAAGGACCCAGATACGGGCATACCAGAGATCATCAGCCGGCTGGCCGTTGCGGTCAAGCGACGGCTGCTGCTGTGGAGCTGGCATGAGAGCGAGCTGGCGGAAGATGTGGGTGAGGTCCTGCTGGCCGAGTCTATCAGGTCTGTGACGTGGGCGAGCGCGACCAGGCTAGTGTGCGGCATGAATGGCGGGTATGTCATGGTCAATGTCGTCACCCGCGAGATCGAAGAGATCGTGGGCCCTGGAGCCGGGCCAGCGGCGGGCCAGACGAGCCGTTTCGGTGCCATGAGCAGTGCTGGCATGGGATACATGGGCCTGGGAGGCTACATGCCCAAGCCGCTGGTGGCGAAGTTGGCGGACGGGGAGATGTTGCTGGCTAAGGATATCAACACGTTGTTCATCGACGACAACGGAAAACCCCTCGAGAAGAAGCAAATTCCCTGGCAATCGGCTCCCGACTCGATAGGATACTCATATCCGTACATCCTAGCTCTACAGCCGCCCTCCAAAGGCTCCCTGGAGGTCCGGAACCCAAACACCTTGTCGTTGTTGCAAAACATCTCGCTACCAGGTGCAGCCCAACTGCATTTCCCGCCGCCTACAGTCAGCTTGGCCCACGCGGGTAAGGGATTCCATATCTCGAGCGACCGATGTGTCTGGAAAATGGGTGCGACCGACTATGACTCCCAAATCAAGGAGCTCGTGGACGGTGGCAGGTTTGACGAAGCCATCAGCATTCTTGGGATGTTGGAGGATGCCTTGCTGAAGAACAAGACGGAGACGCTTCGGGAGGTCAAGATGCTCAAGGCAGAAACGCTGTTCAAGAAAAAGAGGTACCGACAGGCGATGGATCTCTTCAACGAGGACGATGTGCATGCCCAGCCTGAGAGGGTCCTAAAACTCTTTCCTCCACAGATTGCAGGAGAGTTGTCTGCTTGGGCAGGTCGCGAAGACGAGCACGAGGAGCAAGAGGCTCCCGAGACACCAAAGAAGGCGAACGGGTCAAAACGAAATAGCACTGACATATCAGAGGGCCCCGCAGACCCTACATCACCGGCAAACGTCGGGGGCTTCGCCAAGCTACTGATGGGAGGTCACAAGAAATCCCAATCCGACGCTGCGTCGGTTTCTTCATCAAGAAAGGACGGCACTGATCCCGAGGATGGAGCTGATGTCAAAGAGACGACGTCGGGCGAGGACAGGCCGCTTGATGGGAAAGACTTAATGAATGCGGTCTTGGAGCTGAACAGCTATCTGGCTGGAACTCGAGCTCGTTTACAGAGAGTTCTCGATCCTGTCACAGGGAACCTTAAGCCTAAAAACGACCGCAGCGGCTCTCCTGAGGAGGAGGAGGTAGAGAACTTCCTGAGAACAACGCTCAACGAGTCGGAGAAGCAGCTTGAAGAAGAACTACGAAGCACTTTTCGCTTGGTTGATACGACGCTCTTCCGCGCTTACATGTACTCTCGTCCGACTTTGGCCAGCTCACTATTCCGCATCCCCAACTTTTGCGACCCCCAAGTGGTCAATGAGAAGCTTCTAGAACATAACAGGTATACCGAGCTGGTCGACTTCTTCTATGGCAAAAAATTGCATAAGGAAGCTCTGGAGCTGCTGCGAAGATTCGGCTCGGCGGAGTCGCCGGATGACGCTGCGCCAACCCTTCACGGACCTGGCCGTACGATCCAGTATCTCAAGAACCTACCCCCTTCAGAAATTGACCTCATCCTCGAGCACGCGGAGTGGACTCTGAAGGCAAGCCCAGACCAGGCGCTAGAGATCTTCACGGGTGATACCGAGAACGCAGAGACACTACCGCGAGAACAGATCGTGGCTTTCTTGCACAAGCTTGACCCGCAGCTCGAGGGCAAGTATCTAGAACATATCATCAACGAGCTAGAGGACATGACGCCGGACCTGCACAATCGACTTGTGGAGCTGTATGTTCATAATTTGAAAGCGGCGGAGCAGGATGACGAGTGGAGTGCGCAGATGGAACGGTTTGTTACGTTCTTGAGGGAATCACGGCAGGTCTATAGCCTGATTAAGGCGTTCAAGTTGATTCCAAAAGATGGTGAGACACTCAGGCCCAGATCTACTGGCCAGCTGCTGACATGGATCTAGACCCGGCGTTCTTTGAAGCCCAAGCTGTGGTGCTCAGCAACATGGGCTCGCATAAGCAGGCGTTGGAGATCTATGTCTTCAAGATGGGGAATTACGTCAAGGCTGAAGAGTATGTACTCTCCGGTGGGCGTTGGGGATGTTGGCTAACTGCGACAGTTACTGCAACCGCGTGCACAAGTCTCAGGACAGCCCTCCATCGTCTCAGACACACGCAAAGGAGAATGCTTCAAACGATCCCGAGAATACCACACCCTCTATTTATCACACGCTTCTCTCGCTCTACCTCCACCCGTCTCCACCAAACAAGCCCAACCTGGAACCCGCTCTCGACCTCCTCTCCAAGCACGGGTCTCGTCTACCGGCGACGTCAACACTGGGTCTGATTCCTGACGACCTCCCCGTCAGCTCGCTGGAATCGTACTTCCGCGGCCGGATCCGATCGGCCAACACGCTCGTCAACGAGTCACGCATCGTCGCCGGGCTGCGCAGGGCCGAGAGCATCTCCATTGCGGCAAGGCTGCACCTGGGTGACGGCGTAGTGGGCGGGCAGGGCGGACGCAACCGGCACGTGGCCATCACGGAGGAGCGGCACTGCGTGGTGTGCCACAAGAAGCTGGGCGGCGGCATGCGCATGGGCGGCAGCGTGGTTGCGGTCCTGGCGGACAACACCGTGGTGCACTATGGCTGTCTAAACCGGGCGACGGGGAGCAAGGTGGATTCGACTCGAGCGCCGAGTTGGGGAAGAGGCTTTTAGATATCCATTTTTCCTGTCCTTGTTTTCTTGTTGTGTTGTGTATACGAGCACCCGTCTTGTGGTGTTCTGTCGTTCAGTGCGTACTTTGAGTCGAAGGGATTTCTGAGGAGCATTTGCATGGTTTGGATCCGGTGGCAGGTAGCCAAGATGATTTAGCAATACCCCCAAAATATACCAGCAACCGGGTTACTGTTCGAGATTTCTCGCCATGGCTAGACAACGCGGTTTTCATCATCATCCATGCCACCGACTTCGTGCAGGTCATAGTCTTCAGTCCTCGTCCTCCTGGATCTCCTCGCCGTAGTTCTCTTCCTCCTTCGCGTCGTCGACGGCAGCAGCGTCGCGGGCCTTGTCTTGCTCCATGCGGGAGGTGAGCTCCTTGTTGATCTGGGCCTGGGCGTCGGTGACGGCGGCGCGGAGGGCGGCGAGATAGGCGGTCTTGTCGGCGACGGAGGCGGGGGATTGCAGGGCGCGGAGGGCGTGAGTGGTTGTGAAGGGCTCGCTGGTGGGGAGGCGTAGGATGCGGAGAGGGAGGGAGAGGCCATTTTGAAGGGAGACGGGGTGTTGTTTGGTGATGTCGATGTGGTTGTTTTCGTTGGAGTCGGGAGGATTTTAGTCGAGGGCGGGCAATATTTTGTTGGCGCGGGGTTGATGGGCGCCACTGCCCACTGTGCACATGCAAGATGCAGGGACATGGGGCTCAGCGACGGGAGTGAGCTTCTCCAGCTTTCAACCTCCTCCCTTGCGACCACCGCCCAACAAGATTCTCGACACATCCAAAACCACGCACCTTATCCCACCAGACTTTGAACCAACTGCCGAGACTCCCCAGCGAGCTGACCGATCTACGACGCATACCACTGCGCAATCTCCCACCATCGCTAGTCCGGCCGACTCTAGAGCCGTTGGATCAACATGTAACCACGGCCGCCTCGCGCATCAACCACCATCATGCAACCGACACGACCCCAGCAGCCCCGCGGTGCCAGCAGCTTCAACTCGCAGCCCTCGCAGCCGTCTACGTCCTCGCGACCTCCCCTACGCCGCGTCGAGTCCTCCGGCAGCGAAGACAACAACCCGCCCCGGCCGTCCATCACCATCCCCAGGGCCCGCCCCACGCAGCAGCAGCAGCAGCCCTCGTCGCCGGCCACGCCCGTCTACTCGCAGTTCGCCAACTCGAGCACCGCCAGCCTACAGCACCATCATCACTTCTCCCGGCCCGCAGGCGCCCGCTCCGTCACCCAGGGGTCCACCGGTGCGCTCAAGGGCCATTCGCGCAAGCACTCGGCCACGCAGGGCATGTTTGAGCCGACGCTGCCGTCCACCAGCACGTCGAACCTGTCGTCGCACGTCGGCATGAACCACCAGCCTGGGCCATCCTCCGCTGCGGCGGCGGCGGCGGTCGCGGCCACCGCGTCGTCCTCGGCGAGCCAGATGGCCGCGCAGGCTGCCGTCATGTCCCACCAGAACAGCCTGCACAGCCGGCAGCGCTCGCAGACGGTGCCCTTCCCCGGCGACCCTAACGATGGCACTCGTCGGGGTAGCGGGGGAAAGGGGCCCGCCGGTCCGCCGATGCTGAGCCTGACAGAGGCGAGTGCGCCGAGGGATAGCGGGTTCGGGCATCACGGCGGGCTGTCAGATCGGTTCCCGGGCTCGCATGTCCACTCCTCTGCCGCGACGGCGGCTGCCAACGTGGTGTTCCCGCGGTCGGGGCATAGTTCCCCGCGAGGCCCGCAATCGATATCGCCGCAGCCGTATTCTCAACCTCAACCTCCGCCGCCGCCGCCAGCGTCGGAAAAGCCCAGGGCCGACAAGCCCAAGGTCAAGCTCTTCTCTCGCCCGGGCAAGATCATGACCAAGGGCGAGACCAAAGATAAGCCGTTGCCCAGCCCGGGCAAGATCGGATCGGCTCTGTCTGCGCTGCAGCGTGGGAACTTCAGCACCACCAGTCTGGTCGAGCCGGGAAACCAGTCAATGTACAGCCTGAACAACTCGTCATCGACTACGATTCGACCCATCGACTCGCAGATGGATGAGAAGGACAAGGGCAAGGAGAAAGAGAAGAAACATCATTTTCTCTCGCGACAGAAACATAAGCTCAAGGATGAGTATCATCTTCCCCTCTCATCCGCCTCCAGCAATTCGAGGCCAACGGACCCAAATGCGCCGAATCCCCTCTACAACTTCAATATCCCACCGAGCCCCGGGCCAAATTCCACAAGCTTCTCCAAGGCGAAGAAGGAGAAAAAGATGGCGGAGCGCTCTGACAGTCGCCTGGAAAGCGAGGGAAGCTTCAGTCTACAGAGCGAATGGCCTGGCCCAAGCAGTCTGCCGTCGCTGTCCCAGCAGTCTACTTTGTACGACCCCGTGGACCCTGGGAAACTTGGCTTGCATAACCACATGTCGCTGGACGACGCCTGGCCATACCTCAAGGCTAAGCTTCTAGTTATTTTCGAAGGCGGGGATCTGCGACTCCCAGTTGAGGACTTCAATGGAGTGGTTCAGATGCACATCCAGTGGTGCATGCACAGACGATCGCCAAACGCGATGCTAGAGGATCTCAGGGATCTCCTGAAGACGGGGTTCTTGTCCTTAGATCGGACGCTGCGTCTGACGACAGAGGAGCGCTTCATCCCGGCGCTGGTCGAGCTCTGGATGTTCACGTTTACGTCTATCCTGCCGTACATGCAGGCCGTCTTCCTGCCCCTGGATCTCGAGGTTTCGGGCTGCGGTTCCATCATGACTGGAGAGCAGGCACGCGACTTTTGGGGCGGCGTCATATCATCGTCCTCGGCAGACAAACAGGCGCGGGTGACGCCCGCGGCCACAGTGCTCGATGTTCGAAGGCTAGTCCTCATCGCGTACCGGGACATAGTGATCCTCCCGCGCTACGAGACCCTCAAGACCATCTTCTCCCGCCTGTCTCTTGAGTTCTTACCCTCGGCTCTGGCCAACACGGCGCTGTCATCGCCTCCTCAGGAAGCCATCCTGTCCACCTCACCCTCCGAATCCTTCACCTCCATGGCCCGCCCGGGCACAGCCATGTCGATCGACCCCTTAGTCGGGTCGTACAACTCGACGAGCACAACGCTGCTGGGCGAGGGCTCGGCGGGCGGGCGCAGCCGCGCCATCAGCAACGTCAGCTTCGGCAGCCACGCAAGCGACGGCGCCCTGCGCCCCTTCACACCCTCGGGCATGCCCGCCGTGCGCGAGGTCGTCGACGACTCCAAGCACGTCACCGACATGGTCGGCCGCATGCTGCAGTGCATGAGCGTGCTGTCCAGCCTCGGCAGCGACCCGGGTGACGACGGCAGCACTAAGATGGTCGAGCTGTGTAAGATGCTCAAGCTCAACTGGTTGGGCCGCGGCAGGACGGGACGGAACCGCAGGGGCATTGTTGGCGGGAGGGTCAGGAGGGAGGATCTGAGGGACGAGGTTCGTGTTGCGTGAGACGACACCATTCGTGACGAGGAATCTAGCGTTATGTCATCGCTTCAGAGACGATTTAGGAGCCTTGTGATTTACTACTGTACGAGACATGGATTGAACGGCTAAACAGGGTTGGACGAGGTAGATATCTGACATAGTTTGTCATCCACTCTGGCAAGTTTACATGTACTGGGACAGCACCATTCCAACGTCGTTCGTAGCGAGTGAATCGACCTACAAATGTACAGGCATTAACTTCATCACTTTGTTTGTTTCACATGGTAAGATGTTTCAGTTTGGCAACAGTTCAAGCAGGATGATAGATCATATTATTTTTTAAGCCTTTGGTACATACGGCGCAGATTACGCGGAGATTTTGTGACTGCAACACTTTGCGTTCAGTTAGCTTTTGTTCTTAAAATTCATCTTCATAACAAAACGTTGAACTGGTATGTGATAAGACATCCAAGGAAGTGCATAACCTTCATTTGTCCCAAAAAAGGCTCAATGGGACTCAAGTGGAAACTGCGAATGTTGTGGAAAATTTCATCATTTCACGGGGGTTGTTTTGTGGAGATGAAAGGAAAGAGATGAGACTCACAAATCAGAAACTTCACATGCTCTGGGGAGCTGTGGTTGGCGTAGTTAGTCGTAGCGAGATGTAGCAAGTTATAGAATCTGTAGGCAACGGTTGTTAGCAACGCTGCTGACACCAAAGTTCTCAAAAATGTAAAGTGTAAGGTGTATAGTCAGACAAGATACTGGCAAGTAACAGGCCTAGGGCCCGAACAGGCTGATTTTCTTCAAGGGCGATTCAGTTGGGAAAAGAAGTCTTTGTTAAAGAGTCATCATGAAATGGGGGGAGTGCGGATGCAGGAAAATGAGAGTTGGAGTCTTACCATCACAAATGCATGGCGGTTGGGGATTGCCCTTGAAAAAGGCATCCCCAGATGCAGACCAAACACGCTTGCCGTCAGACCATCACTGCGAGGCGCATTCGACTGCAGCTGCTCCAAATCACAAAGCAGCGGTGCGCAAGTCGTGCAAACGGTCTCGAGCGTGGTCGTCAAGCTCGCGGAGTGGGAGCTGGTGAATGTTGAAGGGTGAAGAGATGCGGTTGAAGAAAATAGTTTGCGGCTCTCGAAGCTACATATTGTAAGACAGTGCCAGCAAAATTTTCGGTAACAGCATGCACTGTACGCATTCACGTGATTATCGGCCCACGGTTACGGTACTAGCGGCGGACGCCAGCAGGGTTAGTGGCGCACCGCGATAGATGCATGGCAGTGTCTCACCCACCAGCCAGGGAGACGTCCCCCCCCCAGCGAGCGGCGAGCCGTGATGCTGCTTGCGGGTTTGCCTGCGCGGGAAAACGGCATTCAGAAGCGTGTGGCGCACGGGGAGGGGCTCAGGTTTGCAAGTGTTTAGATTTCGTTTTTACAGTTCTCCCGCTCGCGTTTGTGTGTGTCTACGTTTGTGCGTTCATGTGTTTGCTTTTAGGTACGGATGCTCACCTTAGGTCTCGAGTCTGCAAGGCTGCGAGGCAGCAGCACGCCCCCGGGAGTTGATTGTGCACCTCATTGGACATTGGGGAGGTATTTTGGGATTAGCAATCGGTTTGGGGGATAATCAGAACGCGCCCGCGCCCGCGCACCGGGTTGCGAATCGTCGCGTGCCGGGCAGAATGAGATTGGATAGGATGTGCGCGCCCCGTTTAGGGGATACAGAGAGCAAGGTTCCCAGCCACCGATTTTGGCACGACAAAATTGCGACGTCGCCGGGGCGTTGTTTACAGTGTGGTCTTGTGAGAGGGTGATTCATTTATTTCGACTACTCGCGTTTCTAGAAACTAGATTAAACACGGATAGATGCATCTAACCCACTTTAAGCGGGTCGGCGGCCCATGTATCAGAGTGCTAGCCACGTTCTTGCTGGCCCTGCTCTGGCTCTGCGAGCAGTCCGCCCACTCAGACTCACCCACTTTGTCCACTCCACTCCACTCGCGCATTAAACTCGCCCGTCCACCCATGGCTCCGCCCACTCACGCCTAAGAGGAGCCCACGAGAGGACGCAAACAAGAGAGAGCGCGAGAGAGAGAGAGAGTGCGAGCGAGCGATTCCCCCGACCCGGGATTCCCTCCAACCTGTCTAGGCTCCTTGTCAGTTCGGCCTCTTTCGGCCTTTGCAGCGCGAACACTCAGCACTCAGCACTGAACCAGCACTGAACGAGCACAGGGCTGGACGGACACTCCCGCCGGTCCTCTTCCTCCTCCCTTCCACTGCTGCAGACCAGAACCAGCACCAGAACGGGCCTGACCAGGCCAGACATCGGGGGACTCTCCCAACGCCTCCCGAAAGCACCGGCCATCGGCTCTCTGTCTCCCGTTTGTATCTATCTCTCTGCCCTCCTCTGCCACTCTCTGCCGCTCTTTGCCCTCCTCTCTGCCCTTCTTCCTCAGCTCGTCCGCCTCGTCCCCTTTCTCATCTTCCTCCCCTACCACCAACACTAAACTGAACCCAACCGACTCTTCGGGCCCGCCCACCATCTTCCCCCCCTTTGGGTGCCTTTTTGTTTTACCTTATTGTTGGGTCGCCTACGAAGATCGCCTACTTGTTACTGCCTCCGCTGCCTGGGCTGTCACCGTCCCTGTCACTGCCGCTCCTGTTACTGCTGCTGTCGCTGTCGCCTGTCGCATCCTCGCTGTACAAGAGAGCCCGGCAAGCGCGCGGGAAATTTCCACTGCCCCCCCAGCTGCTCACCCAGTCCAATCCTGTCCCGTCCTGTCCTGTCAACGAGCGGATCATCCTCCGGTGACATCGCACCCGCGTCCACCGAGAGAGTACGCCCACTCCCACTGCCACTCCCACACACGCCTCCGCCGCCTCCTGGCGGTTTTCCGACAATTCGCCTTCCACCATCCGCAATCAACCCTCAATCCGAATCCGCATTGCCCGAGGCCGTTGTCTTCGCTCCCTCGCCGCCGCCCTCGCCCTGCCGTGCTGGCTGGCCTCGCTCCCGGCGGACCTCGTGACCTGCCACTCGCCCCATCGTCACCTCATTCGCCCGCCGTCGACTCCTACCTCCGTCGGCCGTCTTTGTGCCCATCGCAAACCACACCATCCGCCATTCTCTCCTCCCCCTCGCCGATGCCTCGTCGCCACCCTTCCGTATAATCGCCCGTCCTCGTGATAGATCTACTCGATTCCCCGTGTTTCTCTCAAACTTTCCGCGACCTCTTCACGCCTGATCCGACCGTTATCGCATTGGGCCGTCCCGTCTCGTCGCGACACGCGAAAAGGATCGACCACCACCACGACCACAACCACGCCCAACCACCAGTCGGCACCCGCATCCGCGTCTTGTCTCGTCCTCACGACATCTCCATTGTCTAGCGCATGCACATGCGATAGTATCTCAGTGTGACTGTCGATATCCACGCGGTGGATAGTCGACTACGAACTCCAGAGATGATGGCAACTAGTATGGGTCCAAACTTCTCGGGGCATCCCGCCGGCATGGGACATCCAGGCGTCGCCGGTCATCCCATGGCTCCCGGTATGCCTCATAACCAAGGGCAGCAGGGCGCTCCTGCTGCCGGAATGCCGCACCAGTTCGGAGGCCCCATGGTCACCGCTCCTGGAGGACAAGTAAACCCTGCCCTCATGGGCGGCATGCCGCCGGGTGGGAACCCAAATGCTCATGCTTTACAGCACTTGAATCCTGCTCAGCAGCAAATGTTTCAGCAGCAACAGCAGCAATTGCAGAATCAATGTATGTCCCTGTCCCTCCGTCGGCGTCGTTTCACCTTGCCACGCACTGTAACCACCTACTAACTGTGCCGTCCTCAGTCAACAACCCTCAAGCGATGGCCGCCATGCGGCAACAACAGCAACTGCTCCAGCAGCAACACGCAAGACAGGCTCTGATGGCACAACATGCCTTCCAGGCCAACATGCAAGCTGGTGTGAACGGGATGCCCATGCAAATGCAGTTGAACCAGCTTAGCCCTCAGCAGCTCCATCAGTTGAGGCAGGCTGGTAGACTTGGACCAGTGAGTATATCATCAGAAATGCATCCCCGCAAGAATTACCCTCGCTAACTACGGTGTCCAAGGCACAACAGCATCCTCAGGCGCAAGCCATCATGGCCCAACAGCTCGCTCTCCAACAGCAACAGCAGCAGCAACAACAGGCCCAGCAGCAACAGCAGCAGCAGCAACAGGCTCAACAGCAGCAGCAACAGCAACAGGCTGCTCACGCTCAGCAGATGCAAGGTGGTCCTGGTCAAGGACAGCCGATGCCGATGACCGCTCAAAACATGGCCGCTATGCAGCAGCAGAACCAGCTGGCCGCCTCCCTCCAAATGGCAAGCCAGCAGAGCCAGCAGGGCCAGCCTCAAGGACAGCCTCAAGGTCAACCCCAGCCTCAGCCACAGCAACCTGGTCAGCAGCCCCAGCACACGCCTCAGCCATCTCAGGCGGGCACTCCGGCTCCCACCGGACCCCAGACGCCAGCTCAAACACCCGCTTCGACCCCTGCTCAGCCGAGTCAAATGCCTGCCAGTCAAAACCAACCCCAGGGTCCTCAAACTCCTGCCCAACCTCAGCCTCAACCACAGCAACAGCAGCAGCAACCCCAGCCTCAGCAGCAACCTCAGCAGCAACCTCAACCCCAGTCGCAACCACAAATGGCGGCGGCGCAGCAAATAGCGTTGACGAATTCATTGATGCAGCAACAGCGAAGAGAGGGCATGAAGGGCCAGTGTTTGTTAAAGCTCATGCAGTTCGCTGAACACTTGAGCGGGTTCCCAGTAGGTTAAATTCTAACAACTCTGGTATCAAGCACTAACAGATGGTTCACAGGGACCCCGGGCTCGGGACGATCTCTCATACTGGACCAGCTTCGTCATTCGGTTCTTTTCTCCGAATGGCGTCTTCCGACACTCGTTACACATAACCGATGCCGAGGATACAACCGACAAGCAATACGAAATTCCCTACCCCGCTATTGCTCGATACTTCCATACACACTTTGGTGGTGGTGTCAAGAATATGCAGTTGATCATGGACAAGGGCACCACAGATCGGCCCTTGCCTGGGGACTGCCACTGCATCGAGAACTCCAAGGCCAGTCTTGTGTACTGGTTCGAGACTGGGTCGCATGTAAGTTTCCTTTTGCGCAAGCGAAAGATACAAATGCTCACTCGTACTATAGTTGGTCGCAAGCGGCACCCTTCGCGCGCAATTTGACGCCGAGCAAAAGATTGAGCTTTTCGAATTCCTCACGACTGGACATGAAGAGTACATCTCTCGGAGACAGGTCATTGAAGCCGCGAAGCCGGCTCACATGTGGATGAAGGAATGGCACAAGACCAACTCGCAGGATGGCAAGCAGTCGCCCGAGATGTCCAAGAAGGGCAAGGGCAAACAGCTGAAGTCGCCGCAAACAGCGCCCCCTGAAGTACTCATGGATCTCCCAGATTCTGCTGTCAACAGCAAGGGTGTTACGGAGGGTGTATTTCAATTTCTTGAGGTACGGACCATTACATAGAGGCACACAGAGTAGTGCTAATAGTCATGATACAGATCGTCGAAGTCATGGGACAGATGAACCCTTTGTTCGGATTCTACCACTCCAACCCTGGTCTCGGCCCATACGTGGCATTGGAGCAGTATGTCTCGACTCACATCAACGGAGCACCTCAGGTCATGAACGGACCCATGAACGGACAGCCGATGCCCCAAGGACCCCGAACCCCGAGCTTTGGACAATTCCCCATGGGGGCGAGTCCTGCAGCGGCTCATATGACCCTCCCCGGGTCTCCCCATATGGGCAGTCCGGCGCAGGTCCACATGCAGGCGCCTGGGATGCAGATGCAGCATAGCCAGCAGGGGACAGGCTCCAGTGGACCTAGCGCCAACACATCACCAGCCTCGAACAAGCGGAGACGCCCGTCGGGAGTCAAGGCGGAGGATGACGGATCTGGAGCGCCAACCCCTGGAGGCAACGGCCAAGTCAACGGCATGTCTCGAGCGAAACCGCCGACACCTCGAATGACGAAGCGAGCTAAGGGCAATCCCCCGGCGTGAGGAGAAAACATGCCTCCAGCGTGCTCTACTACGGAAGCCCGGCGCATGTTCCTTTTGTCTTATCCATCATGTTGCATGGCGGCGTCTCTTGCTCGGTTTTCTCGGGGCTGGTTTTTTTGGAAAATGTTGGGAGCGGGGGAAGAAAGAGACGCAACTGAGCTGGATGTTTGCAGACCGGCACGTCACGGACACCCACCAGGCCTGGCGATGTTCTTGTTGAGCGGTGATGTACATGCATCGACAAAACAGCATTGTCACGGCGCGCAACTGACGGGATAGACGGACGGCCGGGGAGTTACAGCTATTAGCACGGCGTTGACGGTTTACTCTTAGGTTTC
This sequence comes from Neonectria sp. DH2, assembly GCA_003934905.1. Lineage (NCBI taxonomy): Eukaryota > Fungi > Ascomycota > Sordariomycetes > Hypocreales > Nectriaceae > Neonectria > Neonectria sp. DH2. Next base: position 1,355,645 of record RQWH01000012.1, on the reverse strand, counting down.
ACCAGAGTCGAAAGCATGACCGAATGGGTTGCACTGGTTGGATGGTGAATGATCAGCAATGCAGGTCCCAATTGCGAGCTGCCCAGAACCACAAAGCGGCATGCCGACCAATGGAACAAAGGAGGATGGGGGTCGAGATGAAGATAATTTGGGTAACGGATAGACAGTTACTCGTGTACGACTACCATGGCTCACGGCTCAGGTTGGCGTCGAAGCCTTGATATTGTTTTCGGTCATATTTTTTTGTTTTACTTTTTGCTTTTGGAGGACGCGCGAGCACCAATTGTGTATGGAGGAGGCATCAAGGGGGGAGTCTTGAAGGGGAAGATGAATGGAACATGACTGTGGAGGAGCGAGATCATCAAAAAGACGAGGGGACAGGGCAGTGGAGGAGTTGATTACGAGCACAGTATTGGGCGCGCGGATAGCAAGGATCTTTCAAATTATACCTAGGTTCGTCTTACGTGCTGCGTTGCGCGAGGCAGCGAAGGGAAGGGAAGGGAAGGGGTTTACATGGTTAGGAGGGCGTGGGATATTTGCATCGGGTAGTTTTTGTTTTACAGCTATTTCAAGGATACCATCGATGGCCAAGTCAGATGTATGTCTGTCAATTCCCCGTTCCGTGTGTGCCGTGTTGCGATGTGAAGTCGCGATTGTTTGTGTCCCCGCCAAAAATGCCAAAATAATGCAAAGCCCAACTGGCTATGTTGTGTCTTCGACCCTGTTGAACCTCAAGTTGAAACATGAAACTTGATAGATAGCCAATGTCTGTCCCATGTCCGTCCGCTGTTGATCCTCCTGTCAATGGCGTTGCCGCATTCCGCCACGCAAACGTGGTGATGGTTCGTTGTTCACCCGCTGCCGCCAAACCAACGCGAATACCCCGTCTTCTTGGCCGTTGGGGCCTCGCCGCGGATGGCCAAGTAGCACTTGAGCGCTCCGCCGGACGCAGCCATCATCTCGCGCAGCAAGAACCACTCGTCCTCGGAGCGACCCAGCAGATCCGTCTTGGTGATGGGGTTGCGGTAGTGCCAGTCGGCATCGTCGGGGCCAAGGGGCAGGATGGCGCCGCGGAAGGTCCAGTACATCATGACTTCGGTGAGCTTTTGGTGCCGGATCGGGGCGGTGCGGCGCCGGACAGACTCGCTGTCGCAGGCCGTGCCGGCGCCGGGGGGGCGGGATGCGGCTGCGCAGGAGGGCGAGCAGCTGGGCCTTTGTGGTGTCGATGGCGATGCACAGCGGCGACTGGGGCAGGTCCCACGGGTGGGTGAGCGAGCTGTCGTTGGCGGTGTCGTAGATGAAGAGGTCGAACTCGAGGTGCGAGCTGAGGCCCGCGTCGGGCAGCGGCGTGAGCGGCGAGGCGGGCCATGGCGAGGCGGCCGACGTGGTGGTGGCGAGAGGGTGCAGGCGGTGCGGAGACGCGGTGGGAGTCGGCGTTGGCGAGGAGCGGGCGACGGGCGTGAAGGGCTTGGATTTGGGCGGCTCGAAGGGTTCTTGGGCGGTGATGCAGAGATCCATGGTGGCTGTGATGTGAGGTTGTCGTGATGTTAAGAATGGGTGAAGAGAGGAGGGAGGCTTGGAACTGGTTGGGGACGCGGATGCGGTGTGGTGTTCACCTCGTGATGATGCGTGAAAGAGAGGGAAGGAGGGGGAAGAGGAAGAGGAAGAGGAAGATACATGAAGCAGCGTGTCAAGAGCGAGCTTCTCCGTTTGCTGCAACGACTGGAGCGGGCTGCTCACTTTCGCTTTCACTTTCACTTCACACTCTCGTAAACACTCGGCGTCGAGCAGTGATTGGCGAGGCCGGCTGAAGATTAGAGAACAGAACCTAGCTCAGTCGACTAATAGGAGCTTGAGAGAAAACAGCAACTTGGGAGATCTTGGCTTCAAGGGTCTTGTATGGTGTAGATATGTTGACGAGATTCAACACGATTCAGGGGTTGGCTGAGCTAGGCGGCTGTGATTAACTATTGGCAACTTCCTCGCCCCCTCTGCATCGCCGTCGTTTTATAGCGGCTCGACTGGGGGTTTTGGTCCTGTGGTTCGTTCTCGTCTGGATCCTGGATGGCAGGCGGTAGGGGGTTGGGTTCTGGCTGCTGGTTGATGCCATCACCATCTCCATCACCATCTCCATCATCATCTCCATCACCACCATCATTACCGTCCCTACCTTGGAGCCCTCTCTCAATCTCCTCCCGCGCATCAACATCCACCACCAAAACCGCCCCATACCGCCCCGCCCGGATTCCCTCCACGGCGGCCTCAAGCTCCCCCGCCGGCATCCTCTCCCGCAGCTCGACGGTCCGCAGCACGTCGTCGGCCGGCGGCGCAGCTCCGACCACCACCAACGGCGCTGCCGCGTCCCGCGTGAGGTACAGCCGCGCCTGGCCCGAGTACACGCGGTCGCCGAGGCCGTGCTGCGTCGCCCAGAAGGACAGGTTCGCCAGGAGCCCGTCGCGACTGGGCGGCGTCGCGTACACAGCGTCAGTGTAGGCGTAGAAGCGGCCGGGGGCGTGGCCGGGGCGGTGTGTGCCGTGAAAGATGACTTTGAATCTGATCTGTGGGAGGGTATAGAATGTAGTGGGAGATGCCTGGATAGTTAGCATAGGGTTGGTGAGGAAATGAGTGTACACGACTGGTGTCGCGGAGATAGGGGTCGTGGTGATAGTTACTGGGGTCGCAACTGTGAGCGGTACAACTCTGGGCTGGAGGAGGAAAATGGGTGGTTGGAAGAAGAATGCCATCGTTAAAGAGTCTGGAGTTCACCGTACTCGAAATAAAGCTCGAGTTTTTTCTTAGTTGCGTAGTCGTCGTAGATTGTTCTTGTCGAAATTATAGCATGTCCAGGGTAGGCTGTGATGCAGTTTCGACTTCGACGGAGTCGTTCACTCCACGACGCGTTGTCCTGAACCAACCAGCGACAAGACACGGCCCCCAACAAAAGTTAGCAACGAATCTCGCATTGATAACCGCACGGGTCGTATCCATGGAGAGTCTGGGTTTTGATTCAGCTCGTCGGTGCCGAAGCATGTAGCACCAAGAAGCAATCCCAGGCTGGCACCGACGACGTGCACTCAGCTGGTCTATCATCCAGAAACCTTGCTGATTTATCGATGGCGCGAGGCAAGGATACTACTCCGGTCGTGAGTTTCATCGTCTTGAAGACTGCTTGATTCATGGACGGCGCAAGCCAGAATGCCACCCCTGTTAAATGGTCCTGACGCAGCTAACAAAACCCGACTATCGAATCCTCTTCGCAACCAACTGCCAACCACTATTACTAACCCCACTAAATAGAGGGCCGCGACTAAGCAATCGCAGTGAAACAAAGAAAGCCATTGATTGCGCTAGGCGAGTTGCAGGCAACAAAGGCTTCGTAGAGAGTAATTGCCCCGAGTTGCTTGCTGGTTTAAGCGTGTTGTTATATCCACCTTTAACGGCGCGAGCGTGGGCTACCATCAGGGGTTCACGATCGGGTTGTACTACACGGGGAGATGGAGTTGACTTTTTCTTTCATTCTTCCTCTTCTTTCTGTTTTCCACTTCTTGACTTGCTTTTCCCAACAACAATCAACAAATGATGGCTTCCGTCAAGATTGCAACTGCCCTCATGGCGGCTGTGGCCTGCCTGGGAGTCAACGCCGGCCCCTGCAAGCTAAGCACCTTGAGTGTGCTCTCTGAGGCTTCGGTAACGTTGACGGAGAGTGCGACTTCGGATACAACATCACTCGTTTCTACTCTCGAAGGCACAGTCACGACTACTACCGCTTCTGAAGAGAGCACCACCTCAGTCGCGACGACAACTCTCGACTCAACCACAACAACCACAGCCACGTCATCACAACCCACCGCCTCCGTGAAGAACGGCGGCTTGGAGGGCGCCTCGGCCAACGGCCAATATACTGGAGAGCCGTGGACCTTTGACGCAGCCCGAGTCAGCGTCGGGAGCGATCCAGACTTCGCCCACTCTGGCGACCACTACATGTACGAATACCTCCTCCCCGAAGCCCATCTCTTGTTTCGCTAACACCCTTCCAGCCTCGTGGCCTTCCCGAATGACTTGGGCGGCGACGTCCGCGCCTCGCAGACCATATCTGAGCTGGACACGAGCAAACGCTACATCGTGACCTACTACCACACCTTCGTCGAAGATCCAAACCTGACGGGCGGGAGCTGCCAGATCGGCGTCAACGTAGACGGCAGCAACGCCGGGATAACCACCTACAACCCCAGTACGGCCCCCCCAGCGGGCGAGTACCGGAAATCGCATGCCGTCTTCAAGCCCAGCGCGGCGACCGCCGTCGTGAGCGTGTTCGTGCACTGCTACGCTCCCGGCTTCACCGGGGCCTTGGTTGCGTTCGACGATATCGACATCGACGTCTACGAAGCGCCTTGTAGTGCCCTGACGCAGCCGCCACAGGGTCTCATTTGCGGCACTAAAGGCAACATGAACACCCCTGGGAAGTCTCTAGCAGGAGGAGACGCGTCGAGTTTCGAGAACTGTGTCCTCAGCTGCTCCACGAACACGCTCTGCAAAACATTTCAGTATTACGGCTACACTAGCACCGGTGGGTGCGCACTGTTTACCGGAACACCTGCCGAGATGGGGTTCACGGCTGACGAAGACTATGCTGTCTATCAGCCAGAGTGCTTCGCGTGCGGAGCCGAGGATGCTTGATAAACCACATGTTGCGTTTTATTGCCGGCATGTACGGATACAGGACATAGCACTTATAGTTTTAATAATATTTTGTGATTTCGACGATTTTAGATTGAAGCCCCGTTGTAAGACATTGGACCATCGGCTTGTAATGCTAGTCACGTCAACCGTGATGTACTGAAACAGGCTGACGGCCTTCTTACTAACCAGGACCCGTTTAAACCCATTGTTTATTTTCTGGTTTCTAAGATGAACGTGTCAAACTTAATTCTCCAAGTCGAACAGGGCGACAAGGATTGGACATCTAGGGAGAGGGATCAGCACTTCTGGAAGACGATATTGAAAGGCAAGGCAACTTACGGCTTGGAGTGAACCATGCGCGGATACATCTGTAAAAGATAACGTATGTGTACGAAGTACATGCCCCATGCCTGTTCACTATACTAGAATCATGGCGGCATAATATCCGACGGGATCAACCTTGACAGCTGCGGTAAATCGCTGGGAGGGTTGCGGTGTTGGTGGGGATTGCGGGGATGCAGGACAGGACTCCGGGGTAACAAGCCGAAGTAGGTGGGGCCGTCTGCCGGGGTATGCCCGGATCTGCGCGGATGAGGCACAGCGGACAGCAGGAGCGCTGCCATTAGAACTTCACTGCAACTTTCCCCCCAGTATCAATCCCAAACGTATTTTTGTGGTCGACGAGTTGCGCCCTGGTTTGCGGGAGTTTTGGGCGTGTCACTAGCCTTCCCCTCCCGTTTCGAGGACCGCCATTGACGCGGCGCTTTGGGGCGCTTGTCGGGTGACCAACCACCGCATTGAACCTCGGTATTTAGGCCAGACCGGGGAAGGCTTGCCCTGGCTGTCGGCCACCCGCCTCCTTTAGTGGCGTGGGTGGCTTGGATGGCGCTGGCTCACGCGGACGCCAATGCCTTAGACTTGTATGAACGGTGAGATATGCGCAGTCGGGGTCTCTCAGGCGGTGGCACACCCGTAGTCGGACGTCGTGTGCTCGTCGATTGTCTCGAGTTGCGGATCGCATCGTCGTCAGTCTTGGTGGTCGTCACTCTTCCTCGTGCTCGATTGCACCGTCGAACTCGTCAGGCTCGATAATCCATATCCCGAGTCCTTGCGCAACGGGTGTGATGCGCACGAGTGCGACTGCCAGGGGAGCTCTTCGGTCCGAGGCAACATGCGCAGACCGGTACTGCTCCTGGGCAAAGTATGCGGGACTTCTTCGTCGCCCTCACGGCGGAAGATGCCTAGAGGCGCGGGCCAGGGGCGGCGGATGCGATCACGAAGGGAGGCGATGCGGCCGGGTTTGACGGGGACACGGTATCGCGGCTGGACAGACAGGTCATGGATTAAGGGATGAACGTTGCTGGGGTGGCAGGTGCAGTTGCAGGTGAGGTCGCTGCCGGCGGCCTTGACGATCTTGGCGATGAGGTCGGCCATGGAGAGTTCGATGTGGAGCTTGACGAGGTAGGCGAGGGGGTGGAAGATGACGTATCTGCCCGGTTGTTAGTAGACGACCTTGACCAGGCATGGTTTATACGCACAGGAAGTTGTTGTTCAGGGACATCATCGCAATGATGAGGATCTGTTTTCAACAGTCAGCCAGGACCAAAGACCGACCTCCTTGGTCTTTCCAGGCGTCGAGACTCACATCCATGGTCAGAGACAAGACAACCATGGCCAGGTTGAACCGATACAGCACGACATACTTGGTCAGGCCGTACTCAATCAGGGAGGAGCGGACGAGGTAGACAAAGTAGAGGTTGAGGCCGACGTCCATGACGGCGAAGAGGGCCTTTTCCAGGCGGTCGTAGATATCGTTGACGTGGATCCAAGCCGGACTGATCTGCAGGCGCGCAGGGATCCAGACGGAGCCGACCGAGAGATTGATGACGGCGAGGATGCCAAAGACGCCCCAACGGAGTCGGCGGGCGGTGGAGGGGGATACGGCGAGGAGGGCGATACGGTTGATGATGATTTGCATGATGCAGTGGATTTGAAAGATCCATAAGAAGACTGTTGCACCTGTTAGAGAAAGCGAAGGGGAGAGGAGGCGGTGTTGGTGTTGGTGTTGGTGTTTCGTACTGATGAAGAAGAAGAACTCGAAGCTATCCAAGTGTATCTGTTAGCCATACGTCAACAAGAGTCGGGAGGGCCACACAACTCACCTGGACGGAACAGTCCCGTACACATGCCCCCATCCGATGCCTCCCATGACGGTGCTCGCGATCAGCTCAATCCAGATGAAGGCCATGTACGCCGTGACCCTGCGAGTACGCTTCCACTGGTGATAGGTCTGGTTGCCAGCGCGGATGACTCCGAAGGCGGAGAGCCCCAGGGACAAGCCCCAGACGACGCTCACGATGACTAGATCATCGCACGAGGGCTTGTCGGCACTATACCACGGCGGGACGAGCGTGCCGGTCATGATATCATGGCCGGTGATGGGATGAGGAGAGAGGGCGGAGAGAAGGAGAGGGAGAGCTACACGTCGAGGTAGAAAAGAAGGAGAGCGGGATCGATCAAATGGGTAACAGGGCGACTTGAAGGTGGATATATTGCAGCAAGGGGGCGCAGATGGCGCCTCTCTAGTGTTGCATGGGCATACATTCGGGACGGTAAGTAGCTTAGGTGGGAGAGAGTGAATGGCGGGAATGTTGGAAAGTTGCATGGCTGGGCGGCCAGGGCGGCACTTTGACTGAGGTCCCTATTACAACCAGACTCTTCACCTCCAGTTTGGACATGTACCAATGACGTACAATTTGCAATCGGGCGATTGCGTGCCGCCCACAATCTCGGGATTGGAGGATAGGGCGTGGAAATGTAGCTAGCGGCCACTACGTGCCGTGAACTGTCGCTGTCACCATGTCTCTAGCTGTCACTGTCGCCGTGTCTCTGGCTGTCACTCCCGTCTTGTTGCCTTCTCTCGCCCAAAGCAGGGATAGAGGCGGGGTGGGGGGCTACCAAGGCGAAGCAAAGCAAGGAGGCAAGGAGATGAGGAGAGAGTCTCTTGCTCGCAAAATCGGATCTCCAGCCTTCGCAGGCAGACCAAATGAACCGACCGCCATGTAGGTCTAGTGCGTGCATTTCGGAGTAGAGGATGTAACTATCCGCCCACACTCAACGGCGCCCGTGTGTCCGCAGACGAGATGCACCACCAACGGCCCCGGCAGAGCAGCAAAGATGAGGCTAGGCCGGGGGGGCGTGGCGTCGTGCTAACGCGGCGCGAGGGGCCGATCGTAGACGGCCGTGGCCTTTTTTTATTTGCTTGTGTGGTGCGTTGTCGTTGTGTGGTTTTTGCGTGTGGTTTTTCTGCGTCACCGCTTTTAGGTGTCTCTCTGGGCTGGCGCATGTCACGGGGGAAGGAGAGAAGAGAAGGGAGAAAAGTAAATGAGATAGAGAATGGAATGAATGAGGGCAAGGTATCTAATACCGAGGAGATATGTATAGCTAGTTACCTTAAACATGGAAGGATTCGAGGGACATTGCACGTGTTAGTCCACCTCGACGGATGTATAAGTTCAGGATCTCGACCACCGGCCAACATCAGCCGCCAACGTCAACATTCATCAACAACCCTACTAAGCAAGGAACTTCGCTGAACCTTGCGCTGGCAGGTCCTCAAATGGACAAGACTAGACTCGAGACACAGCTCTCTCCATCACAGACAGCTGCGATCCTAGCTAGCTGCGCACCCCTCCCTTCCCGCAAGCTCTGATCGCGCCAATAGCGACCACCCATCACTTGTCGCCTGCGCCGTTTGTGACGATCGCTGCCTCTTGGCCACCCGCCCGAAATCGCCCGTTCTCCGTCCATTTTCCCTCCCACTGCCCCGGCTCATCGGCATAGTGACTTGATGCAGGATCCCTCGTCCCAACTTTGGACCGTGCCGACGAAAGTCTGGGGAAGACGCAGTGCCGGTTTCTTTTTTTTCTTTCCTGTATGACGGCATTCGGGCTGGGCGTCTTGTCATTGTCCTTTGTACATAGTCCTTTGTACATAGTAAGCAATGTCGGAAGTCAACGTACTTTGCTGTCAATGTGACAGATCAGCATCTAAGCCTCTCAGCTCCAACACCCGCTCAGCCAATGTCTTAAGCACTGTCCTGCCCAGAATCAGTCACAACTTACATATCACTTCCAGCCTCAGCCTCCCTTGCTGAGGGGAAGAAAAGCCGAACGGAAACTGAGCAAGCAGCAGTCGTCATGAGAGAAGAAGAAGTGAATCAAAAGGACTGGAGCCTGGCAATCACATAATGTATCACATCTGCCGTGTCCTGTTAATGCGTCCTTCGAAATCGGTACTGCGTTTGGCAGTCGGTGGGAACCCAAGTAGGTAGGTAGTCAATTTTCCACTCAACAGTACTAGTAGGTACTTCTAATTAGCACCACATCAGACTCGCCGCTCTGCTGCTCCATGCTAGTCCTATGCAAAGGGGAAACTTCGACGCACTTTGGGTATCGATCAAGCATAAGCATGATACTAGTTCCGAAAACGCGCTTGGCTAGTCTCTCCTTGACTAGGCGCATCTTCCATTACATCGTCCAGTACTACGGCTCGCGAACATTCAAGCTATAAGTCAAAGCCCAAATATCTACTTAACTACTCAGCAGGCAAGGTAAGTTTTCTAGGACTACAAGAGGCTTCACCAATCTATCAACAAACGAACTCATTCTTCATTATGAATTTACTATCGCTTTTCCTTATAACATAACACCTGCGCTTCCAAATTCCAATCCGAAATATGCCTTCCGACGCACCGCTATCTATTTGTCCTTGACCCAAAGGCTATCAGACTTTCACCTCGCGCAACGCCAGGATTTCCCTCTCGGTCACATCAAACACCCTCAGCGCCTCGTTCTCGCGCCGCACTTCCTCGATGCGCGTCTTGAAGCTCTCGTCGCCAAGCACCCGATCCACGCCCGCCAGCACGGCCGCGGGGCTCGGCCGGCCCGTCCGCAGGTTGACCGCCACGCCGCTCCACGAGCCGCGCATCGCAATCTCCGGCTTGTCCTCGCTCTCGCCCGCCAGCACCATCGGCACCCCGTTCGTCACGCCGTGCAGGAAGCCGCCGTAGCCCGCGTTCATTACGAAGACCGATGAGTGCGGTAGCAACACGTCGTACGGCAGGTAGTCGATCACCCGCGTGTTGGCCGGGATGCTGATGTCCGCGGGCAGACTGACGCCGCGGTGGCCTAGGATCGCGACAACGAGGAGGTCGTCGCGGTTGGCGAGGGCCTCGATTGACGGGATCACTAGGTCCGAGTAGTCGGTGGCCACAGTGCCCTGCGTCACTGTCACGATCTTGCGGTCGCCGCGAGTCACTTCCGCCCACCACTCAGGGTACTTGAAGCCGGCTGCGATGGGCCGGGGCGTCGGACAGCCAGCGAACTTCACGTGGGAGGGCATGTCGGAGCGCGGGTACTCGAGGCTGGGAGGGCACAGCTGCAGGATCGTGTCGTGCATGAGCATCCAGTGGTGAAAGGGCACCTCGGGCGTGAGCGCCTTGGTCGCGCCGAGACTCTTGAGCAGCTGGTCCTGCTCGACAATGAGCTCGGAGAAGGGCCCGGCCACCATCATATGGTTGAGGAGCTGGTTCCGCGCGCGGCCGGACTCGGACGCGTCCGGGGCAGGCCGGGACCGATAGGGCCCGTGTCGATGCTCGATGCCATGTACGGCACGGCGTGCAGACTGATGACCCGGGGCCGCGTGGTGAAGCCCTTGGGCAGCGGAGCGCCGAGGACGAGCGGGTTGGCGCCCATGAACAGGGTCTCGTTGACGACGATGATCTCGCGGCCGGGCTTCTCGGCACGAATTCGCTCGAGCACGCTCTTGAGGAGCTCCCACCGCTCGGGCGTCTTGCCGAGGAAGATGTTCTTCATGTCATACAGCAGCCGCGGGATGCCGGCCGGGATGGCGCTGCGCTCCTCGAGCATGGCGGGGGTAAACATGCTGGGGATGGGCACGAAGTCGACGCCTGTGGCCCGGAGCATGCCCTCGAACTGCTCGCCGCCGATGAAGGTGGCCTCGTAACCGCGCTTGACGAGCTCGGCCGCGATTCTGGATGGCGGGATGGTGTGGCCATCGGCGGGCGCGGCGGCGAAGACGAGGTACGGCTTCTCGGCCGAGCTCGAGTCGATCATGGTGGTCTTCTCGATGTCCTTGGCCAGGGTGGTCACGGGGTTGAGAGCGGCCATGTTGTAATTGTGTGAGCGTTACAAAGGAACCGGGACTTGGTATGAAGGAAAGATTATGGAGCAAGAAAGGGGGAACACCAAGAATACCTGATGTTGGTAAAACGCCGGTGAGGATAATGCTCCAGGGATGAGGGCGTGGAAGCAGAGGACTGGCAAGATGGACTATATATAGGCTGAAGATGAGGGTCTTGTCTATACTATACATGGACCCTTCTCACCAGGGAGATCCATGACCGACTTCCTATCCCATTGGCATCGCCATCCCCTTCGGGGCCGCCATCTACATAGTAGATATCGGCTTACCAGAACCCGCTTACTTGAATCTGACGCGAGATTTTGGCCCAATACACCCCTAGCATAGCGTCTCTCGAGTTGGGATGCCCGCCTTTCCCAGAGACGCGGCGCCAATAGGCAGGTCGAATAAAGCCATCAGGCGGAGCATCATCTTGTTAACCCACAGCACGGAGCCGATGCGTGCCCGGCATCTCCAACCTCCACCGCGGTGCGATGTAGGGCTGAGCCGATCCGCTTGGTAATTGCTTGACCTAAGTCTTTCGTGTGCTTCGCCCCCAGCTAGTGTGCTCTGACGGGCGTCTGGTCAGCAGTCGGTCGAGTCAAGTTGCCACTCGCGCCGTCTTCTAAATGTGGTAACATTGGACACTGCCGCCGCCGTCGACCAGAACCGCCTCAAACACCTTCTCTAATGCATGCTCGTCTAAACGAGTATATTCGCATTGGCGCCCCCTACACAAATATCTAATGATGACGGGCGGGTCGTGGCGGGTCAGCGCTTGCTCCAAGAAACAACCGACGGTGGCTGTGTTAGGCTTGGCCACCACCACCCCAACATACTAGTAAGCTGTGAGATTGCCAGCCGCCATTCACCAAATTCATCAGCATCACACCAGCGCAGGAACAAGATAAACTCACTGGCTCCTGTTAATCCAGGTCCAGGCAGCCGTTTCCAAGAAGGCAGTCAGCCATCGCTGCACCGAGCCAATGCTTGCCATCGTTCAGAGTCGACAAAGGCCCGATTACGTCTTGCACGTGGGTGCACTTGACTTTGAGCGACCGACGAATGAACGTGTCATTGTGGTCTGGCAAGCCGTCCGTGGTGTTGCTCTTTGGGTAGGCCAATCTGCGAAGATATCTTGACGAACTCGTTACATCTAGACTTACACAAGCCGGCTGTCAGGCGAGGGAAGCATTTCAGTGGCGTCAAGCCAGAGACCAATCTCTGTCTGACGGTTGTAGTGCAGGAGAGCGCAATGTAGATTGACGAATGTAACCGTAAGAAAGGGCCAAGCCTCAAGCGGTTTGTCAGACGGGGTAACATGAACGAAACTTGGAGTTTGGCGCTTACGTGACTGAATATCATGACATTTCCACGTGCCGATTTTCGCCAATTCAACAAGTTTTTGCCTTGTTATCCGTAGCTTTGTAGGCTGTTTGGGACCTTCTGTTAGATGTCGCATGGTTTGCTTCGCTCGTGACATGGTAGCATCAGTGACCGTTGAAGCACAACCGAGTCACAGTAAGTATGCTGAGGAACACGCAACGAGCCGAAGTGGTAGAACATGTTCAACCTACCGGTGAAAATGGAAAAGAAAGGAAAAGCGAGGCTTTGGGTACACGATTGGCAGCTTTTGAATGGTCGGAGGTTGGAAGATCATGTGCTGAAGCTTCTAGAAGCCGGATATCCTTATTGCACCTGAGGTGAGAATGAGAAGATGCGAGGGTCGCTGTTAATCTGTCCCATTCCAAGCCCGTCGACAGTCGTATCGACAACTATTCTTTGCTTGTAAATATCGTGCGACACCTAGGTTGCAAAGCCGTTGGGATGAAACCCACGAGAGAAGTTGCTGCCTCACACGGGTTCACAGACACAGAAACCTCACCGTTCGGGGTTTGAATCTCGTGTCCTGATACTCTAACCGTCCCTAAGATATCCCGAGGCCGTCAATTTTATACAAATCGTAGAAGAATTGAATCTCCCGCTGCATTTCTTCCCTCCGGACATGCTTTGTGTGCTCCTTTCCGAATTGGTCCAGCAAACAGGCGCCACACCACCGCCCGTCAAGGAGACTCGGGATTCTTGGTTCGATTCTATGACCTGCCGCAACATCGGTGCTTTGGAACTTCATCTGAAATACCTGGCGAAAGCTCTCGGCGTCAAACTTCGGGAGAATTCCTCCATTATACCGGAACTCGATCAAGGAGTCGCAAATCACCCCAACATTTGTTACCATGAATTTGAGAACTTCTTTAACTTCTCTTTTTGTCTTCGTTTGTCCCGCCTTGGCAGGAATTCCTAGGGCTGGGGTGAAACACGCAGACTGGGATCTGGCAATGCCTATGAATGGCATCACCTTCGAGAGAGCCAAGGCGATCTCACATCCTACCCCTGACCGCACTAGTCTGCGTTTCTCTCGCCTTGAGAATCTCAAAGCAAAGACCAAGATTCACCGACGTCCTGGCGTTTCCGCACTTACACGAGCCGGCATCGCATTGCCTGGAAAGTCCCAGAACATATCCACCGTGGGTGATTTCTCAACGCAGTATGCCATCCAGTGCGGGTGGGATGATACGCCAGTCTGGCTTCTATTTGACACGGGGAGTTCCGACACATGGGCGGCTCGGTCGGGGTTCAGGTGCGAGGACGCCTTAGGAAACAGACATGCACAAGCTGCATGTGCTTTTGGCAACCCCCATATCCGCGAATTTGGACACGGTGAAGTCGAAGGAGTGCACTTCTTTCTCTCGTACGGATCAGGCGAGATTGTTTCTGGCCCTATGGGGCGGTCGGATATCTCATGCGGCGGCTTGGTCGTGACCGAGCAGCAGGTTGGCCTCGCCAATAAGACCTACTGGCACGGTAACAACGTCACCGTCGGCATTCTTGGCCTCGCCTATCCGTCCATAACGAGTGCGTACTATGGCCAAGTGGGCGAGGAAGAGCCTTGGACTGCCATTCCATACACACCGTTTCTAACGAGGGCAATTGCTCAAGGAAAAATTGACCCCGTCTTTAGTGTGGCAATCATGCGTAACTCAAGTAGCGGAATCCTGACTTGGGGAGGACTGCCTCCCAGGTTGTGGAATCATGAGTCCAAAGCGTCCACTGACCTCATCATTGTATGTCATTGTCCAGTTGCTCGGCTGTCATTCGCAACCGCTGACGAGGCCATCAGGCGAACTTGGTTGACCAGGAAGAAACAGCCTGGAAGTATTCGTTCTATACGATTATCCCAGATGGTGTGGTGTGGGGGCTCACCACGGATACAACCAAGTATCCCTACATTGTCGATACGGGAACCACCATGATGCATCTCCCTCCTCGTAAAGATAACTGTACCTACCGTCACTACTTGATGCTGATTTTGGGATAGCTCTTGCCGAGGCGATCGCCGCTGCTTTCGAGCCTCGTGCAATGTACCTCTATCAATGGGGGGCGTATTTCGTGCCTTGCGACGCCATCGCACCACGGTTCGCAGTTATAATTTCGGGGGTCAAGTTTTGGATTAACCGGGCCGATTTGATCTACCAGGACCTCGTTGATCCGCTGACGGGGCTATGTGCTTGTGGTATCTCCAGTGGAGGGCCCGGGCCGTACATCCTAGGTGATGTGTTCCTCCAAAACGTTCTGGCAGTCTTCGATGTCGGCGGTGCAGAGATGCGCTTCTACTCCAGGGATTGAACATGCGTCAGCTCTCCAAGCAGCGCCGAAGTATGCGCGTAACCGTGGTATGATGTCAGGAACGGTGAGGGATTGGCGTTGTCGGGGGCCTTTTACGGCCTCGGCATGGACTGAACAAGAAGGAGATTAATGGGTTGTTGCCTGAACCGAGTGTGAAGAGGGTTCCCGGGGAGCCCGGGATTGGACAGGCTATAAGACTTGGAAGAGGCGAGGTGAAGTGGGAAGTGGGGAGAGAGACAATATGGTCATAAGGAGATGTGAGATTTGACGGTGACGTCGTGGTTGAGGTGATTTGAGGCGAAAAGCAGCTGATGCCTTAGTCTTGGGATATCGCGCGGGATGAGAGACGGGCCTATTCCCCATGAGGTGGTAGGTTACTAGTAAAGTGAATAGGTAGGTAGGTACCTTAGGACGCATCTTGATGGGAGGTGATAGGCCTATCGGTGCAACTTGCTTGAGTTGCACTTGCCTGTGGGAGCTCAAGCCTTGGTCCTGCGTAGTCTTAGTAGTAGGCAAGGAAGCTACAACTGGATGTGGAATGCCACCACTACATAAAGTACGAATTCTCAAGACGGCTTAGGCTCATCTCGATAACAGGTCTTCTGTTCCTCACATCGATTTGCCACCTCTTGCTGACCCGTGTTACTCACGCAAAAGTCATGAATGCTACACAACACGGCCTTACAACACGTCAATTGAATACTGTGAAGTGCTCAAGATGGCATGCATCAGGACTCTTCATGATCTATCCCTAATACAACCACATGGCAAGCTTCAATAGTTTGACATCCGGTATTCAGGTTCCGGGACTAGAGGTATCTGGGGTCTGCGGCACCCCATGGCGCTTTCAAGGTGACGGCGATTTCCCGCTGTCAAAATAAGAAATTCTCCGGGGCGAGGTTTCCTGGGCCGGTTCTCTCAGCGGGCGAATTCGGCTATTGATGACTTCTTCGTGCTGCAAGGCGGTGTGAGTGGGCGGGCGTGGGCGACAAAGACCCACGTCCACGTCCCTGGCGCCGGGTGGGCAGAGGCCGCTCGCTGGCTCGGTCACCGACACAAGACTCGACCGAGAGGGGAACCCGGGGAGAGTGAATGAGCGGGCAGTGAGCACTGGGCATGAGGGACGAGGAACATGATCGCCAGGGAATCACTCCCTTGACCTTGCAGCCCTTGGCAGGTCGGAAGTCAGATGGGCCATTCGCGTCCCAGGCTGGCTGCACGCATCGGTCGACGATAGATGAACCATGATGGTCTCGGTCACGACACACGACACCCGACGCCCCCCGGCGGCGCATCTCCGAAGTCAAGACCAGATGCCGTCAAGGGATTGTGGACGGATGGAAGGAAACATGACACGACGGAGGCGGGAGTGGTGCCAACTCGGACAGAGCCGGAGGGGAAAAGGGTCTCGTGGGCGGGTTCTCTGTGGCTATTCCTGCAGCACACGCACACTCGAGACCGACACAGACTGACTCGCCCATGGCTACGGCCTATAGACGAGAACCGGGAAATGGAACGGGACAGGACAGGACAGGATAGACCAGGACAGAACACGGGACCGGCCTAAGCTGTGCTTCCCTTGGCTGGGGTCACCGCGGTACGGTGGTCCGGACCCGGGAGAAAGCAAGGCGCCAGCAAAGAAGCTAGCTGCCGATTCCGCGATATCTAACACGGGAAGCTGGAAGCACAGCAATACCTCATAATAGTCTACAAATGCCTGACATCTCAGTGTTAAGGATTTGAAGCCTAGGCCGGGAGGATCCGGAGGCGGCTGACAACCGCCGCCGAGCGTACCTGTACGAACACAGGGCTGTGGCAGCCGGGACGATGATGGATCAAGCCTCAAACGTCAGGCCCCACCCTCGGCAGAGAAAAAGAAAGCGGAGGGCAGCAATCAAGAAATGCAGGGCAGCTTGTGTTTTGTGCCGGGGATGTGCTGGAGAATGCCCGGAGCCCCCAGGGCCCCAGGTGAGGGGGAGGGAGCGCTGGGAGGGGGTGTAGCGGGGTGCTGCGGAGGTGCTGGAGGCGGCGCCGGGGAAGCCAGCTTGCCCTGGCGACGGGAGCAGACCTCCATTCCAGAGCATGGACCTCACCGGACAACGGACAGCGGACAGCGGACGACGGACAGCCCGTCAACAGTGCCAATGGAGTCGACACTGGGCGGACTGCACATGCTTAAGATGGAGCTTGGGGGGCAATTGTCGGCAAGCTACAGCTTACCTTTACTAAATGGATCCATCCGCTGTCCACCTGGACCCCCAAGGTTTTCCAGGGCCTTGGAGCTCACAGGCAGTTGGCGGCTTGTAGTGGAGTGGATGGACGTCGGAGCTCCCAGAGCGGGGGGTGGATACCGCTCCGGTGGATTGCCGTCGCGGGCATTTGGCGGGCTTGGGGGCGGGCTTCGGCGAGCTTTGTCACCTGTGGCAGGCTTTGGCGGGCGGGGATTGGTCCGTCGCGGTCATCCATCCATTTCCATCGCCCATGAATCAGATGGAGCCGCGAGTCCGCGACTCTGGACAAGAGACGATGGAAGCCGCACGTTGCTCTCTAGCTTTTGTCGACTGTCCCGTCGGGTCGGGTGCCTTTTTCAGGCGTGCTTTTTTGATGCACACTTCGGCTGGAGCTCTCTATCTGTCTCTCCCTAGTCTCTAGTCTCTAATCTTTTCTCCTTCTCTGACTGACTGACTGACTGACTTGCTCGGGACCCAATCACCACCTCGCAGACTCTGGCTCTCTCGCCTTCACTGTCTCTGTTTCCTCCCCTCTTCCACTTCCTCTTCCTCTTCTTCTTCTTCTTCTTCCTCTCGTTCTCGCTTTCCTCTCTTTTCAATTTTCCCACCCCTCCCTCTCTCCTCCATCCATCCTGCACACACGCCTTGAAGCCTTCTCGCCCATCCATCCGCCACTACCTCCTTTGGTGCTCCAGTATCCAGTCCACCCCCGCCTTTCGTCTCCGCCACCAGTGACCACCGCCAGCAGTTCGCCTTGTGTCGGTTTCCTTTCCCCGGGCTTGCAACTCAACTCACACACCGTTGATCGAACTCAACGCTGCCTTTTGCATCTTGTTGCGGTGCAGCAGATCGACGAATAGAGCCAACCCCTCCACCGCATCCACCACACTCGTCCCGACGCTCTCCCAAACCGTTCATACAGCACACACCGCGCAGCCGTTCCACGCTTTCCCCGCCAGTGATTGACTGCTCGCTCGTCCGATTGATTGATCACCTCGATCGATTGCTGCATCATCGGCCCCGCAAAGGAGGTGTCGTCGCAACACACTCACTCACACACGCACACACACACACGCACACAAACACTTCGCCCTCGGGCCACAGTCAAACCCCACACTTCTCCGATTGCCGTGGCTGCTTGACTGCTGTGACCTCAGTCCTCACTCGGCTCGCTTCTTCTCCTCTCTCCCGCCGTGGCAAGCTGCCGAAAGGCTTACGCGATCTGGTTCCCCTTATCACAGCTGCTACTGCAGGCCATTGACCAGTGACCGAGGCATATCCTTTCGATTCATGTCTCTGCAGTATTGGAGTACTCCTCTCTTGCACCTTTCCAACCACGTCAATCTTGATCTTGATCTTGCCGCCGCTCAATAGCATCCAACGCAGCCAACATGCCGTCCCGAACTAATGGCGTCGGTGTCCAGGCCGAGGACAGCAAGATCTGTGTCGTCATGGTGGGACTTCCCGCCAGAGGCAAGAGCTACATCGCACAGCGAGGTCAGTGCTGCTCTGCTCTTTTATTATCATGGCCCCTCCTACCTACCTACTTACATACATACATCCCTCTTCCTCTCCTGTCCACTCGCTGTACACGGCATAATGACTGACTTCTTTGTGTCCATGCAGCACAACGCTATCTGCAATGGCTCTCCATCCCCGCCCAGACATTTAACGTCGGAACTTACCGGCGTAACGATGCTCCCCAGCCCACCGCTGACTTCTTCGACACCAGCAACCCCGAGGGCGAGCGCAAGCGCCGCGCCGCCGCCGAGGCCGCCGTCGCCGACATGCTCGCCTGGTTCAGCGCCGGCGGTGTTGTCGGCATCCTAGATGCTACCAACTCGACCCAGGCGCGAAGGAAATGGGTCCTTGAGACCTGCAATGCCCACGGTGTCAATGTGCTCTTCGTTGAGAGCAAGTGCGACGATGAGGAGCTCATCATGGCCAACATCCGCGACGTCAAGACCACTAGCCCAGATTACAAAGGCCAGGACCCTGAGACGGCCGCCCTCGACTTTCGCAATCGTATCCGCAACTACGAAAAGGTTTACTGCACCATCGATGCCGATGGTGATGAGTCCGACTTGACCTACCTTAAGATCATGGATGTGGGCAAACAGGTCATCATCAGTCGTATTCGAGACTACCTCCAGAGTCGCATTGTCTACTATCTCATGAACCTCCACATTCGACCCCGCTCCGTTTGGCTATCGAGGGTGAGATCTTCGTCCCCGCATCCAGACCTGGGCATGTTTATTAACCAGAACACAGCACGGCGAGTCCCTGTATAACTTAGACGGACGTATCGGTGGCGACACCCTCCTCTCCCCCCGAGGAGAGCAATATGCCCGCAAGCTCCCTGAGCTAGTGCGCAAATCTGTTGGCGTATGTTCATCCTCATAGCCCCTACTTATACCCTCGATACTGACTCACCTCTCAGGACGACCGCCCGCTCACAGTCTGGACCTCGACCTTGAGACGAACCATCGCCACCTCTCGTTTCCTCCCCCAGCACTACAACCAGCTTCAATGGAAGGCCCTGGATGAGCTTGACTCTGGTGTCTGCGACGGCCTCACGTATCAGGAAATCAAGGACCGGTACCCCGATGACTTCGCAGCCCGCGACGAGGACAAGTACAACTACCGCTACCGTGGTGGAGAGTCATATCGTGACGTCGTGATCCGTCTTGAGCCCATTATCATGGAGCTTGAACGTAGCGAGGATATCCTGATCGTTACCCACCAAGCAGTCTTACGATGCGTCTACGCCTACTTCATGAAGAAGGACCAGACCAAGAGCCCCTGGATGAATGTTCCTCTGCATACGCTCATCAAGCTAACCCCTGGAGCCTACGGCACGGATGAGGTACGCTACGAGGCCAATATTCCCGCCGTCAGCACCTGGAGAGGCAAAGGCAGCACGGCCAAGCACGAGAACCCTGTTCCGGAGGGACTATAGGTTGAGGCTGAAGAAGACGGAAAGAGGATACGAAGCACCCGACCATATGAGCACCCAGTACATAAAGGATCACTTTGATCACGCACGGGATACAAATTGTCGGCGCAGAGAATGGGCCATAAAAAAAACGTCCAATTTACGAACGAAACGAGCAATGGTATGGAGCATGACCAAGCTGGGCATCAAATGCAATAAAACCAAAAATTGGGGCCCAGGGGCCATGAACAAATCGAAGAGGCAGGCAAGCCTTGTACTTTTTCTGTTTCCATCATGGGCAACGAGGAATGTTTCAGGTAGTCGAGGGTCATGATGATGGGTATGATGGGGATTGGGACGGTTCTCTGTCAAGACACGGTTGACTTGAGCTGTTGGTTTTTGGTTCAAACCTAGGGAGGGTGGATATGGTTCTAGCTACCTACTGAATGATATGATGAAAACAAGCACTTAACTCGAAGTCCCCCACAGTCGATTCCGTCGCGATCCGAAATATTGACGATAGTCAGAGAAGCTAAGCGTTCGCCACAGCTGAAGCTTCAGAGCGAGTGGTAAGCCTTGAACTACATCTAAGTATTTGAGCGGCCGAAGGCTTATATAGCAGGGGGGGGGACCCGGCCCACCGGCTCTCGTGGCCCCAACCGCCCGGCCGAGTGCGGGGCTGCGCCGGCTTGGCGCTGCCGGCTCAGGAAAATCACCACACCACCACAACTGCTCTCCCCTTCGTCTAACCTAGCTGGAGGTCTCACGTCGCCTTGGCACGTCAGCTTACATCCGCTTACAGACGCAAAACTTCAATTGGCTAGCACAATTAGCATGATGATGAGATAATGAGTGTTTCTAGGGGAGGGGTAGAGTTATATGTGCTGACCTCCCCCTTTTTCTCCCGTCTGCTCTTCCACTGTGTCGAGTACGAAGTAGATGACCTTGTTTTCGTTCAATAAACATGGCCACCTCAGATAAAGCTCCAGTGACGACGCCATCGCCCAGCACGGCGGGCCCTCTCGCGTTCATGGACAAGCTGGGCCCCGCCGTCGCCTACTTCGACCCAGGCGCGGCGGAAGCATCCGACAGCAATCGAAGCCCTCGCCTCATCATCCTGCTGACCTGGATGGACGCCCGCGATGCGCACATTGCCAAGTACGTCGCGAGGCATCGCGAACTCTTCCCCAACGCGCGCATCCTCCTCGTCCGGTCGACGGGCCCGACGTGGATGAGCGCCACGCTTCGGAGGCCGAAGCTCAAACCAGCCATGCCCGTGCTGCGTGACCTGGCTGCTGCCGCTGGGGCCGGGGGTCGAGAGCCGCACTTTTTAGTGCACATGTTCTCCAACGGCGGGGTTGCCTCGGCCGGAACGTTGTGGGAGATGTGGGCTTCCGAGCTGGGCGGCGAACAGAATATTCCACGGTATGCCGTCGTTCTGGACTCGTGTCCGGGACGCTGGAACTACAAACGTGACTACCACGTCGCCGCGACGTCCTTGCCCGGGTGGGCATGGCCGATGGCCCATGTCCTTGTGGTCGTGTTGTGGTTGCTGTGTATCTCCGGGGGCCGCGACGGACCGAATGAAATCAACGCAGCAAAACTCAACTCGCCAATCTTCCTATCACAAGAAGTGCGGCGGACGTATGCGTATGGGACGGAAGATAAAACAGTGGGGTGGGATCATGTGGAGGCGCATGGCAAGGAAGCCAAGGAGAAAGGTGCGGTGGTGAGGATGGAGAAGTTTACAGGAGGGCAGCATGTTTCGCTGGTGAGGGCGGATGCGGAACGGTACTGGGGACTCGTCAAGAGAGCATGGGAGGGCAATGAGTATGCGTGAGCGCCTCATCATCTCGGGTTTGGCTCATATCGGGGGACTGGAAAGTTATTGTAGGAGCTGTCAAAGACAATACTTTGAGATCGATATCACAATTGTTCATTGTCTCGTTTGATCATCGAGTCGGGCTTGCCACCCAACCCGTGTCCGTCTTCCTTATTAACTCAAGAATACCTTCAGTATCCAAGTATCATCCACCTCGTCGCCTTCAATATCGTGAGCACGTATCATGATTGTCGTAAAAGCACAATGATGCCTAATCCCAAAAGACACTGACGCAAGGCCTAGCCCGCCAGCGTGAACCAAACATGCGCCAACCCGCTGGCTCCGAACGGCGGCTCCATAGCAGACGTCCAAACAAACGAGCACATAAACGCCATTAAAGACCTGTCCAGGAAGAGCATGACACCATGCAGCTTGCAGAAGGCAGCCTGCTGAACCATATCCATACATCAATCCCAGTGGGTATCTCGTCAAGTCTTTTGTTTCTTGGTCTCGGTGCTTTCGATCTCTTGTTCCTCGGCGGCATTCCTCTTAGTACCTTGGACGAAGATGTCGTCTTCGTCGGCTTCTAGGGCCTCGTCAAGGTCGCCAATTCCTTCGTCCTCCTCGGAACAGGCCTGACATTCTTGGTCGAAGTCGTGTTCCTCAACCAAGATACCGCGGGAACATTGTCCAAAACCGCCATTATTTTTTGCTTCGAGACATGAGAGTTCTTGTGTGAGATCAGTCCATGTTTGCGCATCGCCGCAGCGTGTGCATTCGCCCAAGAAAACGACCATGCGACACATGGTGGGACGGATGTTGGGCAATCCCGGCCTGCGAGAGAGCTATCGTAATCCGAAGGGTGATTGGGGGATGGGAACCTCGTCGATGGGACGGATGTGTCGAGTGAACCGTGGTCCGCGTCACGAGGAAACCGAGGGAGGGTTTGACTTTTGGATCTAAAGGAATAAACGTTGGTAAATGGGCTTATGACAAGGACCGAAAGATCCAAGAGGGCCATCAGGAACAAGGAAGACGAACCTGTCGCGGAAGGGAGTAAAGAGTCCCAGGCCTTGGCTGTTATTCTGAGCGTGAGGGAATTCCAAGGATTATCTCAGTTGAGGAGTGATGCCAAAACCCCCGATATTGAGTTGATTTGCAAGCCCCGCTCAGGTCTGAGTGCAGGTAGTGTCGATCCAAGAACGAGGATTCAGAGCTGGAGCGCGACTCAGGCTGGAAGAAGAAAGAATGAGGAAGCTTTGACGCTGCGATGGAGGTGGCGTCGGCAGATTGCAATCGCACGCGGAGAGGAACGAGGACCCAATCGACAACAAGGCGAGAACGCAGCCTAGAGCAAAAGCGAGATCCAGTCCCCAACCAAAGATTCTGTGTCACCAGCCAGCAGCACCCCGTCGGCCCACGAACGAAGACGGCGACGTCCCTTGCTACAGCCCGGTTCTATCACCTGTCATATTTTTCTGGTTGGACGGGGCAGAGGTGGAGGGGCCGCGGGGAGAGCGGAAGAAGAGCCCTTCTAGTGTTGCTGGTGTGGACGACTGACAACTTCTTCCTCGCCGACAAAGAGAAGAGAAGTGGATTTGCGTCGAGCTGCTGGTTGCTGGCTGCCAGGTGCGAACTGCTGGCTGCCGTGACTAATCGCACTTGTATTCGTACGCGGTGCGGGAGTGAGCGAGCGGGTTGAAGGTGCCTCGTTTTTGAGACACAGAGCCAAGAACTAAGGTAAGTAGGCAGTGGCGGGTGAATTGCCCGATGCGGAGATGCGTTGACGGATGGGCCGGTTGATTAGTTGAGAGGTTGCCTGACAGGTAGGGATGAAGGTTGGTAGGTTGCTTGATGAAGGGACAATTGAGAGATTGATGCGATTGAAAAGTAACCCAAAGGAAGCAGCAAAAGAGGGAAGGTTGAAAGGTAGGGCGGGCGATAGGAAAGGGTGGATAGGAAGTGAGAAGGAAGGATGGAAGGATGGAAGGATGGAAGGATGGAAGGAGAGATGGAAGAAAGGAAAGAGTGAGAAGAGATGGAACGGAATTGAGGAAGGAGAAAAGAGATGACGCCGCAAACCCCACCTCACCACTTTGCAAGTTCACAAGTACGTAGTTCACCCGCTTCACCCACTTCACCCACTTCACCCACTTCACTCACTTCACTCACTTCACACACTTCCACGAGCCGACAATGCATTGCATCGCGCACTGATCATGCTTGTCGGCCAGAGCCCCAGCGCCGTCCAGAAACGGCAAAGGCAGCAGCAAACCCTCGGTAGCGTCGTGCGTGGGTCCCGAGCATCTCCACTGCCTCTGCACCAAGTGCAGTAGCCTCTGCTGCCGTCCACTCGCTGCAAGTTACAACTGACAAGCGTCCTTTTCAGCCAGCCAACCACGGGCGTCAGGTTGACTCCCTCCCTTTGCCTTCAGCTGAGCAGTTGAGTAAAGAGGGGAGGGGAAACGAAACGAAGAGGACTCTGTACTCATACGCCGATACATTACATACGGATGTCGCCTCCCGAGGCTCACAGCTTCGGTCCACGCACGGCGTTGGCATCCCTCGTGGCTCGACCAGGCTAGCATGACCGCGCATCCGGGCCACAAGCTTTCCCGCCGGCGTCGAAATCAAGCTTTGCCACGACCTGCGACTACGAGCTCACTACTACGTAGTACGGCTTTACTACGACTCTCGCGTCTCTCTTCCGCGTCCCATGGCTCACTCGTAATGCCACATCCACGGCTGCTGCGTCCACTACCCGCAGTCCCCGTCCACCGTCCCCGTCTCGCCAACCAAGAATGCACAGTCGGCCCGCGGTCCAGCCCACGCCCGCGCCCGCGCCCGCCGTGCCCGGACGCCTCGACTTCGTGGTGCGCCGACCCGCATTGCGGAACAACTTGTCCAGAAATTCAGTTGCCGCCCTGATGCCTTACATGTCGCCTTTCCACAAGCTGTCACTTTCATGGTTCCTCGACTAATTCGGCCAGTCAATCTATAGACGATAGAAAACCACTTCCACGTTAAAACAAGCATTGGTGATAATCGCACCTTGATGTTGGTTCCATCCTGGCCACAGCAATGCAAAGGCAAAGGCAATGACCCGCAACAGCCAGGGCCGGTCAATCCGATCGGATCTCCCCTGCCTGCCCTGCCCGCATTGCATCCGCATTCGCCTTCATCCGCCTGACATCGTCTCGTTATATCTCTCGCGCTCGCTCACTAAGTCCTTCACCCAACGCTATTTTGCGTACCCTTTCCCACAGTTAAGTCAAGTACGGGACAGAAAGAAACTCAAATAACACACGCCGAGGCAGAGCCCAATCTGGAATCTACAACATGCAGATGCAGATGTCGCCCTCATCTTCGTTGCGCCACCGAGAAACGCGACAGGGCGTGCCTCAAATCTTACCTGCGCATTTTTACTCCCACCCTCCTTGAACCATTTAGCAGTCACGGCCCCAAAATGCTCACACAATGTACATGGCAGTACGCACGATGTACTACATTCTGGCGTGACGGCAGTCACTAGCTCAGCGGTCTGGATCCCTTCTGGGGGACATCAGAGCTCTGGCCGCCGTTTAGCGTTTTGTTGGCGCCATCGGTTTGTGGGGTTGCTGGCAACCTTGACAACGCGGCATCGTTCAATGAAGCCATAACACTCGTGGTTGGTTGAATGCGGAATTGTCGAATAGCCCCGGAAACGACGCCATCATCGTTTGAGATGATCATCTGTCGTCCCCGAAGTCAAGAGGTCGGCGTACCTCCTATCCAGCCGCATCATATCCGGATCAGTACTCCCTTTCTTCTGAAGATTCAAACCTTGATACGTAATAGTCACAAAAGCAGGCAGGTGGTTCGTTGCAAGGGGTTTTTATCAAGCCCTATGCAAGCTAAGGGGGGTTACGAAGCCAAGAGTCAAGCAGCAACAAGTCACGTCTCCCCAGAGACAACATCATCAGAACCCAGCCTGCCCTGACGTATCCATCATTGCTACTTCGCCTTAGTTGCAGGGGTAGTTGTCCGACTTGCCATAGCCCTGGGCAAACCTCCCCCAGTTGTTGTGAGCCTCCTCGGTGCTGCAAACGGGGAACCAGACCAGGCCGGCGGCTCGGATGTTGGACTCGCTGAGGCGGCTGATCATATCATCGTTGCTGATATCTGACTCCTCGGGACGCTTAGCGTTCGTGCGCCCGTTCGCAATCCAAGTGCTGTAGGCACTAGATATCACTCCTCGTCAGCACGCCAAGCACTACATCGAAACCAGGTTCAAGACTTACGCGACAACAATATCTTCCTGAGTGACACCGCCCCACTTAATGCCGTCGAGCTCGTCCACGCCAGGAGGCGCCTGGTAGTCATAGCACTTATAGCCAGTAAAGGGGTCCTCGAAAACACAGGTTGAGGAGCCAAAAGTGCCCATAAGATAGAAGCCCTCCTCCTGGCCCTCGTTCGTGACACACCAATGAGTGGCGCCCTTGGGCACGTGGTCGGCACCAGTCTCGGAGCACGGCTTCCCCGTCGCCAGCATACTGCAAACACTCAAGTCAGTGACACAATTCTCGCATCATGGCACTACAGTTGACCTTCAAACAACGCGTAGTAAGGGGGCTTACAAAGGGTAGACGTCGGAGGAACCGACGCTCCAGGCATATGGGATCAACTGCCCATAAATGGCCTTCTTGATCTGCCCGTCCAGCTCCTCGGCCGACAAAAGATCCAAGTCAGAACCGGCAAACTTGCCGTCCATGATGAGAGTCTTCAATAAGTCAAGGTTGTCATTGAGGCCGAGAGGGTCGCCGCTGAAGATATGCTGGTTGAGGGTATCGGCGGCTGCATGCCACGTCTCGATCATGGCACCGACTCTTACATCAAGCGTATTCTGCGAGGTGAGTCTGGTGCCGCTGTTTAAAAGAATACATTTTAAAGGTGTCTTCTTCGAGGCTGCTATACAGTTATAGTAGTTAGGGGTTTACTCACGCCCTAGTAGCATCCTTCGTGATGGTGGCACCCGTGCTAATCAGGTCCTTGGTCAAGCCCTCGACAGTCGCGAAATTGTCGGGGTTATTGAACCAGTCCTGTTTCTTAAAGACCAAGGGTATGTTAGCAGGCCATCACCAAGTCTACTGTTTCGTTGATACATACCAGACTTCCACATGGGGGCTGCCACGGCTGCATAGCCGAGGGTTACCATGTCAAGAATGAGGGTCAGGCCCATGCCCTCGTTAGGTATCGGGGCAAATGTGTCTGAGAAGGTACTCATGTCCAGGCTGACAGCTGTAGCAGACCTGGAAAGCTGGCCGTACCAGTTCCAAATGATCTAGGTCAAGATTAACCGGCAGCCCTCATATTCCATGCCGCCAACGGCGGGAGTGAAGATGGCACTCACATTGTTGAGGGCAACAAAAGAGTTCAGGAGAAGGTAGCCACCAGGCCCATCAGCCGATTCACAGCTCTCGAGGAAGCCGTCACAGCCGTTACGGTCAACAAGGGTGGCGCACTTCATGTTGGCGGGGCCACCGACATATTTGGCCATCTAAGTGAGAACATGTTAGCAACACCTCTTGAGCACGACACTCGTATCATGGAGGAACTGCCGCACATATTCCGAAAAGGTAAGGCTCGTCCCAGTACCATCTTCGCCGTAGAACCTCTGCAGACCAGTTCCGCTGGCGCCGAGCCACGAGTTGAGAGCCTCCTCGAAGACAAAGTTGGTCTGCGAATCGCCCCAGATAACATTGCCGGCGGACTCGGTGTCCTCGGCGACGGCGCAGTCGATGTCCTGCCAGTTGACCTCTACGCAAGGACCGCTGGAGCAGCCGCCGCCGCACTTCTCGTCGGTCCATCCGCAGGAACCGCCGTTGCAGCAGCTACAGTTAGCAAGGCTGTGAGGCTGCAGTATCGATGTCTAGAAGGGGGGAAGCCTTGCCTGCCATCTGCACAGGGGCCATCAATGCACGAAGCGCCGATGACATTGCGGGCGATGATGCCGCTGGGGAAAGCGGCGAGCAAGGCGATCAAAGTGCTCTTGGTAGGTGTCATTCTGGTTTGTTGCTGACCTTGCTGTTTGAGTGACAACTAATTTCGTCGATGGGATGCGAAGCGAAGACCCAGCTTCTTATGTATGGCTTGGACCTACGCTGCCATATCTAGTCTGACATCGTCGCCCCAGTCGTCTCTTTTTATCCCAACATCTACCAAGCGGCATCTCCATGTGCACCAACCCAGTTATCGAGGAAAGGGGAGTTACTAGAGACGACATACAAGGATAGCTGTAGGTCGTAAGTCGTGAGGAAGCTGGCCGACCCACACTATTTGCATCCTTCGAAGGCAATGCCCTGGCTTGTCAGCCCTTTAGAGCATGACTTCAGCATCTGGCGCTTTCAATTGTACCCAAATTGTCAAGTTGAAACAAGGAAGGCCCGGGGGTGACGCACGATGAACCTATGTCATGCTCGAAAGGATCGTCAGCCTCTCCATTATGGGATTCCAGCGATTTCAAGCTGAAGGATCAGCGCTTGGAAACTACATGAAATGATCAATAGCGAGACTAACAGTCCTCGGCGTGGTCTATAGAGCGATACCGAATGCCGTCTCATGCTACATCAGCGCTCCACGTATCAGAGGCGTATAGGTCTGGACTGTTACACTGCAGTAAGCTTCATGACAACCTTAACATCGGGCGCTGAACCTTGCAGTGACCTCTCTCATCCTTCCGGTGACGACGGAAACCTGTGGATCTTGGCCTTCAACCCACTATCAACTATGTTCTATGCACAACCCAAGGCTGCAGGTCCCCTTGTTAACCAACCATCCTTTCGTTCCTTAGTCGCTCTCGTCTCGGTATATAACTCTCTCGAGGGGGCCGAATCCTCCGTAGCAGCATCGTGCCCGCTGTGCAGCCAGAGACTGGACGAAACTGTGCATCCTAGGAAAGCTCGGATCCAGTCAGAGACGCACGACGTTCCACATGCGCAGGCCAGGCGCGAAATAATCACTTGCAGCGACCAGGATCTGGCAGGTTGCTAGGCGAAGGATCGATATCGGTGGCCTTTCGGTCTGGCCCTCTTCAACGGTTCTCGCAACACATGCCAAGCGGATTCGCCCCCAAGTATACAAATAAAACACCCTTTAATTAACATTGCCCCTGTAGCTGGTCAGGGTGCAGATACAGGCAGAAAAACAGCAGACTCTCTTCATGGCGAACCAACACACGAGAAAGCGCCCAAATTGCCCTACCCTAACCGGCCGGCCCCCCCAAGGATGGATAGGATTCATACTCTAGCCAGTCGCCACATACTCAAGAACAATAACCTTGCACAAAGAAAGACGACGTCGTTTAACGGCAGAGCCCACGTGGGCAGCTAGAGGTGGAGTATTGGCTTACACCAGCCCCGATGCCCCAAGAACAAAAGTCCTAGCAATGTCAAGTTCTCGACATGTTATCTTCGGAACGGCAGAATGTATCCAGATGTGATGAACCAAGGAGCCGGATCCACGTCCAGCCAGTGGCTAAATCCTTTAGTTCCATTCCTTCGTAAGACCCTAACGCCCTAATTCTAGGCTGTCGGTGAGCTATAAACCAAAACGAGTCCCTTCGGTATCGGAAGCAGTATCTGGATCAGGACTGAGTCGCATGTCCCTTGCTCGTTTGGACACCGAGCGGCATTCCCTCATTCCGTCGTCGAGACTCCGCCAAGAAGCCAGTTGCTACTAGGTCGATCAAGACCCCTGTCAGCTCTTCACTACTGGTCGTGCAAAGGAATAATAAGAGAACGGGCAAGAGAGGAAGTGTTCTAGGAGGCAGAGTTCACATGCATCATCTTTCACAAGGGCTATCACATAGGGGCCATCTGTACGAATACGTCCATGGATTATACGAAATATAGTAACCATTATACTGCAATTTTCTTTCCCCAACTCCTTTCCGGGTTGCCCACCACCAACTGGATCCATTCCCTCCATGGGGCAAACAAGAAACAAGTTTATAGGCAAGCTGAACACAAGCCCAAAACAGAAACACAGAACGCCGACGGGAACGTAGACGCAGGTGCAGCATACATGCAAAGAGAAAGAGGAGGAAACCAGCTTGTACGGTTTTGTTCAAGGACCAGAGATGCCTCTAGTTCAGGGTCGATTGTAGGCACCGATTCGTACGCTCAAAATCAGTCATGAAGCCAATCTAGAAGTGGTTGGTTTCACCTCTCCAGGCGCACCACGGGGGGTGGGAGTTGCAATGAGGTTCAAGATGTACGTCATGTCCATGGACAAGCTGGCATCAGAATTCGGCAAGGAAATCATCAAGACGTCAAGTCGTGAGCTGTAGCTGGCATCCCCGAGAATCATGCGTATGGTACCAAATGCCGAGACGAAAGAGGCCGCTGTCCCTGCCCGGGTTTCAAGCATCTGCCCGCGCTCTCGGCTCATACGAAAGCAACGAAGGCAAAAAAGCACAACAACCATGGATGTCGCTCCCGCATTGGCACCTCAGTGTTAGTGTCGAAAAAGCGGTCGAATCAAAGGATATACGTTCATCAAAGCAAGCGGACCTTGAGTCGAAAGGATCCTCAAGAAATGAAATGGGGGGAGATGCTGTACAGTCGTGGACTCCACAAGGATGTCATGTGTTGCTGGGCATAATGTCAGAAGCACAAGGCGACGTCAATCAAACCAGGCCATCTTGGATGGTGCTCTATCCGCGGCACTTGCGGACTAGAGCTCAATCAAAGTCACCCAATCATGAAAGCGTGCGGTCGCCGCTGAGGAGAGACATCACGGTGCTCCAGGAGCCGGCGCTCCAGCAGGAGGAGCGTCTTGTCCGCCCTGTTGTTGCTGGTACACCAGAGACTGGTACCACAGGGCAACGTAGTTCTGGTAGCCACCATCTGCTTCTCGTCAGTGTCATGGTCTCATCTCAGGTAGCAAGGTCGCCTACATTGAGCGTATGGGTCCTGTCCATCTGCTGAAGCAGCTTGGGGGGGTTGGTCAGTAGTAGCACTAGGTCCCTGCTGGGAGTAGTTGTTTCGCTCAGAATCCTGATGGCCACGTCCGCCACCACGGCCTCCTCCTCCCCCTCCCCCTCCGCTACCCTTTTGGCGCTATCGGACGGTTAGCTATCGTTGTACAATGATCAAGGGTCGATGGATCCTTACCACTGCTTCGACCTTCTCCTCAATGGCCAGCTTGGCACGAGCGATACTATCGCGGCTACCAATCAGGGCAATCTCCCTCTGGACCTCTCCAGGTCCGGACGGCTGCGCAACATTGATCTTACACCCGGTGACATTCTGCATCTCACGGATCGTCTCGCCGCCCTTGCCGATGATCATACCTACGGCATCAGAAGGCACATAGACCGCGTCGTTGATCTTGTCTGGGCCACCGGCTCCCATATCACGAGGAGGGCCGTCATTTCGGCTGACAGGCGCTCCCATCCCTCCTCCTGCTCCTGCTCCTGCTCCTGCTCCCATTCCTGGCCCTGCTCCTCCACCGCCACCTCCTCCCATCTTCTTGATGGCGGGTGGCGCATCGCCTCGGCTGTCGCTGTCGACAATTTCCATGATAAAGTCCTTGGCTCGAGCTGCTGCTTCACGAGTGCCGATGAGGTTGACCGGTCGGAGCCCGTTAACGCTCTTTGATTCACCGACAATGTTGATGTGGCATCCTGATCGTTCCTGGAGATCCCGAATGGTTTCGCCACCACGACCGATAATCAAACCCACGGTACGATCTGGGACCATGATCTGCATGTGATCTTCACCCTCCCGGAGAGCTGTCGCGCCACCCTTGTTGGGATCGCGTGGCTTTTCGTTGGTACGGTTCAGAGCGCCCATTCCACTGTCCTCAATGATACGGTTGATAGCCTCCTTTACTTCAGCCCGGCGATGTCGTGGGCCGGTGATTTTGCATTGGCGGAAGGGGCCACCGTCAGTTGCAGCCAAGAACTGAACACGGCAATTCGAGTCTGCCTCGATCCGACGAAGGTTTTCTCCTTGACGGCCAATGATGAGACCAACTAGGCTGGATTCGATCTGAATGGTTTCTGAGTTCTCATCTCCTCCTCCTCCTCTGAGGGGAGATCTCTCCCGTCCGTTCCCTCCACGAGGAGAAAAGGCATTACCACGAGGGCCGGGAGAGAAGGATCTTTCCCGCTCGAAGTTCCTTCCAGGCCCACCACGGTCGGGACGGCGCTCGTCTCTGTAAGGGTTCACTCCATCCCGAAACTCGTCTCGGGCTGGCGATCGCGATCGAGATCGCTGGTAGGGTCGGTCCGGGCCTCTCGAGTCGGCGGCATAGACAAGGGGGCGATCGTACGAGGCAACGCCCTTCTCAGCGGCGTAAGCCTTGGCCTGCGCTATCGCATCCGCAATGCTGACAGTTCCAGAGTTGACTGGGCGAATGGCGCTCAGGTCGACATTTCCGCTCGACGCAGGTGCAGGCAATCCACCATAGCCAGGGGCACCGTAGCTGGGAGCGCCAAGAGCAGGCTGGTAGGCGGAAGCGGGTTGGGCTGGGACTGACGGAGGAGGGTAGGCCTGGCTAGCAGCACCAGGCGGCGTCTGTGTCGATGCGGGTGGTCGCTGTGATGCTGAAGTCAAAAGTTAGTAGTTGCTCGTTGTTCCCGACTGTGTCGCTGTAACATACCCAATGCAGCCAGGATACTCTGGATATCAGGGCGTTGTTCTGCCATCGTGGGCACCTGTTGAGCGAGCGCGATTACAACGACGAGGCCTGCGTTCAGCGATTTCGGGCAGGGAATGCGGGAGCGATCGAGCGAGGAGCAAGGGCACAGCGAGGAAGCGCCAGGGAGCGCTTGTGATAATGATTCGTGGTCCGAGGAGATGAACGAAGGCGACAGCGACTAGGAAGCTGTCTAAATGGCAGGTGTTCGATGTGTAGGCTGAGGGACGGATCACAATTTTCGTCGTTGAGGTCAGAGCCGGGTGTTTGCGCCACGCTCACGCAGAGGTATCCCGCAGTTGATCACGTGTGGGAAACGTGACAAGCGGAACAAGCGAATCACTCAGAGCAGTACAGGCTGTCGCGGCGACACAAAGAATGGGCTGCCCGTGTGAACAAGAGATTTTGCGAAAAGGTGATGCGCACTAGAGACGAGCAAACTCGAGTCGAAAGAATCGTTGAGTTGACCCGAGCCATCTGAGTGTCAGAGTGTCGCTTTTTTCCCGAGGGGCGTGACCTGGCGCTATGCCCAACTGGGGCTGTATCAATGGAGACGTGCATATTTTATGGCACCTGGAGGACTTTAAGTCACTTTTTTTCACTTCTCCGTATCATTTTGCAGCGTGCCCTGGGGCGTGGCTGGTTAGGCACACAATTATAATAAAACAAGGAATGTCTCGGCTTCTAGCTCATGTTCTCGCAGATGTTTGGCCAGTTCTTCGAGTGACAAGCCCAACTACCGGGGCCCTTGAGACAGAAATATCTAGCACCGCCACATACCGAAACCACTTCAGCCTCATTCAACTGTACTCGTTTGTACAAATAGTCACCTGACAGAGTCGCAGCCTTGTCAGGGTCCATGTGAAAGCGGCCCTGGCGCTAAACCTGGTTGACTAAGTGTCAGCAGAGCTCTTGCTGCAGATCCACTCCGGTTGAGGAAATTCGGGAAAGCAGGCACTGTCGCAACCACTCGCCGCTCATTCGTCGTCCATACTAGCAGGCTCGGAGCAGGAACAACCTCCCGTCCGTTATCAGAGATTCCACTCAAACTTTTTTTTGCGATAAGAAAATTTCCTAGCATTCAGCGCCCCCCAGTTGACCGATCGACTGGTGCAGCATCAAGCATCCCACAGCAAAGATGGATTTCGCAGACAGCAAGAAGCGCAAGTTCAAGGGCTCCAATGGAGTCGAGGTGGCTAACAGAAAGAGGTCTGCTGCCAGCATTCCCCAAAAGTCAAAGAAGACCAAGCGCACCAAGCCCGAGGAGCCAGAGCCCCGCGAAGAGCCAGAAGCCGAGTCATCTGACGACGAGGAGGACGAAGACGATGCCGAGGCCGACAACGATGAGGAGGCCGAGGTCAATGAAAACGAGTCCGGAGATGAGGATGAGGACGACGAGTTGAAGGGAAACGACGCCAACGCCAACTCAGATCTACCTGACGGCGGAAAGCTCACGTTACCTCCCGTCGCAGGAGCCGAGGCGCAATCGTTCAAAGAGCTTAGCCTCTCCGAAAAGACGATGAAGGCGATTGATGAGATGGGCTTCACGACGATGACGGAGATTCAGAGGAGGGGTATCCCCCCTTCGCTGGCTGGTCGAGATGTTCTCGGTGCTGCCAAGACGGGTTCTGGAAAGACTTTGGCGTTCTTGATCCCCGTCATTGAGATGCTGTGCTCCCTCCGCTTCAAGCCCCGCAATGGTACCGGTGTCATTGTGGTTTCTCCCACCCGCGAGCTGGCCCTTCAAATCTTCGGCGTTGCTCGAGAGCTCATGGCCCATCATTCTCAAACATACGGCATTGTCATCGGCGGCGCCAACCGACGAGCTGAGGCGGAGAAGCTGTCCAAGGGTGTCAACCTTCTGATCGCAACGCCCGGGAGACTACTCGATCACCTGCAAAACACGGCCTTCGTCTTCAAGAACCTCAAGTCCCTGGTCATCGACGAGGCGGATCGAATTCTTGAGATCGGTTTCGAGGACGAGATGCGACAGATTATTAAGGTGCTCCCCAAGGAGGACCGACAGACGAAGTTGTTTTCAGCCACTCAGACCACCAAGGTCGAAGACCTGGCGCGTATCTCGCTGCGACCTGGACCTCTGTACATCAACGTCGACGAGGAGAAGCAGTATAGCACTGTGGAGGGTCTGGAGCAGGGCTACGTCGTCTGTGAGGCCGACAAGCGGTTCCTCCTCTTGTTCTCCTTCCTGAAGCGCAACCTCAAGAAGAAGGTGATTGTTTTCTTCAGCAGTTGTGCGTGTGTCAAGTACCACTCCGAGCTGCTCAACTACATCGACCTTCCCGTCCTCGACCTCCACGGAAAGCAGAAGCAGCAGAAGCGCACCAACACCTTCTTTGAGTTCTGCAATGCCAAGCAGGGTACTCTGATCTGCACTGATGTGGCAGCCCGTGGTCTCGATGTAAGTCATAGTGAGCCCCTCAACTGATGCGCTTGTTACTAATGCCACTACAGATCCCCTCTGTTGACTGGATCGTTCAGTTTGACCCTCCGGATGACCCTCGCGACTACATCCACCGAGTCGGTCGAACAGCTCGTGGAAACAACAGCAAGGGCCGTTCGCTCATGTTCCTGCAGCCTAATGAGGTTGGATTCCTGTCGCATCTGAAGTCGGCGCGCGTGCCTGTCGTTGAGTTCGACTTCCCCGCCAACAAGATCGTCAATGTCCAGTCGCAGCTAGAGAAGCTCATCAGCCAGAACTACTACCTCAATAAGAGCGCCAAGGACGGATACCGCAGCTACCTTCACGCATACGCGTCGCACTCGCTGCGCAGCGTTTTCGACATCAACAAGCTAGACCTCGCCAGGGTGGCCAAGAGCTTCGGTTTCTCGACGCCGCCCCGCGTGGAAATTACGCTGGGCGCCAGCATGAGCCGGGACAAGAAGCCGCAGGGACGGAGGCCGTATGGCAGTCAACCAAAGCAGACGCAGGGCAAGTTCAGCAGGTAGTCCCATGGGCAACAGTAGGATCCTCGGTCAGGACGGCCATCTGTGTACAGTGGGTTGCTCATAGCACGGCGTTAGGGTACAAAAAATGATATCATGCCTTGTGCAGTAAGAACAATGAAACGCATCAATGTTCAGTTCCATGTCCTATCTCTTGTTCTGATAGACAAAGAAGGGACTGTGCGCTAAGACATATTCCAAGCTGAACAGGATCTCACTGCGGCTCAAAGGACATTCGCTACGTCTCAAGGGGGGGGGAGTTAAATACCAGATCACGTCCCAAGTAGAATTCGTTCCTTGAGCCATTCAGTCTACAAACACTGCGTTGCAACTCATTAATCCCATTCCATCATGTGCTATCGTCGAATCGAAAGCTTCGACTGCGGCCACATCAGGACCTCGCGTTCGCCGTGCGGTCGCAAGAAACAGCCGTTGAAGTGCTGGTTTCGACGTAGTGACATGGTAATGGCGCACGATTTCGGGTGCCGGGGATGCTTGAACAAGGGGAACAGTGTTCTCAAGCGATGGTTGGGTTCGATGAGAAGAGTGATCATGGTGGTGAGTGACAGGTTGGAGCAGCGATGGTACTAGTGTCACCTGTAGCAGGGTCTAATTATCTCGTGTGTCGACACGAGAGGTGCAGCAAGGCAAGGGTACTTGGCGTTTGGCGTTTGGCATGAGGCGGTGATCGCAAGCCAACTATTACTACACGCAGAGGTAGTTACTGCACAGCGACAACATGACTATATATAATTATTTATAAACGTGTCTGCTCCTCGTCATCGCCGTGTCCCTAGTCCGTAATCCAGCTTACGTCCGTTCGTTATACTTCCGCTTGTGGCACAGGCCCTTCCATTCCTGAACCGCATCGAGCCCTGAGCAGGCGTAAGTTACGAAGTCTTCTCGTATCCAACTGGAGTCACCTGGATCATCGCCACCCACCACGATTGGCCAAGACAGCCGCGTCATGGTCTTCATTGGCTTCCATGCTGTTTGTTTTCCGTCCTCGGCCCTCCGCCCCTCCGCTCATCCCGCACGAGGTCCACGTCATGGCACCTTGGGTTTCCCGTCCATCCTCCTTCTGTGCTAGCCCGGCTGCCTCGGACGCCCACCCGTTGGTTTTCTTGGTAACTGTTTGACTGACTGTTTCAATTGTCGGTACGAGCTCAGCTCAGCTCAGCCCATAGTGGCTTGTTGGGGTCACCACACACACACATTCGTAGAGTGCATGACTGCCGGCGTTCGGCTCTTCCCATTTTCCTTGGGCGTTCTAGTTTTATAAAGGCAGCATCCGTCCCGGTCCTGCGGTTCCTAACAACGAAAATAATAAAGCCCGGCTGACCGACGCTGGAACCAGCCGAAACACGAAACCCGATTCACTGTCAGCACCATCATCACCACCATCACCATCAATCATTGTCATCATTTGCTAGCCTGTGCTAACCGACCCTCTCCTGTCCTGTCGTCTATGCAACAAAGGACAAGGAAAGAAGCCAGTCATGAAGTCTTGTGGTAGTATCGCATCCACCTATTGCCCATCATACAACTGCCAGCAACACTGAAACCAGCATCTGTTCGCTTGTCAGGCGACTACCCACCTATCATCTATCTGCCAGATTTTTTTCAGTCTTCGCTTCCTTGGGAAAACTACGTCTGCCTGTCGCATTACTGCGCCGATGTGTCTTCGGATGGTAGTCGAGTACAAGTGCGGACACCGGGTCACACGGGGAAACACGCGATGCTATCGGGACGATTGTTCAGAACGTCGGGAGGAGGTCAAGACAATCCCTGAGGACTGTGCGCAATGCGAGGGGAAGAATGACCGGTGGCAATCAACGCGGTGGTGTTCGGTTGGGTGCTGTATTTGTCAGTGAGGAGCGGGTGGCTTAGACTCTGTGCGATGGCCCTGTTTTGGATGGCTCGGATGAAACGGAAAGATTGTGTGTGAAGAGGTGTGGGCGAATGCATGACATTTTGGCCAGAATGAGATTTGAGTTGGAACGGGCGCTGCTGACAGGAATCATGGATGTACAAAATGGTTTGGATACCTAGGGATTAGGCATATGGGATTGGCTCAACGACAACGAAGACGATGATAACGACATTGGTGTTTGTTTTGGAACTTGAAACAGCCTTGGTTTATACAATTACATGAATACCCTATTTCACATGGTTTGGCCGAGTGTGCACCACGACGAGGTAGTTAGTGCGAGTTGATGAGGAAGCTGAACCATCCCCAATCCACAGAAACTATCCGATATGGTGTCTCAGACATCGGAACTAATATGTCAATTGCATTCGATGCAGTGTAGATCAACACAGTAGCTCTCAGAGGCGCAAGAGGCGGTTCCCCATGTCGTCCTTCTAGAAGCCGGGGGAGGGGCCAAGGGGCCTAGTGGGACAATCTAATATGGAGCGCGACGACGTTGGACGTGGTGGATGAATAGAACCCGCTAGACCCCACAGTAGTAGTATGTCTGACGACCAACAACCTCTGTGCTTCGTACCTACGAATACTCAGAGCCTCGGCCAGGAAAGATGTCGGGTGCTAACCTGTCTTCAGGAGCAGGCGGGGAGATGGTGCCCTACCCACAGTCATCACCCCCGCTTTAGTAGGTGTGGTGTGCCCCTGGTGATGCTGCTGCAGGGGCTTGACCTACCTGCCTTGGATGGTTGGCGAGCTGCAGTGCGATGGGGCCCTTCTGAAGACACTTATCCAGTTCAGCCAGCAGCGGGGAAGCTCTCACCGAAGGACACACCAGTATTCACACGCGCCGGCCAACAAACTAACCGAGCTATCAATTCAATGCCTGGGTGGCAAGGTAGGTACTAGGCAGGTATGGAGGCACCTTCATATTCCATTAGTCTCCCTTGCCTGGTACCCAAACAGGTTCCATTGCCTAAAGTCGTAGGGCGGCACAGCGGAGCACTGGCCCTAACATGGACAAATACTCCATTCCCAGCTCTCGACCTAGATGGCGGGGAGCTCCAACCCAGCCTTCCCAGCGGCCTACCTTTCCTGGGAAGCCTAATCCGTAGGCGGCAATAGTGGAGTAGCTTGTAGCCCACCGCCGCTTTGGTGCGCACCAGACCTGCACTCAGGCAAGTGTACAAGCACCTACGGAGTACAGAGGCGCCAACTGCTCTGGAAGGTAGCACCCTCCACTTCCGCTTCCACATCCCGCATCTCGCATCCCATCCCGCATCATCCCCAACCCCGACCCTTCTCCGCCTCTTCCTCCACCTCTCACCATTATCTTCTCCTCCCGTCCACAGCATTGCCTCGTGATCGCTTCTCACTGCGCCCTCCCGTCTCCTGTCATACCATCGCTCTTCTCGCTCTCACCCCCCCACGCCCCCGGCCGGCGCATGCCCATCCCTCTCCTCCATCCCCTCCGCAATGGCCAAGAAGGCGCGCCAGAGAATTAGCTATGGTAAGTCACCTGCGACCCGACACAAGTGCGCGCACCACAGAATACGATTCCCAGTCCACTCAACTACGCGTCCCCGGGGTGCTAACTCCCCATCGCAGTTCTCGAAAACGCCAAATCCTCCGATGGCGGCCATCGCCTCGGTGTTAATGGCCTCGCCGTCGATAGCGACAACGCCATTCTGTAAGCCCGTCCAACCTCGGCTCGCCCCATCCTCCCAGACCCGAAGCTGACTCTGCCCTCTTCCGCAGCTACTCCGGCGGCCGAGACGGCATAGTATGCGCCTGGGACTTGAATCTGGACCTCAAGCACCGCAGCGATGTCGTCGATTCCGTTGCTCCTCCCTCAGACGAAAAGACCGATGACAAGACCGACGACAAGACCAAATCCAGACACAAGTCCACCACCAAGTTCCGCGCCCAGACACATGCCCACATGCACTGGATCAACGACATTGCTCTCGCCCACAACAATACCGCCCTCGTTTCCGCTTCCTCCGATCTGACCGTCAAGTTATGGCGGCCACATTCTGAAATGGGAAACGTCCAGGCCGAGACTATTGGCGAGCATGCAGACTATGTCAAATGCGTCGCCACCCCTCCCGCAGACATGGGTGCGAATTGGGTTGCCTCGGGTGGCCTCGATCGCAAGATCTGCCTCTGGGACATCAACGGTGGAGGCAAGACGCTTGAGATTGACGTCAAGGGTGACGATATTGCTGAGAAGGGCTCAGTCTACGCTCTGCGCGTTGGTCGCAACATTATGGCAAGCGGCGGTCCGGAGAAGACGGTGCGATTGTATGATCCTCGAACCGGCTCCAAGGTCTCTAAGCTGGTCGGTCATGTCGACAACATTCGATCTATCCTCATTGATGATGCTGGCGACACCATTCTCAGTGCCAGCGCCGACAAGACAGTCAAGATGTGGAGTGTCAAGGGTGGACGGTGCATGTATACATTTACCATGCACGACGAGAGTGTTTGGTCTCTCTTCTCCGAAGACCCTCGACTCGGAATCTTTTACAGTTCGGATCGCTCAGGTTTGGTCGCCAAGACAGACGTACGAGGCAGCCTCGAAGACATGGACGACGGTCTTAGTCTCGCAGTTGCGAACGAACACTGTGGCGTGAGCAAGGTTGTTGCCGCTGGCGGTCATATTTGGACGGCAACAAATCGATCCTCCATCAACCGATGGGAGGACATTGACACCGACATCAACATCCAGCTCCCCGAATCATTCCGACATCAGAGGGCCACATCCAACGCCTCGGCCAGGCCACGCGAGTCATCACCTCCAGCTGTCAATGGAACTTCCAAGAAGGAGATCCCCGCCCATTCCATCCTTCGCGTCTCCGCCGGCGCCGTGTTTCCGGCTCGGAGTGCTCCCGACCCCGACGCCAAGTCAGTCAGTGAGACCATGACGCGAAAAGGGTCGGAGGTCATACTAGATCAACCTGACCCCGAAGTCAAGCCAGTCCATGATCAACCCGAAGAGACAATCGAGGGCCAGTTTGGCCTCCTAAAGCACATGCTACTCAACGATAGGAGACGGGTACTGACACTGGATACGGCCGGTGACGTGTTACTTTGGGATCTCATCAAGGTATTTCTACCCAGGTAAACTTACGACTAATTTTGCTGACTGCGGCAGTGCAAACCAATTCAAAGTTTTGGAAAGCAACACCTTGAAGATGTGGAAGCTCTCGTAAACACTGTTGAAGCAGTGGCGCCTTGGTGCTCAATCGACCTGAGTTCCGGCAACCTTACTGTGGTTCTGGAACCATTTAATTGCTTTGACGCCGAGGTTTACGCTGATGAGCTTGAGCTAGAAGAGCCTGTAGAGTTTAGAGACGACCAACGAAGTACGTAAAGTATCCCATTCGAGCATGAGACGAAGCTAACATTCCCCTCCAGTTAGCCTTGGGAAATGGATCCTTCGGTATCTATTTGCTGATCTGATTGACGAGGAAATCAAGCGTGATGAGGCTTATCGGCAAAGTTTAAATGAGGGTGTTGAGGCAAGACAGGCTGCTGCTGCGACTGCGGCTGCGACTGCGGCTGCAAATGCGCCTCTGTCGATATCGCTCCCTACATCGACACTGCCAGGCTGGGAGAACACCAACCAGGTCACAACTCCCAGGGCCAGTGGGCAATACCCCCCTATCACACCGGGTCTGGCTATCGGCCTCGCAACCCCTGGACCCTCCACAACCGCCCAACTTACCCTACCGGGTGTCCCAGAGGATGGTTTGTCTGCCCCCATGAGCCCATTGGAGAAGAGAGCGTCGCACGCTAGTCGGCAATCCGTGGACCGGGAGGACTACTTCACCCCCATCAATCCCATAGAAGGGGTTGGGAAACCAGCCGCGGCACCACAAACTCCTGCGGCGGAGCCCGAATCCAAGACTTCTACCGACGGTAAGGACGCCGACAAGGATAAGGAAAAGGCGGACAATAGCAAGTCTCCGAGTACACCGTTTGGCAAAAAGTTCCGCATGTCGTTTGGCACCAAGAAGCTAGGAAGGTCAGCATCGCAGGCGACTCAAGAAAAGCCCGTCATCGTGGAAGAAAAGGCTGAGGAATCTGAGTCGTCGTCTGTTCACGACAAAGAAGTTGACGACAGCTTCTTCGGTGTGATCCAGAAGATTCGCCAGGATTACGATAAGCAATTGGCTGAGAATCCTGACAAGTTTGTCGAGACCGGCGTCACGCCCAGCCTGACCAACGACACGCCTGTCTTGAAGCTTCCGCCCGGAACCAAGGTCGTCATCCAGGAAGAAACGTCGGGTGGCAGTGCCAATATTTACCAAGGAACCGTCCAACATGTCGGCCAGGATGCGGACTTCATTGAACAGAAGGCCCCTATGTGGCTTGGCGATGTCCTCTTGCAGAACTTGATGCCATTCAAAGAGCCCGTCAAGGTTTCCTTTGTTCTGTATCCTATGGACAACAGCATTTACGCCATTGCTGCTGCGGATGGGAACAACAGGCTCAATGCCAACCGCATGCTACGCGTCAAGAAGATCCTAGCATACGTCGCCGAGAGGATCGAGCCCCCACTGGACGAGGCCGACCCTGACGCGCTCAAGCCAGAGGAGTACTTGGAGCTCTACTGTAACGATCAGGTACGTTTTATTCCGTCCGCCGTAACCCCTTGTATCCCGAACCTTGCCGTGTTGAGCCGTGTCTAACCCCTATCCAGTTATTATCTCCCATGACCAGTCTCGCAGCCCTCCGCACGCATATCTGGAAAGGCGGCAGCGACATCGTTCTTCACTACAAAGCCAACGGCCGCAGGGAGCTCCGGCCGTTCCCGCCATCTCCGGTCCTGAAGCCCGCCGAGGAAGAGGAGGTGGAGGAGCCGCCCGAGGCCGCTCCAGAAGCGACCACCAACGCCCAAGCATCGTGATGAGCCAAGTGCCCTGGATTTTGATGCTGGGATCTGACCCTGTCCAGGCCATGCCTTGTCTCCTCTTTACCCATGCCCATGCCCATGCCTTTATCATTGTATATGTCGGGATGAAGCCTTCTCTGACCCCGTCCTCCTCAAAGCGTGTTCCGTGACTTTTGTATATACATTTGTACATAGGTCAGATGTCCCCCTATAGCGTAATTTGTACATAGCGTTACGGCCAAAAGCAGCCTCTATATCTTCTTTTTGCACACCCCTTTGTTTTAGTCCCTTCGTTGATGGTATCGTACACGTGCCTGCTATATTATGCTCCGTCTCTTAACTCTCAGGCAAGCCCGTGCATGGTGTTGATGGCCCACTGGTAGCTCCCCAGGAAGATGGCCCCGCCGATGGAAATCCACGTCACTCGCGGCACGATGCCGGCAAAGAACGGCCGGATGCCCTCCTCCCGGACTAACTGCCCGAACACCTCGGCCACGGAAATCCGCTCCTTGGAGAGCATCACGCGCGTCTTGAGCACATCCAAGGGCGTCGTCAACGCAGCCGCCACGCCGCCAGCCATGCTGCCGTACAAGGCGCTCTCACCGGCCGACACCTCCAGCCCGCCACGACGGCGCCGGCCCCAGGACTTCATGGCCTCCCACAGGGGGAACTGGATGACGGTGAAGGGCACCTCGCGGAAGATGGTGATGCCCCAGCCGCGATACAGCTCGCGCCAGACGGCGGACAGCCCGTGGGTGCCGTAGCGACTGAGGATGGCGCGCAGGGCAGCGGCGGACGAACCCCCGTGGTGGCCGGCCTGGGCGCGCTGCTTGATGACCTCGGTGGGGACGCGGATGGCGCAGGCGGCGATCTCGCCGGAGCTGGCGGCGATCATGTGGGTGACGGGCCCGCGCCAGGCCGGGGCGTCGTCGCCGCGGGGCAGGCGGTCGGCGAGCAGGGCCTTGACGGACTCGTAGGTGCAGAAGAAGAATGCGGCGCCGGGTGCGGAGCCGACGACGGCGGACCCGATGCCGCGATATATCCCGGAGAAGCCGCCGGAGGGGAAGAAGCCGGCCGAGGACTGCAGGCGCGTCTTCAGGGTGTCGAGCGGGAAGAGCGAGAGGTCGACGGTGGTGCCCGCAAGGGCGCCCGCGAGCAGGGCGGATTGGAAGGTCGGGTTCGTGGAGGTCATGGTTGCGGGGGCGGGTCGAGAAATCCGGTTTGAGGCGAGGGAGAAAGGGCCAGCGGGTTGGGGGATTGGGGAATTGGCGGTTGAAAGAGAAGAAGCCGGAGGACTGGAGATGGCGGCTGGCGGGAGGGGAGCGACAACTGACGAGCGAGGTGTCGTCGGGGTCGGAGACCGAGGTCGGCGGAAATTTAGATGGTGTTGAGGGAGGAGAGCTTCGGATGCTTATCGATAAGAGCGTGCCCGGTGTCGCGTGCCGGGGAAGCTACCCTACATCAGTCACTTGATTCATGATTTTACAGTGTATTCTTCAATTGGACGGTTTCCATATGGTTTACTGAGGTAGTATAGACTAATTGATAGGTTATACTTTGACAAAGCTCATTTCCTATCGTTGTCACAAATGTTGCATGGAAAATCAATTCACTTGTTGTTTAAGCATAAGTCGTTGTAGAAGTTCAAAACCAAGATACGAGCCACAGCTTAGTTGTTCTAAATGGCGAGACAATAGCTGCGCCAAAATGTGTCCAATGTCTTTAATTAGGTCTTGCGTACGTAGCGTCTAACTTCTAATGTACGTGATAGTTCATGCTACCTATTGCATGCCAATGAGTTGGCCATCCTCTCAGCAGTCTCGCTGGGTGATCCATCGCCCAATTCCTGTCAATTTCACAACGGGAACAATGGGGATCCTCTCAGACTCATCCCTCAATATCATCCTTCGTACTGGTTCCCTTCTTGGCTCGGTCCTCGGCGGCCCTCTTCGT
The DNA here is from genome assembly GCA_003934905.1 of Neonectria sp. DH2. Lineage (NCBI taxonomy): Eukaryota > Fungi > Ascomycota > Sordariomycetes > Hypocreales > Nectriaceae > Neonectria > Neonectria sp. DH2. The sequence continues at coordinate 1,311,668 of RQWH01000012.1, read as the reverse complement.
CCGCTCCTGCAAGTTACCCATAGCCTCAGGCCCCTCCTGCGCAGCCCGATCCGCCCGGAGAGCCTCCTCGCTGTCTGACGCGAGCTCGGGCTTCCAGTGGGCCTCGCCAGCCTTCTGCTTGGCGAGGGAGTCCTTCTTGTGGTGGTCGTAATCCGTGTCTGTTTCTGGATGCATTTGTTAATAATGAGTGGGCTCGACGGAGGAGAACGAGTTGCGTACGACTGGATGACTCCTTCAGGCCCAGTCTTGCAGACGTGGACATTGTGAATCCGCGGCCGACGATAACGCTGCCCACGCGCATGGGACGCATCGCCATCATTGTTCTCGCTGACATCATCTTGTTGTCTGTTGTGAAGCGGGATAGACCTCGTCGTGTGAATTGATGTGTTGGATGGGAGGAATCGGAATTGAGAAGTGCAGCGATCTGTTGGTCACAAATTGGAGAGTATACTATATTGAAAATGAAGAGAGAAACTACTGGATAGTTATTCAGTTTGCTCGGCTCTTCCCTCCGTCCTGGTGAAGGTTCAATCAAGTCATCGATTACAGCATGTGACGTCACCATCATCATATCCCCACCTCTCCCTTTACTGCGACATGCCGGATCATTACTTCCTGGGTCAATAGGGACACTTCTTTAGCACGGAATGACGACCATTGCCGAATGGGAAGACCCAGATGATGCCATTCTCCTCCTTGGATCAGGACTAGGGTACGGATTTGGCCTTCCTGTTCGTCCTGTCGTGTTGAATTGAGTGGACTTTCACATGGCCGCCATCTCTCAAGCTACGAATGAATGCTACGTACACTTGTACTACACACGTCACAACTTGGGACATACGTCCAGTTCAGTGCCCATGAAAGTAACGCACGTACTAAGTGATCCAAACTCCTTAGCAAAACCAGGTCAGGCAGGTCACGAGATATCACATCATGACACAAAGTGCAAAGGGCAACAGACAAACAAAGTGTTTGAACATCGTGTATTCTCGTCTCGCAGCTCCCAAAGCCGCAGCGTCGCAACCGTACAGCGCCATTTCCCAGTTAACAATAGCCACATCCGCAGTTACCCCATTGCAAAACCAGGCTCGAGGGCCTATTGATCCCAAAACCGACCCACAACTCAGATCATGCCATAGCCAACAAGGCCGTCACTCCAGATGCTTGCGAGGGAGAGAGCAAAACCACTCTTCCCGGACGAGACAACCCAGCAACGCTTCAAAAACCACCGCCAATTGTGACCGTCCCGCTCGGGAATAAGACCCAAATAAAAAAAACAAGAAAATAAAAGACAAAAGATGAGGACAAATATATAGGCCGCCCCAGAATGATACAAACAAGGAAGAATCGGACGAGACCATTTTCCCGTTCGTTTGCAACAGCGGGATCAAACCAAAATTTCGACCAACTCCCCGTGGTACCCAGTAAACCTCATCTCAACTCGGAGATGTTGCAAAGACATGACACCGTTCGTCTCGATCCGACCACCACCCAAACATTTCCCAAGATGCGACCATACAATAACACCCGAATCCCCGCTCGTGAAAAGCACTCCTTCTATGTGTTTCTTTTTCTTCTTGATGACTTCATGAACCCATAACCGTGATGAGAAGAAGACATGCTGGTTAATATGGGGGAGGCCACCGTTGCGTCCCGTGAAACAAATATAGATGCCGAAATCAGAAAACCCGTCCGCGTCCATCAAACACCTATGCAATGTCGTCTTTGAAATGCAAAAAAACGCCCCTTTCGTGTCTGGCTGCCTCGACTTGAGAAGCGGACACAGAACCCAAGATATTTGATTTGTCGCAAAAACAATAGAACCAAAACAGAAGAAATTGGTATCGATCTTTCTCATGCCGCGCCGGTTGTAGTATCCTCATATAACTTGTTGGTTGAGACAAGAGAGTATGTCGATTAAGGATTTTTATACAGGTGAGGAAAGGTGATTTGTTGTTGTCGTCGATAATGTCGCCAACAGTCTGGGGCGACCGCATCAAGCAGTCGAAACCCGGAATTAGCCTCGAGGAACCCAGCCCGCAAGAGAAGATGATGCCATTTCAAGCCTTGGTCAATCGGTGTGCCCGCCAAGATAAACAGCCGCCAAGAACGAATGGACAGTAATTCTACAGTTCAACATGCACCGCCGAGGAGGCGACGCACGAATCGATCCCACACCCCGCAGGGATGTGGAAAGCGACTCGGTGCCGTCTACCATCGACGAGGCATGTTTTGCTGCATTCTTCCGGGCGACACGGAATGGGGCGGGCTTGACATGGTGATGCCGGTGGCTGGGTTGATGATGGGAATGGCGTTGCGACCTCGGGTGGCGGAGGGCTGGTGAAGCTTCAAGCTCGACTGGTGAGTGTGGAAACTGGGGGGGATAAATGCAGGAGAAGTCGAGTTGAGAGAGAAGCCAGGAGTGATGGTTTGGGGTTGTTGGGTGGGAGAAGAGTCGGGAGAGTTGCTGGCTAGTGAAGAGCGCTCCGAAGAACTGGAGATTGAGACCAACTGCGGGTGGAATGGGTCAGAGATATGGAACGGACAGAGGTAGAGGCCGATATGGCGCCAGGCGAACAACTCACGTCGATCTCAGTCAACAGGGCGGGACAGAACTCCATGTCGTCCTCGAGGTCAAAGGAGCGGCTGGTCTCGAACTTGGAGCGGAAAGCTGTGAGCGAGGCAGTCTCGTTGAGCTCCTTCATGCTTCGGACACCGCGGAACTGGCGCTGCGAGTTCTGGGAGACGGACAGACGGGGAGCTCTGCGATTTCGGCCGCCATGGTGGTTGTGCGACACAGGAGCGGGATGCGCAGCGTGCGCGTTGTAGTGATAGTATGCAGACATTATGATGTTTGGTTATTGGGTGTTGGTTGCGTGTTGTGGTTCGTGGGGTGTGTGGTTGCCAGGTCCGATACCGTCAGGTGAGCGCCAGTGTGGGAGAACACGGAAAGATGCGGGATTAAATTGAGTTCGGAGAACACAACCAAGAAGATTGTGCTGTCGTGTGTGTCGTGGTGGTGATGGGCAGCAGTTGGAGAGCAAGTGTCGGTTGTTCAGAGCGAGTTCGTGGTGGAGAGAAGAGCGGACTGAGCAAGCAAAATGGTGGTAGCGGAAGTTGTGCGTTGGAGGTGGACGGAAGGTGGATGGGTTGGAAGCGAAGCGAGACAGGTACGAGGGGCGGAGGGCGAGGTGACGGACGGATGATAAGTGGGAGGAAGGAATCGGCGACGGCGGGCGGCGGGTTTTGTTGGTTGGGGACTCTTGGGGGTGACTTGGGGAGACATGGGATCCATACCTGCCCCATATATGTCCCACTGTAGATCCACCCTTGGGCTAGGATACCGAACGAGAGATGAGGGTAGGCCCCGCATCTGGCAAATCACCGCACGCAAACAGCAGCCCCATCGGCCTCGCCACCGCCTGGTGATTGGGTTCGACCCGGATAGAGCTAGCTTCTTACAGGGACAGGCGGCGCCACTGTGTAATCTGTGGTGGCATGCTGTGTGGTTCGGCTGGGGTGCGCCGCCGTGAGCGGTACAGTGGCGACTGGCTCGCTACGGACGGTGTCGCAGGAGTGGCCGGGTCCAAGAAGCACCCACGTTCGATAGGAGGGGCTGTTTGCAGTACCTAGAAATTGCGTGGCTGGGGCGCGGGGCTTGCAGTACCTGTGACTCGGCGGCTATCCAGTCCCGTGCTCTCTAGCCCTCCACACTCCCAGCACCCAGTGTAGACTTCGGCGGCCTCGGGCCACCCATGGGATCCCATTCCAGTCTCCGTCACTTGACCGGACCAATATTGGACCCAGCGTGCCCCAGTGAACTCCAGTGGGCTCCAGCACTAGCAAGGCTTCCATGGTGCGTTTTCAGCGCGAACCCCAATGGACGCCTCCAGCGCACGGTGTGAGCGACCGCCAGCGCGTCCCAGTCCAGCAAACCTTGGATACTTGATAGTGTATGCCCCATCCGCCAACGCAGGATGTACTTCGTTCACGTCCACACACAGGAGCCCACGACACTATCGCAGCCAACCAACCATCCATTCGAGTCGTCAGCCAGCCTCTACCCAAAGGAGTGCATCCTCAAACGCTGGGAAGGTGTGCGTGCGCCTTTGTTGACATCCACCCAAAAATGGATCGTGGAACATTCGACACTGGCTCAGTGGAGTGGAGGGGCACCCGTCAGGTGCCCTTCAGGCGAGCGAGCACAGTACAAATGATGTAGTAAGACCTTACAGCCTCAGGCACTCCAAGGGCCGCGTTCCTCTCCGGCATCGATGGGCGCCAGCGCCAGCGCCTCAAACCCCCTTCCCGCATTGCCCCCTTTGTTTGCTTAGGCGCTTCCCGCTGGAGTTATGGCGGACCTGATTGGGTTATGGGCGCCTTTGTTTGTTGACATGCTGGAGATTGTTATTATCCACCGCCGCGCCAGGAACGGCGTGCGTTTCTCATTCTGCGACTGCGACTCTTCGCACTGCCCCTGACCCCGCAAATGGTCCATTGGGAATTAGGATGGACTGCTGGTGGTGCATGCATGTTCTCCTGGTGGCGGCTGTCTGGCGTTTGGCATCGTGACAGGGAGTATGAATCTGTGAGGGACTGAGTGCCAAAGAAGCAGAACGTTTGTCCAGTGCACGGGGGTGCGAGAGGCACGAATAGAGTGAGAGGGAGCATGCATCCCACGGCTCGGAAGTCCCGCCTGTAGGTCAAGACAGTGCATTGTGCAATGCCGAAACCCAAACAACGTCCATCCACCACCATCCAAGTCAGTTCTAGCCTTCCAGGCTCTGAGGCTGGTGAACCCTGCTGGTTCTGGTGGCGGCTGTGCCTCGAAGCCCCGATCCAACCCTCCAACCTCTCTCCGCGGGTTTGGCGGGTTGCAGTGAGACGGTGGACCGTGGGATGGATGGATCCTAGGCTCGTGGAGCGGGAATCGTGGGATGGTGTGGGCAAGTGAGGCAGTGGACGCTAGCGCTTGGCAGCATCCCGGACCACTGACGACTGAAGCAAACGGAGTGATGCCGCTGGCGCAAGGAGGGTGGCGATCCGCTATGACTGGGCGGTCTCGACGGGGGTTGGAAGGGGAAGGGTAGGGGACCTTTGAACTGCCTTGGATACGTCGTGGGCATGCCTTGGACACGCCTCCAAACTTGTGGAGTGGTAGTGGGTATTTTGACTCTCTCAGGGCTGGCTTGGCTGAGTCGAGGGGGGTCCAGGGCGGCGGCGAGTGTGTCAACCACTCAACCGACGTCTGGGCCAGGGCCTCCCTGGGTCCATAGAAACGTGGCGGCTGGAGAGGCTTGGTTGTCTCTGCGCACTGTGGGTGAGTGTGGAGAGACTGGAGAGGGAGAGCGCTGATCGCATCTCCCGCCGATTGATAGTCTTTGGCTTTCAGCAAGGCGTACCTTGTGGGCTTCTACATCGCTTTCCCGAACAACTGGGCGCCACACATCTTTGTTGAACTGTTGAACTGCCTTAAACTGTCAGCCCGAAGTTTATGTCTCCAACAAAGACCCTAATAGCGATGTCTTCAGTCGTTGTATGTCTGTGGCTTGCGGCTACTCCTTACAACAACTGAATGGCAGGTACCTTGTCCTGTCTATTTGAGTTGTCAGTATTCGTAGTAATTACCACTCCGTTAAGTCTGTCTGTCAGTCTGTCTGTCAGTCAGTCCTATTAGTCCCTCCAGGTTCTCAGCCATCTTTGTTGGTCTGAAAAGCATAACCCGTATCGTGCTACAGTGGATGCATCTCGGAGACAAAACTCATTGGCAGCCAGAAAGATCATCCCATCAATGATGATACCCAACCCACGCTGCATGTTCTGGCTGGACGGGGCCCAGCGTGCATGTCCGCATTACCGCATCGCACCGCCGATGGCACCGCACCACTTTGCCTCGCTCTCCGTCCCGCGTCTGCAATCCTCAGCGTCAAAGCAAAAGGCTTGCTTCGCTGCAGGTCCATTGGCAGGCCAGGCCAGTCCCGGCTGGATTGGCGCTGCCGCCGAGAGGGATCGTTGGCTCCACGCACCCTTCACCCAGGAACTCTTTCTCGGAGGCGGCGAAAGCGGGCGTCAACCGAGACCGAGAGGATCCAGACTGGGGTCGGAGCTGTCGGAGCCTACCAGGACACCCGGGGGACCCTCCCGCTGTCGCAACGCAGCGCGAGACTTGCTTGGTCAGGGTTGCGCGTGTGCTGACGATCCATGAACGAGCCGTGAGAGAGTGACGACGGCGGCGCAAAAGACGCCTGACGCTCAGCAGCGATGTTGTCAATCACCGCGATGCCCTGCACTCGCCTGCCCATCATTCATGCCGCCTCTTGACGGAAACTGCTTCGACTCCCCGTCGCACTCCAGCTCTCCACCCACGGCACGCACATACCACACCACCAGCATCAAGCTTACCAGCATCCACGATTCCCACTGCCGATTGCTTTGGCTTTCTTGGCTTTATCGGTGTCGTCTTTGGAACTCTGCTTTGGCTGCCCCGTCCCCCGATCCCGATCAAAGACGGCCAGTGTCTAGCGGAAATACAAATCCTGCCCCCATCCCAGCGTCCCCCGATCCTCCTAGTTCGGTGCTTCCCACTCTCAGCCACGAGTTGTCCTCGTCTGTGTCATTTGCCAGGCCGTCATGCGGGGAGGAGCTGTCCGATGGCACTATCTATTTTAGGCCTGACTACCAAATCTTGTTCCGTCCCGTTGAGGGATCGCCCAAGGTCTTGGTTCCTCGTCTCCTGGCGTCCAAGTTCCGGACCAAGGGGGGCTGGGATGAGGTTTGGGTTTGGGAGGACATCGCCTCCGCCGATCTCTCCATGTTGCGGGCGTACCTGAAGGATCTCCCTCCCATGACAACACGTGAACTCGACGGGGTTCTGCAGCTGAGGCAAGACGGCCGTGCCGATCCACCTTTTCAACTACTAGGATAGGCTAGAATAAAACATACATCGTTTCCCACCTAAATCATACCGTAATAGAAGTCCTGACAGTACTTCCATATACAAATCGCAGCATCACACTCAGCCTGAAATTATTATCTTAAGTTACTGCCTCTGATTAAGATAATTAAGTGTGCCTCCCTAAGAGACTTATTTCTTTAGCATTAGCTAAGGGAGACGTAAATTCCCTTATCAAAGGTGTTTACATGTACGAGTATATGAGCGATCGTGTGCATACGTAGTCAATTCGGTGTTGATGTTTATGATGATACTTAAAGTAGCTGCATGTCGCCTGCTGACGGGCGACTGAAGTCGGGAACAAATGTGGGACAGTACGGCCAGCCTGTTGCAAAGGGATAGGAGAGACAGCCAGGCACAGGAGGAAACGGGCTTCCGCTTCTGGCTTCCTGCAGACCAGGCCTTGACGATTGGGTGTCTGGCGGACCCCCCAACTAACTCCCTTGCCCTCGCACCCTTCTCGCCTGTCCGTCCAGCATGGCTCGGACGAGTTGGCCAGTCTCGGCACTGAGGTGATTGTCCTCTTTCCCCTACATACTAGTACTATGTAGTACAGTTTTGATGGAAATAGAAAGCATTGGTCAGTCCAAGACCAGTGAGACGGCAGCCATCACTGATCACTGATCACAGACAGGAAGAGATCTGACAAGGAGCTGGGAGTGGCCTGCTTTCGCCAGCCCCCATGTCCTGTCCGCGTCTTCCCGGTTCGTCGACCTTGGTCTCCTCCACGTCCAGCTCAATCCCACCCTCAATTGCATTCCCATCGTTTTCAATTCTCCCATCCCCACGGAACACACAGACCACTCGTTGGGGTGAGTTTTGGGTTGCCACCCACACCGCTATTTCTTATGGCGTGCCGTCCGTTTGTCTGTCGGGTGCGGCGGTTGTCTTTCGGTGTCTCACCTGGCGGAGAAGTCAACCGGGCGTCGGTTGTCTTTCGCTCGCCTGTCGCCTGTCTTTGAGTGGCAGAACGAGTCTACGTGGATCGAGCGAAACCTCCGCTGTTCGAATGCTGTACAAATCCAGTTGACTACCTTCCTTGAACCTAGGATGCTTTCATCGCTGCTGGTGCGCGCTGCTTCGCCCACCCTAGACCACTCAAAGGATGACTCTACGAATAATAGAAGGCTAGACTAGCTCTTTGGGGTTGGCCCACGGACCGCCCGGGTTTCATGTGGCTTGCGTGACGAAAGCCACTCCCTTGCGCTTCTGCCGTTCCCCTCGATGCGCCACACACCCAACCCAAGGGCGTTGCTGGGCTGCTCGGTTGCTTTCCGCGACCAAGACCGCCCGATAAATCATTCTATCAGCTGTGGTCTGCCGATGCAAGGGCGACAACCTTGCCGAATACGTACTTGCTTTTGTTAAAGTGCATACCTAAGTTCTAAGGAAGGGTCTCCGGCTTCTCCCCTTCTTCGCTGCCGTGCTACGTCGGGCCCCGGCTTTCAGCTGCGGGGGGGGGGGGGGGGGGATTGACGGTTGACGGAACTCAGCCTTGCGGCGGGCCACATCGGCCGAGTCGGGTCGTTTTCTTTTTCGTTTCTTTTTCGCCCGTCCCCGGCGAATGACGCAGTTCGCATCATGGGGCCATATCGTGGACCGTGCCAAAACAGGCCTCCATGAGTGGGGCAAGTATCGCCAGTTCCGTCACCGGGTCTTCGAGAGTTGCTGGAGTCTTCGGGACTGTTCGCTTGAGTCACTTGTTGTGCTCTCTAGTCTTCTGAAGTTGCCTCCCCGACCCCGCGATGACGCGCGGTAGCGTCGTTGAGCTGTTGGGATAGTTCCAACCTGTCCTCTTTGTTGACTTGATGGTTGCCTTCGGCCTCGGGGGTTTCTACCAATGAAGACTGAGTCAACACTTCAACGCCCAAGTCTGTAGCTACGGTTAAGTCAGTCAGACCGTGAAGGCGCCCGCAAGTACAACAAGGGTGACCACATCGGCTGTAGGTAACATCTTCATGAGGTCTGGTTTCTGACCATGAGTAGAGCTCTAGAAAACCCCCGAGCTCACGTTGGAACACCTACCACAGTCAAATGGCCCGAATACCGGTCGTTGCGTGACTACGAAACTCACATTGATGACAGAGCATTCTCAACAAAAGCTGTTGATGCCGAGACAGGCCGTATTGCCTCATAACTGTCGCCTGATACCAGGGGAACAACTAGCCGATTGGGCAGTGGCATTTCCATTGTCACTCGTCACTTGGAAACGAGGATGCCGAAGCGATGGTTCAGGGTCATGGTTTTATCCCCGGTTCAACTATAGACACGTAAAACTCCATGCAACTATGTAACCCGTTACCAATGCAGAGGCTCTATAACCATGCTTCCGGTCAAATCTCGAACTCCATTCCTGTACTATAACGATGCACCCCAGTACCTGCGAATTCCCAGATGCTCCTTGTCTCATGTCTCATACTGTTACTGCAGTAGTGCCCACATCCAATCATTTGTCCAAACTGCGGGCTTTGACAAACCTATTGATCTGTTCCCGAGTGAGCTTGTCGTTATATTGTTCGTAGCACTCGTAGAAGGAGATAATCTCCTGTGTCGCGTCCACCATGGAGGCTATGTCCACATTGCTCTCGGCCAGCCACGCCGCGAAGCGCTGCACACGGGTCACCCTCGCCTCTTGCTGCTTTTCCTTCGTATCAGTCCCGCCAGCATCTGAAAGGCTACCCTGTCCTGCGCGGGCCTGTGCCTGACTCAATGCTGCCTGGGCAGCAGCGAGACCAGCGGCAGCGGCAGCCCCAGAGGCATTCTGCCCCGGAACCGAATTATTAGGCCGGAGCACAAGGGCTAGGAGAATAGCGACAAGGGCGATGGTATGTGGCGGGTAGAGCAGGGGCAAATCGGTCATGAAGTGATCATTGACCACAGACCGGGCCAATTGCACGTCCTCCTCGACCAGCGACAGTTCGGACCGGAGAGCGGTGATGGACCGGTAGGGTTGGTGAACGATGAGCTGGGAGCTCATTTCGCTAATAAGAAAGAATTCGCACTCGCCCAGCTTGGACGTATCGATGGCGACGAGATCCTGCCACATCTGCCGCGCTTCCGTCACGATCAGGCGGATGTGTTGCGGCGACTCCTCCATTTTGCAGGCGAGGTAGATTGACGTGGCAATGACGAGGTAGGGGTTCGTTCGACGTATCTCGACTTTCGTAAAAAACCGCTTCATGTATACTTGAGCAGTGGCCATAGACTGCTGCCGGATCGTGAGGCGCTTTGCCAATCGAATTAACTCTACAAGGCCGAGACAAAAGGTGCGTTAGTGGGATGGCTGGGTAGACGGAATAAAAGGGAAAATGGTTCCGCGAAGCTCACGTTGATTGAAGTATATGTTCAGGTGCCTCTGCTGCGGTAGGGGGAACATGCGAACGAGGTCGGCATTGTCGTCCTCGAGCTTCTGGCGCATCGATGCCAGTTGCTCCTTGGTGAACTGCCAATAGCGGCGCTGAGTCGACTCCCAGTAGTTGGCCGACATTGCTCCCCGGAGCGGGCCGTAGAGGCACCTTTCATGTGAAGTCGCCGGAAAGGCGTGGATGAGGAGGAACAGAGGCCGTTGGGAGGGGGGCGGGTGATGTCGAGGAGGTGAAGAGGAGGAGGAAGAGGAGGAATGACAAGGCTGAGGAAAGTCCATTTGGGGATTCATCGGCTGAGACGCAAGGCTGTGCGGGGCTGATGAGATCGTGGTACTAGGTAGAGGAAACTACGCCACATCTGCCCGAGCCACATCTCGACCAGATCAGATTTCGGTTGTAGATGTCCGGCATTGCTGGCGGTACCGCTAACGGTAACCAACGAGAAAGATTTGAACCACAACAACATCACCATTAATTGAACAGTTCAACTCCAGAAACTCCGCACAACTATTAGATGGCTTCAATGGCGAATACCCTCATGCAATAATTTCTAGTCTAACCTCTTGAGCCGAGGCAAGGCGAGGGCGTTCTCAGGCGCTGGCAAGGCGCTGGTAAAAGCTGGGCTTAGTAGGCGGGTCCTTCCGGGGCGCTAAACATAATGGAATGGCTCTGATTGCTCACGCAGCTTCCCTGTTTTCCCCGGTCCGTGGCCTCTGAGTCCTTGTTCCACTCGACAGGGCACGGCATTTGGAGATTTTGCCTCCACGACCATCGGCGCTCTCCCGGAACGCAATTGACATCATCCTTGCCATTCTCTATTCTCTGCCTGCCCCTCCGCGACCACTCTGACTTCACCTCACCTCACCCTCACCTCGCCGTCAGCTATGGTCCTGCCGTAACCCGCCAACTGCTTCCTCTCCCGACGACACCGAGCGCGCGCATTCCCGACGACCGAGATCCGACCGCCCCCGGCGCGAGATATGCAGCCCTCGCTATCATCATGAGCGTGTCTAAGCTGGCCACCGACGCCGAGCGCTCCTTCGCAGAGCCGCAGAACCAGCGCGATGCCCGCGTCGAGGAGCTGTGGGCCAGCCTCGAGCCCGATCGCACCGGCGAGCTCGACCTGAAGGGCTTGCAGAAGGGGCTTCGCAGGATTGATCACCGTGAGCGAGAGCCTGTGTAACGCCCGCCACATGCGAAGAGGTGCTGATACGCAATTGCAGCCATGAAGAATGCGGACGAGATGCTCAGGCGAATAATGGGCGAGGTGGACAAGGATCGTGACGGCAAGATCCAATACGAAGGTTTGCCTGCCCTTCCCCCGAAGATGCCAGACAATGGAGCCGCCTTCATGTGTCGATACTTACCAGTCTCCCTCCCTAGAGTTTCGCAGATTCGTCGAACAGGCTGAGCGACAGCTTTTTGCCCTTTTTAGATCCATTGATAAGGATGGTAATGGCAAGCTCTCCAAGGGTGAGCTCCAAGCGGCCTTTAAGAATGCCGGCTTGACTGTCTCCAATCGCCGCCTCGTCGAGTTTTTCGACGACGTGGACCTCAACAATGATGGCTTTATCAGTTTCGACGAATGGCGGTTAGTCTACACTTCCTCTTCAGCTCCTTTTCAGATTTTCTTCAACACCCTGGCCGTTTGTGTTTTGTTTGGCGAGTCTATCAGATGATGCTCAGTCATTTGGCGGGGAACCAGACGTCATGTGCCAAGCCATCCCGAACCGGATCGCGAATGCGCCAAAGTCTGTAGACGGAACTTTATCTCGCCAAACACAGCAATAAGTGGACGAGCCAGCTGACCATTGACTCTCTAGAAACTTTTTACTCTTCATGCCGCCTCACGACCACGACTCTCAACTTCACGCTGTCCTGTCTTTTTACTGCTCAGTTGTCAGCGTGACCCCCGAGGGAGACTCGATAGTGAGCGAGGAAACATTAGAGGGTCTAGGTACGGACGGATTCCGCTCCCTTTTCACTACCTTGTTCGGCTCTCTTCTCAGAGTCGCATTCCCTTTCGATATCCCCAGGCCCTCCGAACCGTCTTCGATACCTTCTCCGAACCAAAGAGCATTGGATGACCCACCCTACTCCGCCGAAACCATGGCTACAGCTGCTGCGGGCGCGTATCCCACCTTCGAGGACTCGACTGCCAACGACCTGGCCGACTCACTCTCGCATCATGCCGGCGCTGGCACCCCAGGACATACCTCAACCGGAGTCTCGAGACCGCACAAGAAGTATAGACTGACAGACTTTGTCCCCGATCCAGGTTACTTCGTTGCGGGTGCCATCGCCGGTGGGGTGTCGCGAACAGCGACTGCCCCCCTCGACCGACTGAAGGTTTATCTGCTCGTCAACACTGCTAGCAGCGTCGACACGGCTGGAGTAGCGCTCAAGGAGGGACGCCCCATAGCTGCGGCGAAGAACGTGAGCAAGCCAATTAGTGGTGCCGTCCGAGAGCTCTTCCGCACTGGTGGTCTCCGCAGTTTCTTTGCTGGTAAGTACAGCCTCGGCCGTACCATTGAGGCTTGTCATATGAGGCGCGACCTACTAACGAACCTAGGCAATGGACTGAACGTCGTCAAAATCATGCCGGAGACGGCCATCAAGTTCGGATCATACGAAGCAGCCAAGCGAGCGCTTGCCAACTTTGAGGGTCATGGAGACCCCAAGAAGATCAACTCATACTCAAAGTTCACAGCTGGTGGTGTTGCTGGCATGATCGCACAGTATGTTTTCATTCTCGATTGTGAAGTGACGTTAGACTGACCAACAAAGGGCTTTTGTGTATCCCCTTGACACCCTAAAATTCCGGCTCCAGTGTGAGACTGTCCAGGGCGGTCTCAGAGGCGGGGCCCTCGTTCGTCAGACGGCGTTGAAGATGTACGCCGACGGAGGTGTTGCAGCAGCTTATAGAGGCTTGACCATGGGCCTGGTGGGAATGTTCCCCTACAGTGCCATCGACATGGGCATGTTTGAGCTGCTAAAAAAGACGTACAAGGGCTACTATGCGAAATACTATAACAAGCACGAGGACGATGTTGAGATTGGCAATATCGCCACGGGTATCATCGGTGCCTCATCCGGAGCGTTTGGTGCGAGTGTTGTCTACCCGCTTAATGTGGTCCGTACCCGACTTCAGACGCAAGGCACAACCATGCACAAGGCCACTTACACTGGCATTTGGGATGTGACCCGGAAGACGATACAGCGGGAAGGATATCGTGGCCTGTACAAAGGCCTTACACCTAACCTTCTCAAGGTTGCGCCCGCGCTAAGCATCACCTGGGTGGTTTACGAGAATTCGAAGAAGACACTCGGTCTGAACTAACGAGTCTGGCGACACGACTGGACTGACGACCGTGGGAGGACATACCACATCGCGATAATCTCGGCGCGGACTCAGCCGTACACGCATTCAACAAACATACTCATAACTACCACGCATGCACAAATCAATCTCACTTGGACTTTCAGGAAAGCGGGAATTTAGCGGTTGGATGGCATAGCGTCATCGGATGAATCTTAGGCGTTAGAGGGAAGATATATATCAGAGGAGGAAAAAACACAGGCTTCGTCCACGGACGGGAGGATGGAAGGCCGGAAATACATTGCTGCATGTTTTCTTTTTGAGGGGCCGGAGTCGGTGGTTAGACATTGGTTGGCATATTGTTCACTCGAGTTAGAAGAAAGCCGAGTTGAGGCGAGGCTCGGGGAGGACCCCGCAAGAAATGACATGAACCCTTTCATTATGCCCAGAGATGTTTTTGCCTCGGCTGGCCGATAAAATGATGCTGCCTATATACCGAGGGCCTTGCATATTCTGTACTGGAATCAGATGAGCGAAACCTTGGCGACCTGACCCCCTTACGCAAGACCTGATGCAGCCCCCGTTCCACAGTCTCACCCCCAACCTCATCGATTCGATTTCGGCGACGCGGCGGCCGGCGATGCGGGGCCGTTCCCGGCGCAGCGGTATCGAGCAGCGACGAAGACCCGGCGGTGCCGTGGTCCGGCGAATAGGCATTGACCGGAAAACCCGCTCGCTGCATGTTCGCATGCACCCCCTTGCGGCAGCCGCGGGAGACGGGAGAGGAGAGAAGCGTTCGACGGTGTTGTGATTTGCACGTGTTGGGTCCTCGGCCGGTAACCGCGTGTCCGTGAGCAAACTGTTGGAGAGGTGTGTTGGTTCCGGCTTGGAGCTCCCCTCCTTTTAACCTGTCCTTTATCACTTACTTCTTGAAACAAAAAAAAAATCCTCGGGACATCTTGATACGAAGGTAGGAATAGTCCGTGAGAAGACATCGAATACTTTTGAAAATGGCAGCCATCGACTCAGATCCTGTCTTGGTTCCCGATGGTCAGGTTAGCGTCTCTGCTTGCATAGTACTCTGGACAGAATTGACTGACTGTTGCGACAAACTAGGTCTACGAGGACCAGGAGTCGTCCCTGGGAGAGGTTTGCAGATCGAGTGGCCCAGGCGCCTGGGCACAGACTGATGCGGTTCTACGTGGTAGGATACTTCATCGTCGACACAGAGCCTGACTAGCTCTATTGTTGACTATCGGCGCGAGAATGGGAGGACGTACCATCGATACAAGGATGGAAGTAAGTCTTCTTATTCTAGGTCGGAACTGAGACAAGAGAAAGAAGGCCCCAAACACCAGGCCTACCCCTATTCAACTTTTGACAACTGCTTATACCCTTAACATCTGAACTTGGACCTGACTTGAGTAGAGTACAACTTACCGAATGATGACCAAGAGGCCGAGCGACTAGGTAAGATTGATAACTTCGAAGGGGACAAGACGAGCGTCAGCTAAAGGAGGATACGAGAAAAGACTTGCAGCACCACCTATTCCTCCTGACTTTCGACGACAAACTCGGCCTCGCCCCGCCTAACGAACCAGGTTCGCAGGTCAAGCACGTCCTGGACCTGGGAACAGGCACGGGGATCTGGGCAATGGACTTTGGTGACGAGCACCCCGGAACCCACGTGCGTGCGGTATGGTGTGAAGCTTAACATTCGTGGGCTGATGGCTGTTCTAGGTTGTCGGTATCGACCTGTCCCCGATTCAGCCAAGTTTGTATGTTTTGGAATCTGAGATGGGCATTGAAGCTTTTGCTAACGGGCGAACGAGTGTACCCCCCAACGTGGAGTTCTTCATCGACGATATCGACGAGGAATGGAACCATTCTCAGCCGTTTGAGTATATCCACAGCCGAATGATGACATCGAGCATTGCCAATTGGCGGGAATACCTCAAGAAGATCTACGAGTTAGTCTTACACCCGAACGCAGGTCAAAACGATGAATATCTTAACACTCGCAGCAACCTCACGCCCGGCGGCTACGCGGAACTCCAAGAAGCAGACCTCTTCCTCAGCTCGGACGACGGTACGCTCGCGCAGGACCAGCCGCTGGTACGGTGCCTGCAGTTGATGTACGAAGCGTCGGTCAAGTTCGGGCGAGCGTTCCAGGAGATCGAGCCACTGCAGGCGATGATGGAGGAGATCGGGTTCGTGGACGTGGTGCAGACGCGGCGCAAGTGGCCGACCAACACGTGGCCGCAGGACCCGCGGCACAAGGAGCTCGGGGCATGGAGCCGGATGAACCTGGACGGCGGGCTGGAGGCGTTCACGATGGCGCCGCTGACGAGGGCGCATGGCTGGGACAAGGACCAGGTGACGGTGTTTCTGGTGGACGTCAGGAGGGATCTGAACAATGGGGGCATCCATGCGTATTGGCCCGTGTATTCGATCTTTGGGAGGAAACCTGAGTGAAGGGTGAGGGCATCATGGTTGGGAGAATTGGTGGTGGTGGTAGAGAAGCATGAGTTGAGTTGAGACGAGATGATATGAGATGGAATTGTGAGTAGTCAGCATTAACTGAGGCATGATTCGGATTTATGAGCTCATCTCTACATCTTGAACGATCGTGTAGAAGCCAATGCCGGTCCTAGGACTTGCCTTGCGCGTCGCATTGTGTCGTACGTAGCCTGAGTGACGCATTGCATACTGATGCATCGTGAGAAAGGCTTCGTCAGGTCAACACCACCTTTGCATGCACTACTGCATACGATACACGCAATTGGGTTTATGCTGGAGTTAGAAGTATGACCGCAGATCATCTTCGCCGCTTAGCACCCGGAAACAAGCATCATTGTAGCCAGCCCTATCAGGCTATCCAACTCCAACAAAGGCCGCGCACTCCATCCACGCCTTCTGGAGTCTAGTGCATGCCGCTCTCTCTCGCTGTGCGTCAGCGCGCACTCGCGGCCCTGCATGTTCAAGCTTACGCCAGGCTACAAAAACCGGAGGAATCGGAGCCGACCGGGGGTGGACGGAGCTTGCACGAGAGAGGCAGTTGGCGACGTGATGTTCCCATGTTCTGGGTGGTGGGGGGGAAAATGTGTGAATGCGACCCAATTGGGCGGCACGTGAAGGCACTTTTGTAAGGGCGGTGGGATTGTGCGGTTGTGCCGGGAAACCCAGGGAGGATGTGATTTTCGGGGACAGAGAACAGAGAGAAGAGAACAGAGGCGAAGATAGAAGTAGATGTGGAATGTGGAATGCGGAATTCGTTTAAGATTGTGTTGAACTTGATGTGGTGTATGTGAGTCTTGTTAGTGAAGGTAGACAGACAACCTATTGGCATTGAATGTTTCTACATGATGTCTGTTTGCCTGTCTGTTCAGGTGTCTGTCTCTCTGTCTGCCTGAATCGGACCATACAGTAAGTAACTCTGACAGCCAGTAGTTCCCCATCGCAAATTCCTTCGTACCCTACTACTACTAGTATTCCTTCTATTGTTTGCCGCTTCCTCTAATTACTTTGTACTTTGTACGGTGGCGCATACGCGGGGCAGGGAGTCTGACGCACTCCCCTCTTCCCAACTGACCAACATCTCGATGGATCAACCCAGGACGCACGCACGCACGACGCAATTCTGGGATTGTGTGATTGCAGCCTATTCGTTACGAACTCCGAGTCTAAGTTTTCACCACCCCGGTCCTTCTCTCACCTACTTGGCGTCGTCAAGCTGCAGCCGGCTTCGGGCAAGCATCGTAATCAACCAAACCCCATCCACTCCAGCCTTGTCGCCTCGTTTCCTCTCCTCCCGTGAGACCTCCCTCTCTCTTCTCTCTCTTCCTCTCTCACCAGTATCTCCCCCCCTCATCGTCGTCTTCGTCTTCCGTCTACGTGTCTGACTGACGACGGCTGATGACATCTCCATCGCTCGAGCCGCGTACACCTGTCCGTCTGAGCGAAACCTCACCGGCGACTCTTCCGTCATCCGCTGTAAACCCTGGCCATTGACTCAATCAACCACCCAGCTGGCCACTTGCCCTCTCGATAGGCCTAACCCGTGGAGACCACAGCTCGTAGCAGCAGCCCTATACGAACCTCTCAACCCTCCCTTCCAGTTACTCCGTATCTGCCCTCTTACATACACATCCCGACCAACCGCTGCCCCTTCGGTCACCTCTTCGCGATGCCCTCGCCCTACTCGGACAACCTCTACTCCGCTCCTGACCCCTCAGACGACGAAGCCGACGCTCTGTCGCCTACCGACGGTTACTTCCACGCGTCCTCGCCGGACCCTGCGTCGTCATCATCCCACCCCCAAGGCCCGTACCATCGTTCCGCCGCCAGCGTCCCTCGTGTCCCCAATGTATTCGTCGAAGACCCTACCTGGGCAGACCCCGGGCCCAAAGCTCGCGAGGCCGAGGCCGAGAGAGCGCTGTTAAATAGCCACTCGACTGCCGCTGAGGAACCGACCTTGTCTTCCACCGGTGGTTCAGCTGGATATCAATCTTCGAGATCTCCGACTGGCCATCATCACCGCCGAAGTATTGAGGAGGAACATAGCTCTTACTCCAGTTTGGACCATCGAGTTGCTTCCACATATACGGGCCATCAACCTCCAGGTGTTACTACGACCTTGTTCCCTCACCATAGTGACGCTCCGCCGGCTTACACGCCATCACCAACGTCGCCGCCAACCACCGGCTACCAGACTTTTGCGCCGTCCAATTCGACCATGGGTCTCCCAGAAGAGCAGCAGCGACTGATTCCCCGTGGCCCCGAGTCGATGGGAGACCAGCCTACCGCACCGGGCCCATCCCGCTGGCAGCGCATCAAGAGCTCTGTCACGAGCTTTAGCCTGAGGAAGAAGCTCAAGACAGTTCTCGGAGTTCTTGTCGTCTTCTCTGTCATCATATTTTTGCTCAGTAGCTTCACTCCCCGACAAAACCACAAGGTACAACTTCCTCGCAACATCTCATCTGTGACTCACTGACGTTTTCTCTGGATATAGCACCCTGACATCGTCGACAACACCCCCGTCAAGAAGCCCGACATGGACCATAGTGACCTAAAATGGAACCCCGTCGGTGGTTGTCTCAACCGCAATCTCAAGCACTTCAGGTCAACTCTGACGGTTGAAATGCACTACGCCCGCAACCTTACGATCGTGCAGACGGTGGAAAAGGAAAAGGATGGCATTTCGGGGTGGACTCCTCGTGTTTCGGGAGAGGTCGTTTTGCGGCCTACCGAGAAGGGGTCGCCTGGAACCCTCGAGCTCGAGGTCATCTACAACGATGAGAAGCTCGATCTAAGGATTGACTATGATAAAACAACGCAGGTTTACAGGATCGTCACTCCTAGGAAGGTCGACTGGAACTCGGGCAGTGAAGGCCCGTGTATCCAGATCCGCGCCACCGTCTGGGTGCCCCGCGAGTCCATCCTCAACAGCTTCAAGATCGATGCCCTCCATCTCGGCGTCGACATTCGGGAGGGCCTTATTCTCGGTGTTATCGACCCAGCCGTCATCCGAACCATCGTCGGCGACATCAAATCACCCGCGCCAAAGGACGACAAGACTCCCAACGGCAAAGACGCTGTCGTCCCCTACACCCTCGCGAGCCGCGAGATCTACATCTCTACCACCACCGGCGAAGTCCGCGGCTGGTACCCCCTGTACGATGTCCTCGACATCAGGACCAACTCCGGCGACGTCTTCGCCCGCGTCGGCCCCAAGCCCGCAAACCCGGAGGGCGTCCGCCCGGCCGTCCTCAGGGTGCACTCCGTCTCCGGGAAGATCGCCGTCCAGGAGCCGCTCGACAGCGCCGCCAGCGCCGCGCGCCCGGACAAGAAGTTCCCACCGCGCGACTACATCGTCGACTTGGCCACTGCGTCGGGCGATATATCGGCCGACGTCGCCGCCTCATCGAGCGTGCAGGTTTCGTCGCAGTCCGGAGACCTGAAGCTCCGGCTTTGGCCCGTGCTGGACTCGGGCCTCCTGAAGGGTGGTGGCCCAGAGAAGCCGGTGCTCAAGACGGACACGAAGAGCGGCCATACGTACATTGCCCTGCTGGAGCCCTTGTGGACGAGCCTGGCCACACTCGGCGAGCCGATCCCGCCTGAGTTTCTCGATGACAGCGAGCCGTACATCATCCTCCCTCCGAAAAAGCGCTCTGCCGACGACGACGCCTTTGTCATCGCCGACACGCCGGCCTTCTCCTGCCTGAAGTCCAAGCACTCGTCCATCAGCGGTGACATCAAGCTCGAGTACCCGTCCTCGTGGGAGGGCACGCTGCTCGCGGCGACCGTCTCGGGCAAGCAGGCGGTGCGCGGCGAGGGCCTCGAGGTCGACCACGAGAGCGGCGGGCCGTGGTCGAGGCGGACGCGCGGGCGCAAGGGGACCGGCTACTCGCGGCTGGACATTAATTCCGTATCAGGCGACGAGGATGTTTTGATCGGGAGGGAGCTTGGATCGAAGGCGGAGTAAGCGGAAAGGGGGAAGAGGAAAGAAAGAAATACGGAAGAGGCGTTCGTGGGCGTTTGTGGGAGATGGGCATGGAATAATGATACACAAGAGATGGTTGGGATTTTATGTTATGGTCTGCTTTCCGAAGCGTCCCAAGTCACTCGTTGACATTTCATTCCCAGTATTAACGCAGTATTGATAATAGCACTTGAACAGAATAGCACATGAGAGTCATAAATTGCGAGTTTCTTTTCTTAAATCATAAACAAAGAACCAGGAGCACAGCTCCGCTCAAATATGGCGATTCCACCCATCCATCCATCTGTACCATCTATATATACGTGTGCCGTGGTTTCCAAACATACGACAGATCGACGACAACCAACCAGGGACGAAAAGGGGAACGATAAAGGGCAGAAAAAACATACACAGAAACATACAAAAGCATACAAAAAACAAGAAACATCTCCAAGTAGGTGGGTATCCGTAACAGCAGTGCATCATTCGTAATTCGCGGTCGTGGAAAGAGACGTGATTCCATCATGGCGCGAGTTGTTGTGCTTCATCCCAAAAATCAATCCGCCGCCGGGCCCGGGTTGTGGACATATCCCGTGCATAGATGATATTACCCATTCATGGTGAGAGCGTTCCGTAGTTAGGCGAGTCTTGAGAGCAAAAAGAAAAACAAATAAAAATAGGCTGAACCGTGACAGAAGCTTCCTGTCTAGTCATCCAGTTCCCAGGGCAGATCACGGTTGGTGACGGTGGTGCAGGTCAGGTACGTGATGCTGTCGGCGGCACGGCTGGTGCCGTTCATGTCGAGTTCGAGGCCGCTGGTCATGAGAGGCCGGACGATCTCGCGGGCTATGGCCTTCATTTCGTCCATGCGCTTCTCGAAGCGACGCAGGTTGTCGCGGCTGTACAGCTCCGGGGTCAGCTTGAGGAACCGCTTGCACTCGTCGTGGCCGAGGAACGACGTCGGACTGCCGGATCCGAGGGTGCGGTAGGCTCGGCCGACGGAGGCTAGAGGCGGTACCACGGGCGGGAGGGCCGGGGGCCGGCCGCCGTCACGGGAGCTGGTATGACGGCGTTGGTCGGGAGGCGGAGGTGGCGGCGGGGGCGACGTGTGGTCGGCCAGCCACTGGCGGAAGAAGCTGACGCCGAGCCAGTCGAGGTAGTTTGTGTTTGGAGCTACGCGTTCGCCTCGGCCGTTGGTGAGGCCGACGCGGAAGAGGCGTCCTTCGACGCGGCTGACGGTATCCTCGAGCTCGTCGACCTTGTCCTCAATGATATCAAGAACTACATCCGGTAGGGCGGCACGCAGGCTCCGCTCGCCAACGGGCCACTGGCCTACAACGTGGATGAGGGCCTCCTGGAATATGACTTTGGAGCGGGCGAGATATCCGAGGCGCAGGTAGGAGATGGGGTACTTGGCGATCTGCTTCCAGAGGCGGGACTGGAACTGGAGCATGTGGTGGTCGACGCGGGGACCGACGACGGCGAGGGCATCGTACTGGTCGGCAAGGGTCAGCAGGCTCTTGCACTGGACGTAGGCGTCGGCGACGTTGATGCCATCAAGGACGGGAGGGTAGTTGTAGAAGATGCGGAAGAGGTTGTCGTAGTCGCGGAGGAGGTCCTGGTCGGCCGGCGAGAGGGGAGGAGGCTGGGACTGGTGGGAGGAGAGGCCGAGGTTGGCGACAGAGCGGAAGAAGTGGGTTGAGGATGACGAGGAGAGCGAGTGGGAGTGGGAATGGGAGCCCTTGGCGCGGCTGTGGGATGATCGCGAGCTGCCCGAGTTGGCAACGGAGGCAGAGGCGGAGCCGAAGAGAGAATTAGAGGACCTGTCGCCGGCCTCGTCCCTCTGGACCAGCATGGGAGTATCGCTGGAGCCGGCGCCGGGATCCAGCTCGTACCTCCACCTCTTCCGGGACGTGCCCGCGCCGCCTCTTAGAGAGGTAGACGATCCGTCATCACTGCCATGGACGGAGCCGGCGCCGTTCTCGCCAATGCGGGAGAGCTCATTGCCGGCGGGAACGGGACGGGCGCGCGACCATTCGCTCGAGGTGCTGGCCTCGAAGAAGCCAGAGCAGCGGGTGAGGGTGTGGCGATGGAGCAGATAGCGGTTCTGGGTCGGGACAGTGCCGGCGGGGCATTCGCGGGCGCGGACGACGATCTCGACGTCACCGCTGTTCGCGAAGACGGGGAAGTCGTTCTGCGGCGTGTGCGACGACCCGCCGGTGTGCGAGCGGTTGTAGCGCTTCGTGCGAGAGAGCGAGGGCCGAGAGACGACGGAGGATGGGCCGCGGCGGGAGAGCGAGGAGGAGGTGGCCGGAGGCGGTTCGAGCGTGGACACCATGGGGGAGAGGCTTCGGAGGGGACTTGGAGGAGGAGGATGGTGAGATGTGTGTGGCGGCGTTGAATCAACGAGCCCTGGGGCAACGCTCTGATTACTGCTGCTGTCGTCGTCGTCGTCGTTGTGGTCCTTATCGCGAGATCGAGAGCGGCGGCGGTGGTGGCGGAAGAAGGAGAAGAAGGGCCGAGTCGGCGGGCGGGTTGGAGGTTGAGCTGGGGTGGTGGTGATGCTCATTCAACGGGTATTTTAGTGGTGGTGCAAATGGGCGCGTATTGTTGACGAGGTTGGAGGTGGGTTGCGTTGCGCCAGCGACAGCAACGGAGCAAGCTATGACAAGCGGGGGAGGCCGAGCGGTTGTAAATGAAACTCAAAATAAAACAAAACAGAAATGAGATAAAAGCAGACAACAAGAGACTGGGGGGGGTTTTTGATACGTGAGAAAGAGAGAAAAAGGGAACAGAGGGAAACAATAAGCGATCAGATCAGGTACCGGAAACGTCGTTGAAGGGGAAAGGAAATGGGTAATGTGTGAATGCAGTCGGTGGTTATGGATGGTGGATGGTGGCACCCAGGGTCTCTTTGAACTGCCACGAGGACGGGTCCCCTACCACCTCCTCCAACTCCCTTGCCTCTCATACTAATTACGTCCCCTACCCATGGCGTTTGGATCGGTGGAAGCGTGTCCGCTACTGCTGGCCAGCCACGGGCTACATACGCGAGACCTCCATGTTAGACCCAAGCAAGACCTCCATGCTAGGAGAAACCCACTCCTTGGACGGTGCCGTCCAACGTCCGCGCTGCCGGGGCTCGGGCGGCGGTGGACAAATCATCGCCGGCGGGACCGGGGTGTGTCTCGGTGCAAGTCGCTCACGGCGGAGTGCAGCAGGTGCGAGAAGTTACATACATGAGTACATACTACACACAAAGTGGAGGGCAGGAAAGAGGAGACAACATCCACAGGATAGGACAGGATAGGATAGGATAGGAGAGGATACAGCAGAGGGGATTCTTTTCGCCTCAAGATCGTCCGCCCTCTGACCGGACCCAGTCCGGGTGCCTTTGGCGCGGGTGGCCATTGGTGTATGTACGTACATTCGGGCCCTGCAGAGATGGTGTTGTGCTGGTGCTGGAGGGTCGGGTGGTGTTGTACACTCCATTCCCACTCCTCCCTGGACTCCACTGTAGTAGTAGCGCAGTGTAGCGCACTTTTCCTGGATGTGAGTACTTTATCGGCCGGTGCAGCAGTTGTGTCTTGCTTGTGTGGTGCCGGCTGTTTGGTTGGCAGTGGAGGCCTGGTCCCATCCCATTGTTCCCCCGTTTTGTTCGCCTCCGCCCAATGAATCCCTATCCCTGTTCGATATGGCTCCCTCTTGCTATTTTTTCCGGGACGCCATTGTCTCGACTCGTTTATTTTAGAGCCGCTCAGCCTCTCGAACCCACCGCTTTTGTCCTCCCATGTGACGTCGAGGCTTTACTTTTGCCCCTGGTTCCTTGGTTTCCTCTGCCACCTGATGATCCAAGGCAGTTAGACAAGGCTGACTCTGGATTCGGTGTAAGTCGCCTCTTCCACGCTGCGTCAGTCATCGCAGCCTTTCTTTCCACCCATCCCCTCCCGCTCTCTCTGTTCTTCCTTTCTCCCTCGGCATCTTCCCATGCCATCATCCCTCATCCCGGGAACAACCTGGCAAAGAACATGTTCCACCCTCTGAAGTGTCACATGCACAACCTAATTTCCCCTCATCCCGTCTGCTTTGCCAGCAACATATGCGCCCATACGTGCGTCCGTGTGTGCGTCTATGTGCGTCTATGTGTGCGTCTATGTGTGCGTCTATGTGTGCGTCTTCGTGTGCGCCCATTATATGTGTGCTAGAGGGATATGGTGCATTGATTAGCATTGCAGACTTACATGAATGGCCGCCCTGAAGCTGGGACGCTGGCCGTTGAAGCCCGAGGCGGGGCCGCTGCACCCGCGCTGCACCCGCCGCTGCACGCACAGTGCAGCCAGCGCGTCCGCGTCCCTCACCGGGGCGGGCTCTGCCTCTGGTGCCCCCAACAGCCGCCGTTTTTAGCGCCCTCTGTACCTAGACAGCAGGTGCCCAGCCTACACCTCCGGGCTGCCTACACACAGTGACACTGCCGGGCTCCCAGTGGAGGGATGGACGCTTCCGTCCCTTTCGGCCCCACCGTGGCAGCTCCCTCAGCAGTGGGCACCAACTGGCAGCTGCCAACACTGCCAACACTGCTGGAGGCCTGCAGGCTGCAGCTAAGAAAGGAGCGCAACGGTACAGTACGCGGACAGGGCCACAGTGGACAGGGCTGCAGTGGACGCTTCAACCACCCATCGGCGCCGGTCAAAGCTAGCCGAAGCATCACGGCCGACTTTTCTCCAGCTTCGACGAATACTCTCCCGTAACTGTCCGTCTCGCATCGACAGACCTCCACGCTCGACACCTCACGCAATTCTCCACCCCCATCCGCCCTTCGCTCCGTTACCTCCGTCCCCTCCCCCTCCGTCTCTCATCCCTCCCGCGCATGGCCAATCGCGGTCTCCTCTCCTCTCCCACCAGACGATGGAATGGGTACAGCCTACAACCATGTCTCCCGCCCCATCTCCCTCTCCGAGTTCAAGGACGCGGTTGAGGCAGTATGCCGTCCGCGGTTCCCCCTGGTCCACTTCGCCCGGGGTCAGCGTGTAGGTAGGTAATTGCTTTGAGCCCTATGCCGTTGTCTGCCGTTGTCTGCTCGCCTTGTGCTGACTGCTGCTGCTTTAGTGCTGGCCATTAGCGGCGGTGTCGACTCCATGGCCATGGCCTTTCTCTTCTCCAAGCTGCTCCGGACCTTTCGGGGCATGACCATCGCCGACAATCCCTCATATGGAGCTATGGCTTCTGTCATCGACCATCAATTGCGCGAGGGCAGTGACCGTGAGGCCGCCCAGGTCGCCAGGGAGCTGCGCAGGATTGACCTCAAAGCCTCCGTTACGCATCTAGGCTGGAAGGATGAACGGGCGCGAGGTCTCGAACCCAGCCAACTTCCAAACCTCGAGGGGCTCGCTCGAACCTACCGATACCGCGCTCTTGGAAATGCATGCAACCAATTAGGTGCCACGAGCTTGTTCTTCGCCCATCATCGCGACGACCAGTACGAAACAGTTCTGATGCGCCTGTTGGGGGGTCATGGGTATCGGGGTCTGCAAGGTATAAGGGAGGCTAACTCGATCCCCGAGTGTTATGATATGCACGGCGTATACAAGAGCGGTCTCATTGACGACCAGCTCAGGAGCAATCCATCGCTGAGCTTCCGGCCCCCACTTCGCGAAACGAAGCGTCTTCGGAACATCTTCAGGGACGAGAAGCTGGCCGAGCCCGGAGGCGATATGCTCAAATTCCGTCACAAAGACCTTGTTGACGGATATCCACAGTATGGCACCGTGGAGAAGAACCATCATGTGCCGTATCTCAAGCCCCTAGATATCGAGGATGGTGGGGTCATGATCTATCGCCCCCTGCTCGAGTTTGACAAGGATAGGCTCATCGCTACATGTGAGGCAAACAACATAACCTGGTTTGAGGACCACACAAATCTGGACCCTACTCTTACGACCCGCAATGCTATTAGATATCTGGTTCGGAACCACGAGCTCCCAAAGGCCCTCCAGAAACCTTCAATCCTGGCTGTGGCCAGGAGAGCGAAGCGGAGAACCGAGTATGAAGAGGCGGAGGCACATCGGTATCTCGTCCGAGAGGCCATCATTAAGGATTTTGACCCAAACGCCGGAACGCTGTTGATCGAGATTCCAACCATGCGAGCTGCCAAGAGACGTAGCAAGCGGGCCTCCCTGCACCCGGACAATGAGTTCCGAAAAGAATCCCGTAAATTGATCATGGCAATTGCGGTTCGCAAGTTGATAGACTTTGTTACGCCCGACACCCATCTCCCGCCCCTGGGAAACCTCGAGAACGTAGTTCATCGGCTGTTTCCTCATCTGGCACCTGGATCGAACCTGTCTCCGCCTAAGGCCTTTGCCATGGCGGGCGTTCTTTTTGACCCAGTGGTAACGGGGACATCGGTCAAGTGGTTTCTTACACGAACCCCCTACACGTCCAATCAACCCCTTCCTACGGCTAAGCTCTATGGTGCGCTTGATCATCGCATGCGCCCCACGAAGGAGGACCTGGTCAAGCATGGAGAATCACACCATCAAGTTCGACCGCTGGGATGGAAAAAGGCAAAGCTATTTGACGGTCGATTCTGGGTCCGCATCGGTTACAACAACCGAAGCACGTTCCGCGCCCAACCCTTCCGGCCCGAGGACGCCAAGGTCTTCCGTAAGGCACTCCCCCCCACGCGGCGAGCCAAGCTAGAGCGGCTGCTCAAGCACTATGCACCAGGCAAGGTGCGGTACACGTTGCCGGGGCTGTACAGTGTAGAGAGGCAGAGGGACCACTACTCGCAGCACATAACGCAGACGCTCACGCTGCTGGCGCTGCCGACGTTGGGCATCCACATCCCGGGTCTGGAGCGTTGGGTACGGTACGAAGTGCGGTACAAGAAGGTCGATACGACCCTGCTTGGGCACGAACCGCGGGGCGAGAAGGGGCATGCGGGACGGTATCGGCCGCTGCACAGGGCGATGCTGCAGCGGAAGCGGAGGAAGATGTACAGGTAGGCATCGGGAGCGGAGTTGAAAAGGCGGAGTGTATGATTATGCGGGCACCACTGTCTGGCTATACTATGGGATTTAGAATGGTGGAGATGCTTTCTGTACTTTGTAAGTGTATGTACAATGGAGTAGCACGCGATCTAAGTGAACTACAGAGGAGTGACGATGGGAGACTGATGAGGCCTGCTTGGGTAGGCACGCATTGATGATGGCATTCAAAAGCAGCTTATAATGTATGAGGCCCGACGGCGAGGGCTTCAACCTAAAGACGGCCCCCAAAACCAATAGATGTCGTCGGCGTGAGATGGCTGTGACGGTTGACACGGGAAAGGCTCAAATCCCGTATAAGTGGGATATGGGGAACTGGGGAAATCAAGGTTGCGGCCAAAGATGATACTGATCGACACCTGGCAGCAACACGGCGCCCCAGCTGTCAAAAGCCCAGCCCCGGACTAAAAGGGACGCCGCGGGAGAAGGTCGCCAATCTCCTGTAGCCAACGGTACACACGCAACCGGGGAAGCCTCACTTTCGACTTGCCCTGCTGGTGATTGGGCAAGCCCCGATTGTTCGGCAGCAAAGGTCCCACCTGGCACCAAATCCTCTCCTTCAAGTTTCAACCCTTCCCCCTTCCCTCGTTCGGCGCCTTGAAAAACTTGAGGCTTAGATATGTGTCCTCTGTCTTGTCTTGTTTTGTTGCCCCGTTTGGCCCTTGCCACCGGCAGCCAGACCCGTAGCACCAGCCCGCCGGGCGTTGGTCCTATCACGATGCAGAGGAGGCAAAAGCAGGGGGCTATATGTTGGTAATACGGAGGCTTATTGGCATTCTCTTTTGCCTCAGGGCGTTTCTAGGCAGAGAGTTGGTAGCTAGGATGGGGCGAGCGGCGGCACGCCTTGAAAAAAAGGAGGGCGTGGGGAGAATGGAGACATTTACGGCGGTGTACGAAGTAAAGACGAGGCGAACTGGCACGCACACCGTGAAAAACACCACCTGGCATCTTTTGCTTCTTCTTGGAAATGAGCCAAATTGCAAGAAAGCCACTCTGTTCTTTGTTTGTCTGTTTCTCCTCTGTAACACATCACATATCATAATCTTCCCGCTTCTGCTGCCTGCCCTGGTCGTCTCCCATTCTGAGGCCCTACACACATGACTCGGAGCGGAGAGTATCCCATTGTCGTCCGCAAAAGAAAACTCCGTTAGGCAAACACACGCAAAAAGTCGTACCGAATGCAAAATGAAACCGCACCCGTCAAAATACATGACCGATCCATGAAAAAAAAAGAGAACAACATGGTGAAAGAAAGCCATGACTCATTGCACTACAGGCATCCCGAGCTGCCTGGGAAGGAAGGAGGGAAACCGCCACCGAGCTTTCCGTGAAACAAACAGTAAAAATATCGCCCGTGCCTTTCGAACAAAAGGTTCTCGTCGTCCTCTTCCATCCTCGCGCCGAACCTGACGTTGGCATCTCGACTTTTGGCGCATCCCGACTTTGGCGCATCTCGACTTCGGCACGTCTCAGTAACCTTTGGCATCTTCGATTCTGATGTCTCCAACTCTGGTACCATCCGACCTCCCTCTGCGAACGGTCGACGACGGTGTGATCGGAACCCTCCGATTTCCAAATTACAAAAACACAACAGGCAAACCACACCCTCCGCCCGCCCGACTGAGTTCCTGCCTTGCGACGCCTGGCAGTTCTCCTGCAGCTTTCTAGAAGCCGCAATTTGTTCGCCTTGCCCCTTCTTAGGCTGCAGCCTGCGCCTTGCAGCGCAGCTCAGCTGCAGGAATACCGTTCAGGATGGAACACGCCCCCCGCAGACCCGTCTCAGCCTTGAACTATTAGTGAGACGCCTCGGTCCGACAGAACGAAAAAAACAACCATAAAGAATAAGCAACCAAGATTGTAGACCCGACAATCTGGAGTCGACGACGATACCCGATCCTTCGAACACGACGACTGGGCTGTGGTGGTTGGCCTGCACGCAGCGGATCGACGTCCGAGTACCCGGGAAGCCCAGATCGCCAGGCCCACACCATCCCGAACAATTCGGGATCGTCGTCGATTGGGGTCCACAGCAGCCCGAGACTAGGGTGGAAGTCACGGTTTCAAAATTTGACGACAGTCCTCGACTGGCCCCCGCTCTCGCATAAGTCGGTCGATGTTTAGACTTGTTTGGAAAGACACTGAAAGACGCAAGGACTGACAGGCACGCACATCAACACAGTACGCGACAAGAGGCGGCATCGGCGCATCACCGACGGTGACCGGAACTTCTCGACGACTCATGCCTGTGTCTATGTCTGTGTCCGTGTCCATGCCCATGCCCAGATTGGCGTGATCGGTGTCTCTCCTCCAGCACTACGCCTCGTTCCTCATTTGAGTGTCGCCAGCCAGCTGGGTGGAGGTTTTCAATTTGCGGCATCTCATGGAAGTCCCTTGCGTGGTAGAATCGCTCTTCACTGATCAATCCGCATTGATAGAGATGGCTGAGGAAGTAGTGGTCAGGGCGCATCTGGTCAGCACCAAGACCTTGCCTAAGATGGCCAGCGATGTGGTGCATTCGTTGTCGGTAGCAGGTCTCAAGGTCTGCTCTTGAGTTTGATGCTGCATGGTACTCGGCGCGATCGCAAAACCAGCAGATACACTGCGCGGGGAAGATATAGTGCAAGTGGTAGTACGCGATGTGCTCGATCCAGGCTTCTTCATCGCCTACTTCGAACGTCACGTCGCAGTTGCCGTACCCAACGAACTCGCAGACGAGCCGCGAGACAGGCGGGGCGGGAGCAGATGCGGGAATCGGCAGATTCTGGCGTTGGTGTTGGGGGCCGTTCAAAGACGGGGCCGTCGACATGGAGTAAAATGAAACCGCATCGTCTCTGTCAAAGATGTCATCACCCTGGTCAGGCGTTGCGCTGGTGGCCCACGAGGTATTGCTACGCGGCACTCTTCCGGGTTCTGACATGATGTTGGGAGCATAATAACTGCGCTGAGGCACGTCGCTCACAAACCGGTTCGGATCGCTTGACCTGTTATGGTGAAAAGTGCTGAGCCAGCCGTTTATGTTGGTGGGGTCAATATGTCGGTCGGTGTCGGCCATTTCGAGTACAGACCGTCGACGGAGCCTAAACTGAGCGAGGATACGGTGAAGGGGCTGATGAGCTGTTGGAGTATGAGGGAGAGCATCAGAGACACTATCCGCAGTTGAGAAATGATGCGGCGACCCTGAGCACAC
Source organism: Neonectria sp. DH2 (assembly GCA_003934905.1). NCBI lineage: Eukaryota > Fungi > Ascomycota > Sordariomycetes > Hypocreales > Nectriaceae > Neonectria > Neonectria sp. DH2. The sequence continues at coordinate 1,281,318 of RQWH01000012.1, read as the reverse complement.
CTGCCAAAGGTGCTGGGCAGTGGTTGATGATGAGAATCGACACGGACTGTCAACGGTTCTACCGTCGAAGATGGGAATGATGTGATGAAGCGGGAACTCAAGTGCCCGACGGCAGCGCTGGCAAGGGCAGCGGAGTGGTGAGGAACTGAAGGTACGTGTACCATCCAAGCACTCGTTTGCCTTGTGTCCCGAATGAGGAGGAAAAGGTCACAGACAAGTTCTCAAGCAAGAGGAATTTGGTCCCAAGTGGTGACAATTCCAAGAGAACGTGCCGCTATTCGCAAAAGGAAAGAGGAAGCCAGCGAGGTTGGTACTGAAGCAAGCTCGGAAGTGAGGAAAGACAACCGTGTGGGAAAGGCGGGATGATGGATGGGATGCGAATGGCGGCGTACTTAAACCTTTTTCTTCCAAGGGGCTCGCTCTGGTCCCATCAGTCGCTCGACTACCAACAACGATCCCGTCTCGCATACCGGCACCAAGAGCGTTGACAACACTCGCTGGATCCTCGCACTGGACAACCTAGGGAACGCTTAGATGCACCCTCTTCTTTTTTTTTGGCCCCCGCGATGGACAAGGGCGAGATGCAGGCCCATCCGATGGACGTTGCGACGTGGGTACAACCTAGAGCAGTTGTGGGTGCTCAGGATTCATGGGTCCAGTTTCTTGGATGCCTGCGTTGACGCATGGAATTGCAGACATTCGCGACAGATCTTACGAGGATCACCGAGACAGTTTCCAAGACGAAGGGTAAATTACTCATGTGGATGGTTATTCTTAGGTTTGTGATTTCTGATGCGTCCTTTGTTGTTCCTGTTGCTTTCACCGTGCACTAGGATGCCGATGACGAGAAATGGTTTTCAGGAGGAGACAACGCCGCGGGCTTGGCCACTGGGTCGGTCACAAGCTGCTGGGCTGGAGCTGCCAGCATGGCATGCATCCACTACAACGATGTCGCACCTCTTGATGGGCAACCAACCAGCCAAACGACCACCAGGCCACTAATTAAATGCGAGGAAAACAACTGCCCTTGGTACGGGCTGGTGGATCACGGAAGGCATCAATCGTGGGAATGCGAGACATGCTCGACCTACCTGGCCAGTATTCCGGAACTACGTGGACACGAGATGGTGGTCGGGATGTCAGGTTCGTCCGCTAGATGCTAGCCTTCTTAGGGCTGATGATTTGAGATTGACTGATGGAAGTCAGAAATTCTTCTAAATCGGCAGAATCCATCACAGCTCTAATTTTCTTCTTCGAACGGTAAAGTAGATTATCCAAGCAACAGTTGGAGCGTCGTCGAGGTCTGCCAGGGCTATCCAAGCTGTCACTCAAGGGCCAGGCGGTTCGGGAACGGCGCGCGCGGGGCCCAGGTGAGATGTGACGGGCCGCAGGAAAAGATGGAGGGGTTCCCGGGAGGAATCTCGGGCAATGGGGGAGCGGGAATGCGGGAGACCCCGAAGAATGAGGCTCAACAGCTCGCTCCCAGGTGGTCCCTGGCTCCGAGCGAGAGACCCGGAGGCTTAGCCCTCCCTTGCTGAGCGCGCCATGATCCACGAGATGAAGCCCGTCGATGACTCCCAAGTCGCAACCCCACTCGCTTCCACCCTCGCCTACAGAATACCCTTGGTTGTCTGACCTGTCTCTGTTTCTGACTTGCTGATCTTGGTCCTCACAGCTTTGTCTTCACACCTTGTCCTGGCGGTCGACGAAAACTAACACCGCCGCTTGCATGCGTGCGTCGTCACTTTCCAGCTGCCGTGGATACTGAAGCTCTTACGTCTCCCGTTCACGCCTTTACTTCCCCGTCGTTCTGCGTCGGCCGCCGGGGCCTAGGTGTCCATGCATCGACGTACACAGGCCATCTCCATATTTATCCAGGCAGACACATCTCGAGACACACGGGGACAAGGACAAAGGGAGTCGCGCGCGGGCGGTTCCGTGGTCAACGTGGGCTAGCTGGTGATGCATGCCGGGTTTCAAACGCCGAGCTGGTGACCGAGCCAGGTAGCGTCAGTGGCATGGATTCACGGTCTCGCTGTGATCCCTAGAGGCGCCGGGGGTTATGAAGGCGACGGCCTCTAAAACGAAAAAGGTGATTCGCGATGCGGACTTGATACACACGAACCCTTGCTTGGCTCGGCGCCGAACGACCCCGCGGGGAGGGGAGGGGGGATGCGAGCCAGCCCTACGAGTGGCGATTTTACGATGCCATAACGGGGCACGAGCCACGCAATACGTGGGAATGCGATAATATCGATACCAACGGTCCACGGCGAATGACGGATGGCGCGGTGATAAGGTTGGAGGTAGGGCTGAGTACTTCGTACAGTATTCGTACATACTGTACATACGGACGTGACATATCCGGCGGGAGCCGCAGATAGCCTCCCTGCAAGGTTGTCTAGGCAGTCGGCACTGGCATGTTGCTCATGTGGATGCACTGCAGGACGATCGACTCGAGGGCTGTACTACGTAGTATTGGCATTGATTGATTTTCTCGTCTTGATTCAGCTTCTGTCGGAGCCGGGACTTTTCGGCCTCCGATGCGTTATCTACCCAGGATGCTTCTCCAATTATGCGCTGTTGCTTGGACACCATCTCTCACTCCGCTAAGGCTCTAACAGTGATCCTCGGATTACTACCGCCCAATCGCCTTTGTCTGGCGAAATACAGACTCGTCTCTCCCGTCGCATTCTTCGCATATTCTTGGTATCTAAATAAGACATTGTGTCGTAAACATATACAACCATCTATACATCCCCGTTCAAACGCCTTCTCTACCGGCACGTGCGTCCGTATCCTGCCGCGTCCGGGGATGGTTCGTCCGAACTGCGGCTCAGAGACTCGGCCGAGGGCTGGAGCGTGCGAATTGGGCCATGGTGTATTTTCTTTTTTTCGTTATGAGAGAAGCTGCTGATCTCTCGTTAAGTCCGCCGCTAAAATGCACCTGTTGAATATCGACGCGAAGGGGCATTGATTCCCAAGCGCCGCTGTCCTTTCTATCATGTTTGGAGAAGCCTTCCCCTGGCCAGAGCGAAAGATGCAGTATCCTCGCCAGGTTGGGATTTGGCGCGTTGCTATTCGGGACTACACAGCACCCTCGCCTTGACGATGACATTGCGGTACTGTAGATGGCCGCCATTTTCGTCGCCGTGCTTTATGACGCCGGGAAACGCCACGCAGCAGAGCTCGCGCGTGGCCAGGGCCTCTTCGTCCTCGCCGCCGAGGTCCTCCATGGTCTCGGGCTCGAAGACGACGCGCTGGTGCGGCAGGATGGCGGGCATGTGGATGCGGAGGACGGCGCGCTGGACGACGAGCAGGCGGGCGAGCTCGATGGAGTTGTTGACGAGGACGCGCAGGCCCGAATCACGGGCGTCAGAGGGCGCAGTGCCGGCGAGGGCGTCGAGGAGCCGGGTGATGCGCGAGAGCACGGCTTCGGTGACGGCGGCGGCGGCCGTGGCTAGCTGCTCAGGAGCGTCGCGGCGGAGGATGGTGAGGGTGGAGGAGCGCCACTGGTTGACGGGTTCGTCTGAGGCGGCTGCGGGTGAATGAGCGGGTGATGGTTCACTGGGAGAAGAGGGAATAGGGGGATGGCGTACCGAAGGAGGAGAGCATCTTTTCCATCTGGCGGAACTGCTGTTCCTGCTCGCCCGATAGCCCGACAAAGTACGAGTCAAAGACCATGTCCATCAGGATTCTCGACACGATGGACTGGAGGAGGTGCACCTTTGCGGTATGGACTAGCTCCTCGTACATGGGGACCAGCTCGTTGAGCTCGGCCAAGGTCGCCTCGTCTAGACCTTCCAGATCTGCCGCGTGTTAGTCCTTGATGTTCCACCAACAACGAGAAGCAAAAGCCCCCCAGGAGTATACTGTACTCACTCAGCTTGGCCTTGCGGAAGTTGACAATGACCCAGTTCTGCAGCCCGTTGCCCAGGCGCGTCATGCCGTCGCCAAACGTCTCGTCGCACTCCTGGCCCTCGGTGCGGGTGCTGCTGCTCACCCACTCCTTGAGCCCGCGGACCTGGCCGCGCAGCCCGCGGATCTCGTCGTCGCGCTCCTTGAGCTCGCGACGCAGCACGGCCCAGCCCTCGCGCAGCTCGTCGCGCTCAGCCTCGCGGATGTCGACCTCGGCGCGCAGCAGGCGCAGCTCCGTGTCGGTGCGCAGGAACTGCTGGTTGAGCGCGCTGTGCTTGGCCTGCCAGAAGGTGGCCGTCTCGCTCTCGTTCTGGCTGAGCTTGTCGAGCTCGCGGTGGAACTCGTGCTCCATGATGGCCATCTCCTTCTCGAGGTAGTCGATGCGCTCGTCCTTGTCGCGCAGGGCGGCCTCGCGCTCGCGCTCGCGGTCCTTGTCCTTCTTCTCACGGCGCTCGCGGCGGTCCTTCTCCTTGCGGTCCTTGTCGCGGTCCTTGTCCTTGACGCTGCCGGTGCGGGACCCGGGCCGGTCCTTGTCCTGCTGCTGCATGCGGTCCGTCAGGGGCACGCCGCCCTCGTGCGGCTCCTCGGAGCTGGAGACGGCGTTTGTGATCATGGCGGCGCGGGGCGGCGGCGCGGGCATGCTGTTGCGGTTGGGGTTGGAGGAGGCGGTGGCCGCCGAGCCGGGGCCGGGGCGCAGGGGGGACGACCCGGACGAGCTGCCGACCGGGCGGCGTTTCTCGGAGGTGTTCATGGTGGGAGGTTTTATATGCTCTGCGTCTGTTTCAAGGAAGGGAGGATTTGGTCTTTGTGGTTTCGTCTCGTCTCGTCTCGTTGCGTGGGGATCGTCAAGTCGTGGCAGTGGTGGGGTCAGAAGCCAGACGATGCCGGTACGGCATGGTCGCTGGCATCAAGCGCGGCAAGTCTGGAAGGAGATGGGAAAAGCCAAGACCAAGAGCAAGACAGGAGGAGCAATGGGTTACGGCAGATGGCGGAATTGGCCCCAAGCAGGATCTTGAGACGGGGAGATGAAGTTGGTGTCGTTGAGGCGGTGCCTGTAAGGTGACAAAGCAGACGGGCGTCCTTAACTAAGCTTGGGTATCTCGGTGCCTAGAGCGACACGGCGGTTTACGGTTTACGCGGGATTGACGTCTAGGCTCCCTTGTAACGCTGTACCTAGCGCCGAGACCCCGCGGCCTTTAGGGGCCGCAGCGGGCCCTGTCGTCCACTGTCATCTCAGCGGGCTTACGGTCTAGCAGGGCCTGATTGGCTGAGGTGCCCTGGCCGGTCTCGTCAACGGCAACAGCAATATCAAATATCAACTCAGACAGATGATGCATGATGTTGTTAATGAAGGCAATTTAATCCGGGTGGTATAAATTTGTTCATGGGAATGGTATAAATGTAGCAGGTGGAGTACCTGGTTCATGGGGACACGATTGGTCTGATATTCTTCACTGACTACGGTATCAAATGGGAAGTCCATCATGACTGAGTTGTCATCTCTAGAAGAGGATCGAAACGTCTTGGGCCCAGAGTGATCCTTCAGCAGCGAGACAATTCACGTGCTTGATACGCCATGCACCGGCCTGATGCTGCTCCTCCTAATCCTTAAAGAGAAGGTCGGAGCCGGCGAGGCGGAACGTGGGAGCCAACAAGAACGTCACAGCAGTCATGACCTCTTCTCGTGTATCACGCAACTCGATGGACACACGAGGAGAGCTTCACTTCAACGCCCTCGCACTGATCTGTCCTCATCCTCATCCCACCCAGCTCGAAGACTTAGTTACCTTCTCCTTCAACCCGGCCAAGCAACACAGCCCCGGACCTAGTGCCCACCCGAACCACCATCTGACGTGGCATCCCAACCTGATGCCTAGCACTCTTCGCCACGAACGTCGTCGAGTTCAATATCCCTCAGCGAGCAGAACCGCGTAATCCCCAGCCCTCAGTGGAAGCAAGCCCTCAGGCTACCGTTTCTAGAACCCGACCTCGGCCTCCACCTCGTAGGCCTCGTCATCCGTCCCCTCAATCTTCTTCGCGCCCATTCGGCACAGCGTCACCCGCTCCACGGGCAGGTCCTCGGCCCAGAGGTAGTCGTCGTACCGGCGCAGGATGTCTCGCGCGTCCAGCGTTAGCTTCTCCCGCCGCCGCCCACCGCGGCCCTTGACGTAGATGGTGTTGACGATGGTGGCGTGCAGCAGCAGCGGCCTGCCCTCGTCCGCCATGAGCCCGGCGTCCTGGAACGTCGCCTTGAGCTGCTCGCAGAAGCGGTACAGGATGCCGTCGGCGTCGACGGGCGGCGCGTACAGCACCGACGTCTTGGAGGGCGTCTGCATCGCGTGCAGCCCTTGCACTGTGATGGAGAGTCCTTCCGCCGGTGCCCCAACCTTGGCCAGCATCTCGCCCAGCCGCAAGCTCCTCAGCAGCTCGCCTGCGCGCGCAACGCCGTCCTCCTTCAAGTTCAGAACGCCCAGCGTGAGATGCAGCGTGCCCAGCGGCCGGACGGCCTCCTGCGGCACACCGAAGCTCATGGCGCTTGTGACGTCGTCCCTGAACAGCGAGAGGCTCCTGGCTAGCTGTGCGCCAGCGAGCGGCACGCATAGAAAGTGCGTGGGAGGCGACATCTTCTTTTCGCAAACGAGGGGGGGCTTGTCGCGGGAGAGCAGAAGGTCGTATTCGAGATTTGCGTCGCAGGACGGGAATGCTTTTCGCCACTGGTCCCGGCGCGTCGGTTCTCCTCACACCACCTTTGGGGAGCTCGGCCCCGTAGCGTACTCGGTACGATCTGTCACAATTTCCCTGCAGCTGGATGATGAAAGTGAGCAAAGGTGCAGAACGCAGAGAGAACACGGGGGGCGGTGCACCGGTGGAGCGTGACGACTGCGAGCTGCGACCGCCAGGATTCCGACCCCCCCGTTATCTCAATGTCTCGTGAACTGCTTTGGCTGGTAATTAGTACGTACGACACACGAGGCGTCGTCGACGTCGGTGTAGAGAGTGGGTGTGTCAGAGCGGTTCAGCGGGTACCGTGTGCATCCATCTCCCGTGGCACCCGCATGGTCAGTGGCGTCGTCTCCAGCGTCCCTCCCTGCGCTCCCAGGACGCATCGGTTTGGTGTGGGCTATTCAATGTACTTCGTAGCTACCCGGACACCAAGACTCCGCACTCGGCTGTACGCAATATTCTTGTCATACAGTTGGACAACAACCCCGTTGGTGATCATGGTGATATCAAGTTGAGGTGTTGCGTGGGCTTGGATCAGTCCAGGCCTGCGATCCCTATTAGTGACCAATTCGATACTCCGCCAACCCGCCAACGGTTTCCAGCATGTAGAAGGTTGATCCTGGGTTTGTACCTGAGATGCCGAACACTGTCTAATGCAACTAAACGTGTATTCTATTTAATGCAAGTTAGTTGCCCTGTTTAGATTGATACCTCGTGTCCATAGGCTGATCCAAAGCCTGCCAATGTTCAAAGAGTGGCTCGCGTCAGGAGCACATTCGTTGCTTGTTACACTACCTACCGACGAGCGGATCGAGTGCAACCTGAACAGCTGCTCGTAGCGGATGAACAAGCCTCGTTCGATGTCCATTAAGATCAACATGACACTCGTACAACATCACGGTGATCACAATGATGAGCGACTCGGGGTCGCGTCAAGGTGCAGGTGGTTGCAAATTGCCACGATGTGCTGGTGCGAGAATTGTTTGGATTTCGTTGATAGCTATGCATGGCTTCGCCAGTCCAAGCCCAAGGAAATGTATCAAAGAGCTGCCAATTCAATCAATGCCGGCTACGCCTAGGTCGTCTCCTGAGTCGCCTTTTGCAGCTTCTCCTCGATCGTCGATTCATCCAAATCGTCCTCGAGTGTCATCCCCACCGGTGGAGATCAAGGGTATCTTCCTCGATCATTTCGAGTCGTTTTTCTTCTTCTTTTCCTTCCTCTGCTCTCTCAAGACAAGTACGGAACCGAAAGGGTATGTAGTGTTGGAAAATCATTCGCCGCGTGAAGCACGGGCGTGGAGGGCTCTTCGCAGGCAGTGTTTGCGGCAAGTCGGCCATGGCCGTTCTCGATGTCGTAGTTGAAAATCCGTGCGCCTCAATCATTGTCATAGGTCGTGTCAGTCGTGAAAGGGGCTAGGCGTCTTCCTTGTAGTATTTCCTCAGGGCTTTCTGAACGTCGGCAAAATCCGTCTTGACAAGTTTGAGGGCTTCATCGATACGCTTTAGGCAGATTTCCTCGTCCGGCTCAGGGGTTCCGTCAGGGTTCTCCTTCTTGCCGTATCGCTGAATCTTTTCACATCCGTCTCTAACTTTGACGAGGCCTAGTGTAGCTGATGATCCTTTCAAGAAGTGCCCGAGCGAGTACAGCGAGTAAAGATCCTTTTCTTCTCTGACAGGTTGAAGAAGATTGCGTGTTAGCCATGTGTCCCATGCAGGAAGCAGCCAATGTAGACACAAAATATACTACGAGGGAAGAGAGAGAAGAGTAGTCACGAGATTAGAGACATCGCATAGCTTGGGCAACTTACAAAGACTTGTCCATCGATACAAAGGTCTCGTCAACCTGTGTAAAGAAGTCAAAGACGATGGAGTAGCTGAATTCGTGGTCGTCGGGATCATCCATTTCGAGGATCTGGCTGAAGGTCCCCATGTCGATGCCTTCGATGGCATTGAGGTCAATGCTCTCGTCGGTGGTCTGGATGGGGAGAGGGGAGCTGGTCAGTGGCGTCGACGGGGTCGGGATCTGGCGAGTGGTTTGACGAACCTTGTCCTCGGCCGGCGACATGATGGCGGTGGAAAGTAGTTATCGCAGCGTTGATCGCACGGTGGATGGGAGGGGCAGTCTGAATGTGGATAGAGAGCGCTCGCAGAGAAGGCGGTGTTGGTTGCGACGACGGGACCAGTCCGTCCTTGATCGATGGAGGAGAGGGGAGGCTGTGAGTGGACAGGACGTATAGCCTGTGATCGAGTTAGGAGTTAGGAGGAGGCGAAGAGAGAATCCAGAGGCAGCTAGGATCTGGAAGAGGAGAAGCCAACGAGCTAGGAGAGAAAAAGAGAAAGAGAGCGGCGGTGCAGGTGCAGAGAGTGGGAGCTGTCGTCGTCGGGAGGGACGAGGAGGCTAGGTTGGCTGCGGCGGAGAGAGAGCGGCGCTGAGTGGCTGGCGGGGCTCTCGAAGGACACCGCAAGGCCCTGGGCTTTGACAGGTCGGCCGGTGCCCTGTGTCAGGGCTGCAGGGCCAGGCGGAGGAGCAACGAAGCAGTGGTGGAGGCAAGGAAACGGGGACGATTGACGCTTGACGGGGACGGGATAGTACCTGAGATACGGGCGGTGGTGGTGACCACTGGGCGTTGGCGCTGGGGTGATGGGGTGGCGGGGAATGAGATGGGCGTACGGTACCACGATGAAACGATGAAACGAGGAGGATGAAGATGGGAGGATGAGGTGGATTGGTGGATTTGGTGGAGGAAAATGACGACAGAGACAGCCTCCAGCCTCCAGCCTCGGTGAATCAGTGAATGAGGTCGTCGGTGATCAGCAACAGACCCTTGGCACGATCCCGTAGGTACTCGAATGGCGGTAGGGATTGGGTGTCTGTGGTGTCTGTGGTGTCTCTGGGATGCACGTGTAGGTTTTTTTTTCTTTCTCTTTCCTTTCTGGATGGGTGTGGGTGTGGTAGGTCGTGAAGGTGGAGGTGGTTGTGGTGGTGGTGGTGTTGAGGGGATGCCGGTAGCAGGTAGGGGTAGTAGTACGTAGTAGGAAAAGAGACGGCCAGTATGTGGGCAATCAAGTCATGAGTGAGGGGCTATGATGCGGAGCGTGTTTGTTCTAGTCCCAAGTCCCAGCGAAACAAGCACAGGATGGAACAGCAAAGCACAGCGCAGCGCAGCGCAGCACAGACAAAGCACGGCAGAAGCACCACCTAAGCTCCGACAAACGACAAAGAGTCCAGCAAGCCCGGTGCGGGTGGGGTCGTCGAGCTTGCTAAAAAGGTAGCTAGCCACGCTGATGCAGGGCTGCGTTTGCGTGCACAGGGCCATGGGCCATGGGCCATCGTCCGCAAACTTTTGGTGGATCATGGACCCATGAGGGCGTGGGAGCGTGGGAGCGTGGGAGAAAGTGGGCTGGTGGTACTGTACTGGGGAGACGGAGACGTGATGTGATGCGATGCAGGGCGGGTAGATACAGAAAGAAGAGAGACGGAGGTAGAGGCCGGAAGAGAGGAATGTCATAGGAAGGTCATAGGAAGACGGGCAGAGGGAGAAGCGGATGTGGTGATCGACAAACCCGGCTTCCAGGCCGAGACAGACATGTCGGAGATGGTGTGCCGTCAACAACGGGAGACGGCACCGCGCGAGGGCGGATGGATGGCAGATGGGCAGCGGACGCGAGGCAAGCACAAATGTAAACCCAATAATAGCAAATAGAAAGACGGTTTCCGTTCTCACATACGCACGTACCTGGAAGTGGATATGTCGATGCGACTATGGGGAAGCGTCCTCACCGCGATGTGTAAGGTGGGCTGGATGACTGGATGGAGGGTAGTTCAACCTCGGTCTTGTCTCTTTCCTCGATCGGGGCGGGGCGCAATCGCAGTGCAACGGAGCGAGCGGCCTGGCGTGTGAAGTAAGAAGCGTGCGAGGAGTGTGCTTGGCGTGGGTTCCGTGATTATCGGCCCAACCAGTTGTGAGAGAGACAGAGGTTGCGAGAGGTTGTGAGAGGGGGTGTGCTTTATGGCGGGAGAACCCGAGGGCGGGCTACACTGGTACGAGTGACGACAGTGGCTGACTCTAGCGCGAGAGGCACAACCCGGTAGGAATCAACGTGTGCTGCGTGCAGACAAACGGTAACCGTGGGGAGTCAAATCAAGGGCTCGCTGGAGGCTGCAGCAAGGCGCGGGGTTGGGCTGAGATGGGAGGGAAAACGGTTCCACCAAAAAGGGAAGAAAGAGTGGGAGGGAGGGAGAGAAAGAAACGAAGGAGGGGGAGAGAAGAAACGGGTGCTTTCTTTGATCGCCCGCCCCCCCGGTATCGTTGGGGGGGATAATGCATTAGGGATTAGGGATTTGGGATTGGGAATTGCGATGAGGTGTATTTGTTGTCATCTCATCTTGCGACGGCACAGGACAAACACGGTGCTAGTCCGGAGGAGGTAATAATGGTCGATGGGGCGGTCGATTAATAGGTTGATAGGGCAGTCGAGGGTGGTGCATGACGTCGCATGGTGGTCGGGAGTTCCACTGAGGGACAAAGCAAAGGAAGAAGAAGGGTCCAGCCCGGCGGTCCAGAGGTTCCAGAGGTTCAGCGAACCCGGCGATTGGACTCCGCGAGTGACCCAGCCCGCCACCAAAAGTGCGCCAGAGCCAAAGGTACCCTTTAGGGCCCGCCGCTAAGGGCAGCGATGGGAAAGGAGGGGCGGTTGCATCATTTGGACATGGGGGCTTATCCCCGACCGTCTACGAATGCCTGCCAGCAATAGCAGAAACGCTGACTCGGGACTTGTCTGGCTGCTGCCCTAATACACTACCAGACTAGTTTCTTCCTCGCTCGTTCTCATTCTCCATTCCCCATTCCTCATTGCCCATTGTGCTGTTGTCTTCTCGGTCTTCACTGTTTCTGTCTTCCAGTTAGTACTGTTCAGTTGTCTCGGAGCTTTAAGTCCATCCCCCCCACTCCGACTTCCCCTCCAAAGGCGGCCGTCCGAACTGATCCAAGCACCCAAGGCCCCCCCCCCCCCCCCTGTTGACGCCATCCTTCTGTCAGTGCCATGCCAGTGCCACGCGACTGGGTGCTTCAGCCTTTAAGGGGATGGCCTCTTCAGTCTTTGCTTTCTTCCGCAGAACCGGAATCTGGGTTGCAAGGGGAGGGAAGTGTGAGAGAGTCTGGAGATAGTTAATTACCCTTCATCTCATGCCCCAACCCGGGCAGCCTAGCAACCCAGGTATCTAGGTAGGCGATCTGTCACTGGTAGTTGTCACCACTCCACTGACAATAACTCCAACACCGCGGCCGCCGTCAACTTGACTTGCCACCCACTACCCCCATTGCGTCCCCTGGTCTCCCGTTTCCCGTCCCCCTATCCGTACATGGTAGACCCCTTCTCGTGTGCCTCGTCTCCCATCTCTCGTCATCTTCGCATCATTCTGCTTGTCAGGAACGCAGCTTTTATTTCTGTTGTTTTATTTGACCATTACGCGAGAGAGTGCCGGTTCACTAGCGCAACTAGCCCTCTCCGCTAGCCCCGGCCTGATGCCTGCGACAAGGCACCGAGGCATGGTCCATGGATATTGGACTGACCGAACTGATGAAGGAAGGGGTGATGGGTGCACAAACAAGCTTGCGCGGTTGTGTTCGGGATGGATGTCCCATGGATTTCTTGAAGGCCTCACTGGTACGCTTTGGTCAGCATCTCCGCTGGCCGGCTTTGGCAAGCTGCACGCTGCAAGCTGCACGCTCCCGACCTCCCGACCCTCCGACCTCCCAACCTCCCCATGGTTGACAAACTACTATGTACGAAATACCTACATTACCAAACTTACCTACCAATGACTACCAACTAACCAGCTCTTCCCCTTCGCCGCAGACTCCGCAACTTACTCATGCAAGCAAGACAGGTAGTACATAGTTGATTGTCCCAAAGCAGACGCCCACCTCTAGTTCGATCTGTATGTATGTCTAGATCGAGCCATGCTCCTTGAGTCCTCACTGTAACCTCTGTCTTGGGCGCTCGCAACTCGATTCTCTCATCAGATATAAGCCGCCATGCACCTATCCGACTTCCAAAAACAAGGCAATCTCAACAACCACTCGGATATGCAAACCCCTGGCCCGATGCTGGTCACTTGCACATGTCCTTCATCGTTTCACCGGCACTTTAACCCTGCCGAACCAAATGGGCGAGGCAAGCAGAGCTCACCGGTTGACAGCTGTGGTTGCTGTCAGCCCCCAAGCCGGACATGATCGACGCGACCTGTTTGCCAGCCTGCTGGCCTGCTTTAACGAAGCAATCAACCCGTTGTACTATGTAAGGTATCCGATCCCACAGTCCCGGGGACCAGGGAAGCATGGGGGCTACGCGGGTGTGGTCCCGCTGCCCGTTTCGGCGACGCGAGCTGCGTCCCGTGAGTCGTGATGCCCTGACCCACGGCTACTAGTATCGGCCGGGAAATTCGACCAAAAGACTGGGACCGACGGACGGATGACTTACCCCACACCACTTTGTTTGGATTCGTGCCCTGAGCCCTCCTCAAGCTTCAACCCGTCGCTCGCACCCGCCAGCGGTATTGCTGGCTAGCCGTCATGAGGCCTGCAACCGACCAGTTGGGCCAGTGGGAGATGGATGTGCGGCATTTTTCCGGTTCCTAGCGAGCTTCGGCATCTTGCCATTTGATCCTGTTGGCGGCTGTTGCCCGCTGCCAAGGCCCAGATGGAGACCAAGGCTATCGTTCAAGAGAAGTCTGCCAACGGTCTCCGTTCCGCCTCCGCGTCCTCGCCTCTCCTCTCCTCGTGCGCCGACGGCCGAATGGCGGGGAGGGGTCAAGCGTCAAGCGTCAAGCATCGCGTTGTCAAGAACTGAGCTGATCCGGCTGAAGTCTGGGGCCGGGGACCGAACCGGGACTGGCCTGGGACCGGGGTTTTGGACTTTGGCGGCTCAACGGCCGAGTCCAATTTCCAACAACTCCAAGCCAGCATCCACCATGGTGCCATCCCACGGGTCGCCAGGGTCACCATGCCGGCCACACGTGCCTCATTCCCCGTTCCCCAACCTCATCTGTCTGTGGAGGAGCGCCTCGATGAAACGTGTGAATTGAGGCTATCCTCAACCAAGGCCGGCGGGTCCAAGCTTGTAAGTTTGAGATTGCCTGTGGTCCGAGTCCCCGAGGCCACCACCGCCTTTTAACATCATCCGGTGAACCTCATCAGGCCAACAGAACGGTCCAAAGCGTCTCCCGTGCTGATAGCATATGATTCTTTAATACAGATTAGATGGCAAGCAAGTCACGCACACACGTGCTCCATAAATGTCACATGCCTCCCCTTTTCCTCACCGTCATACCGTTACGTTACCTCCGCGGGAACCAGTCCCAGGGGGAGGAACTACTCAATGACGGCGAGTTGACGGCGGTCACCATTGTTCAAAACACACGTCGATGACCCACCGATTTCTGCCGAGCTAGGAGTCTGAGATGAAGTGCAGCGGAGAGCAACGAAGCCGTCCTAGGCTTTCCTGACGGAAGGGTTGAGGCTTTGTGGCTCTTGGATTCTTGATCCTAGTTTCCCAATGTGTACGAATGCCAATTACTACGCGAAGTCCGGCTCTTGGGGGTAGTCGCTAGGCCGCCCATGCATAGTGGTATTGGTGTTCGAGTTGTGGAGGAGCCCCGTCGTGGCGGACCTATAATAGACGGTGGGCTTGGCGCTACGCTCAGACACAATGACAGGCTCTTCGCTCGGCGCATGGATTTGGGAGAAGCAGAACAAAGTTAACAAACTAGATGGGAAATTTCACGTCCTGGGAACATCTCTTAGTCGTAGTGAGGTAGGTACCGCCAGTGTTTTGTGAAGTGAAGAGCCTGTAACCAGATGGAAAAGAACGAGAGGCTCATGTCGACGATTTGAAGCCTTACATCCCAGGGCGACAGTTAAGTTCCGCAATCCACACTACCTCTACAATATCGGCTTCTTCGTGAATAGTTACACTGTCAAACGCTTTGCCAAGTTATCCTCGCAGAGTTTGCGGCATCAGTCTAATGCTTATAGAGAATCCCCCAATGTACAATTCTAGGCCAGCCATGCGTCAGTGAGTTCCAGCCAAACATGATCCATCCCGGGCATTAAGCGTATATCTCACACCTCGCAACATCTTTTAGGCAACATCGTAGTCGACGATGCCAGTGACAGTGATGGCGCCTTGTTCATCCACCTTGGTGTTCTGGGATATTCGGGTACGACACAGAAGCACTGGCCTTTATTCGACAGACTTAGGTCCTCAGTTGTAGTTCTTCTCGTAGGAAGGTTCCGGAACCAGCGAGCTAAACTTTGGATACCGGTGTACGTAGAAGGAGACTCATGAATATATACGGAGCTTCTATCTTCTTTTGCTAGCTGTTCCCAGGCCAAATGCCTCTGACACGGGAATTGAGGTTCTCGCCCTGATGAGTCGCATCGAAGCACCCCGAGGTTCCAGTGCATGCGCTATTATGGTAACCATTCCCGACCGCCAGTCCGCAACAAGGACGCGAATGAAGAACCTGAAACCTTTCAGCCCTTCTTGTAGAAAAAACATAGTGCAAGATCTGCTAAGTAGATTAACGACCCTACCGCCAGAGCTAGGCACGCATAGATTGCGAGAAGAACAAGTGGCGTTCCTTGATACCTGTAAGGGGCAAGAAATCGAGGGCCTGGGTCCTCATCACCTATACAGCGCTGAACTATTACTGATGATATTCTGATTTAAAGCTGAAATTGGGGGTGCGTTCGAGTTGGCTGTTTGATATGAAGCGGGTTAACTTGTGTGGTGTACTTGTTGACAAACGGACCTTTCAAATGAGAATAGAAAGGCCTCTGAGGAAGAATTATTGGGGTGGTTGAGGTCCTATTTAGTAGTGGCGTATACTATAAGCGTTGTTCTCGAGAACCATGTCCCCTTTCGCATGCCGATGATAATGTGCTTGGACTTTGAGAGGCTTTGCTAACGCAACGCTCGACAGAGAACTTCCAAGAGCTCATATTGCTTGCTTACTGTGCGTGCTTGCGTGGATGTCGTAATTACAAAGGACTCACGACACCTAGAATAAGAGCACTTACAAGAACTAGAACTACTGTATATTAGTTGGATCCTGAATGTCCTGATCCCCGTACTGACCAATGCAGACTTCATCAAATTCCAAGTGGAATAGTCTCACAAATCCCTTGGCTTTCTTCAAATACGTGGTATTTCTCGCCCTCTGCCCGCTCCAGTCTCTCTGCTCACCCCTGACCGCCGCCTTGTGGGAGACAAGAATAAAATCTCTCGCCGTGAGCAACGTTTCAACCGAGGCCTGAAGTTTCAGAGAGAACTAGACTTCGATTCTCCGAAGACGGCTTTTCTTGACGCTTTTCAGCAATACTCGGAGTTGCTCGTGATGGACTGGTAGGACTTGGTTATCTGTGGCGGATTCTCGGCAATGGGTGAGGTTCCTACCAGTTTCTGTTCTCATATCCAGCATTGATACACCGCTATGGAGTTATTGATCTGTGATGGCTTTCTCTTGCCCTTGGAATGTGTTGATGTCAGCACCAACCAAAATGATGTCCTGTTTGAAGAATCGGGTAACGGCTCGTCGAGTGCACTCCTCGCAAGTTGAAACGGTTAAAACCAGAGCAATATCCAAATAGTTGTGGTATAAACGCTGTTTCGTCTCCTAGGATACCGGTATGGATAGTATCCGACGTTGTTCAGGGCCGTCTACAACCGCTGTAGCGAACTTCGTTTCACATACTTTGCGTAGCGGTCGTCCCGACGTCCAAGAAAGTAGAAGAAAAGTGTTTATTTATAGTATTTTTAAGAAATGAATTTCCTGTTTAGAGCGTGTTATGTAAGCCGTTGAGCCGTTAAATAATGGCCGATTCGTCTGGTCGTGAGGAACGGGTAACTTTACATGTGAGTGAAGTTATTCATCATCAGAGAGATAATCGACTACCTACCTCGTGACTGAAGAGAAGTGACTGACTCACTCAGACGAGTTTTAATATTAACAACCGTGCGGGCCTTAATCATATGACCAGGTTTTCCTTGTTAACTCACCTATCTACCAAAAGCTCTTTAATGCTCAGACTCGTGGTCGAGTATTGTTTTGGCAGTGGGCTTCCGTGGTGGGTCGGAGGAGTACTCCCTGGATGGCACCGGCTTACGAATACCAGGGTGTCGATGCACACTCGGAGCATGCCAGGTATAAAGGAGCCAGGATCATGAGGAAGCTCCGCGATAGGCCAGCAAGTTTCGCAGTCAGATGCTACACGGGGGACGGGACATGGTTCATTATCGTCCATTTCTCGATCATCTCATCCACAGCCATGTCATCAGTAATAATAAAAAACACAATTGCCCAATTGCGCCGCTGCCCTCCCTAGTTTGTTCCGGTCCCGACCCATGTCAAAATACATAAACACGCGGTTCTTATGCCCGTCTCCATTCGCCCTGCCCATGTGATATACAGCCCTGGGCAACACCCTGATATACTACTTTATTTAGAACATCACCTTAGACGCCACGCTAAGTAACCAGGCCGCGTCTCTCCAGCTGCCGTCATCGGCGCCGGGAGGAGGAATGCGCTCTTGGGGAACAGTCGAGATGCCCGCCAGGTTACGGGATGACCAGCTGCGAGAGCGGCTCAGGTTTGACGACCCATCGGTAGGGGAGGAGCCATCTTCACTATCCGACTCCTCCTCGTTCTCATCTACGGCGAAGAGGGACCACACGCTACCAAACCAAGTACCTGCCCGAGCCTGTCCGCGCCGTACAAGACGCTGTACAGTGGCCTCGTCGTCTTGGTCCGAGTCCCGCTCGAGCTCAAGCTCCTCGAGCCTCTCGTCGAGGTTGACAAAGTCTGGCCCAGGTAGGTCCTGATTGGGGAAATAAGAGTCATCGGCGCCGGGATCGAATCCGTCACTAGTGCCGGGGCGTTCGAGGGGGGTAATAAACTGGCTCCGGGGACGGGATAAGCTGTGGGAGCGACTGTGAACTCGACTGTGAATGCGACTGTGGGAGCGACTGGGGATGCGGCTAGCGTAAGGGGATGCGTCTTCGTCGCTCGGAACGTTGCTGCCACGGCGGCTGTGGTGGCGGCTTGCGGCAATGATTTCACGTTCCCGGGCGAGTTCACCTTCAAAGGCGACATCATCGTGGTTGTGCATGCCCGTAAGGCTGGTAGAGCTCTGGCGAGAAACAAGCCAGGCCTGACCCTTGGACTCGCGGGCTTCGTAACTCATAAGGGCTCCCGTCCGGAGCAACCAATCGCGATCGTTGTGATGCCGCAATCCCAAACTCAGTGGATCATCCTTGTGGTTTCGTCGACCGGGTGTTGCGCGGCCAGAGTACAGCTTACGAGCAGCACCAAGGTGCGAGACGGACTTGCTCTTGGCGAGGGGGCCGCTGGGAGCCGAGGACATGCGGTGGTGGGAACGAGAGCGCGGAGTAGAGGGCGAGCGGGAGAGGAGCCGCGGAGTGGTCGGGGCAGACTTGCCCTGGATGTAGGAGGAGGGTTGGGCGGCAGAAATAGCATCGGGGATGAGGTCGTCGTCGTTGAGGGGGAGTTTGACCGTGAGGGGCGCAAGGGAGAGATGGGGGAGGCTGGTGGAGGAGCGGTTCTTGCGGCGGGCGCGGTCGGAGTGTTGGTTGTAGGCGACGTCCATGACGGATGAATTGTGGTATAGGGACTTTGCGGAAGCTGTAGTCGTAGCAGAAGCTGGGGCTGTGGATGTCGGAAAGGTTCGAGGAGCTATCGCTACTCTTTATCCGAACGCGAGGCGGATTCGTAGGTGGTCGTCTTTCTAGCCTCAGGCAGCACGCGGCGACGGGAGAGCAAGGCCGATGGGATCGAGTGCAAAGCAGGGAAATGCAACGGCTCAATATCAAATCAAATCGATCAATTACACGACTGAACAATGGAACAGGGCCAGTTAGCCGACTGAGGGATGGTTTGGTGACATGTGATGGTGATATAAGAGGTAGGGAAGACAGTGGAGTGGAAGGGTGGAGAGGGGAGAGGAGAGGAGGGGAAGAAACCGGCAAGCGGTTCGTAGTCGGACCGGGGATGTATGTAAATTTAGGTGGGATTTATTGGTTGGTTGGTTGGTAGGTTACACCGAATCCTGGAAGAGTCGAAAAAGTGGCTGATGCAGAATGTCCAAAGGAGGCGAAACTAACTGACCGAGGGTTGCCGGCCAGGGAGAACTGGAAGGCTTGTGAAATAGCTAGATTAGGTTCTTGTAAAGCCTGGGCACAGCAAAGATGGCGAGATTCTCTAGCTAGTGAGTCTATCATTACGAATAGATCTGCCGGTTGTATGAGAGTGAGTCGGGATGAGATGGTTGTTGCAGCACACTTCACTCACTCTCTCATACCCTCACTCAAATCGATCAGTCACACTCGCCTGTGGTGGTGAGGCACACCACATCGGTACCTGGCCGTGCAGCCACATCATGTACCTCTACTCTCAATATTTGCGCAAAATCACCGTGCACGCAATTCCCTCCTCTACCTCGCCCACCAGCCTCACACAAGTACCGCGTCCAAACCCCGTTCGCAAAAATCAATCTCAAAACGGACCTCGCCTCCAGATCCAGAACCCATCGCAGGCCGCCGCCGATCCATCACACCCTCCCACCAAAGAAAAACCCGTCCAAGACGCCGGCAACAACCGCGGGGCCAGGAAAATCGAACGACGGATGCATTGACTGCAACATTCGACGACAGACTTGTCTCACCATCGTCCGTCTGGAAGAGAAGACGACCGAAACTTACTGGGCATTATCGCCGAGTGCACGCCCAACCCTCAAAATCCCCCGGCCCGGACTTCTAGAGCCCGCGATGCGCAACCTTCGCAACATCCGATTCGGCCGCTGCCGCCGCCCCGACGTTACCGCCGCCTGCTGGGACCCCGAGAAAGACCAGGTCGTATGCACGGCTGGGCCTACGCCGCAGAGCCCTAGCATCGAGCTGCTGAGAATCGATGGTGATCAGAACATGTAAGTCCAACTCTGTCCTGCGAACATTCTCCCAGCGCAACACCGAAACACCTGATGGGTGAGCCACCTGGTTGACCCTTGACCACAGTTCGCTCCGTACCGTGGCTACCTGGGATGCCCCCAGCCCGAACCCGGATCTGCCCGTCGACCGGGTTGTGAATCTCCAGTATCTCAGCGGCTCTGCAACCACCTGCCTGGTTCTCGAGGGTGGCGACATCATCACCGTCCAGGAGGATGAGTTCTCCAATGGTGACGCCCACATCGAGATCGTCGGCTCTATCGATGACGGCATCGCTGCTGCTCGCTGGTCCCCCGACGAGGAGTTGCTCGCCGTCGTCACCAAGGCCGGCTCCGTCATCTTCATGGGCGCCACCTTCGACCCTGTCGCCGAGGTGTCCATGACGGTCGAGGACCTCAAAGCATCCAAGCACGTCTCCGTCGGCTGGGGCAAGCGCGAAACGCAGTTCCAGGGTCGCGGCGCAAAGGCCCTGCGAGATCCCACCATCCCGGAAAAGGTTGACCAGGGCATCCCGAGCCCCTATGAGGACGGCGCGACGACAATCAGCTGGAGGGGCGACGGTGCCTATGTCGCCATCAATGCCGTTGAGAACGGTGCACGCCGTATCATTCGTGTCTACTCTCGCGAAGGCGAGCTGGACAGCGCCAGCGAGCCCGTAGATGGGTTTGAGAGCAGCCTGAGCTGGCGACCTGAGGGTAATCTTATGGCGGGCATCCAGCGGTTTTCGGATCGAGTAGACGTCGTATTTTTCGAGAGGAACGGCCTACGACATGGACAGTTTACCCTCCGCTCCCCCACGGGGCCGGTAACTGTTCACGAGAAAATTCGCTTGGAGTGGAACTCGGACTCGACCGTCCTAGCAGTCATTTTTAAGGACATGCTTCAGCTCTGGACTACGGGCAACTACCACTGGTATCTCAAACAGGAGATCCCCATCAGCTCAGATTCTTCGTGTCTGGCATGGCATCCTGAAAAGGCTCTGCGCTTCGCTGCTGCGTCATCCGGCGATGTTATAGTCACCGAATACATCTTTCACACAGCGCGAGGATCATGCCGGCCACCTTTCGACAACGGCGCAGTTGCGGTTGTTGATGGAGAGTCAGTTAAGCTGACTCCCTTCCGGACAGCCAACGTGCCGCCGCCCATGTCCTTGTTCGAGATTACTGCAGCCTCAGCGGTAGTGGACGTCGCTTTCGGGTACCAGAACACTACTTTTGCGGTTCTACATCGTAACGGCATCGATACGTACGAGTGGCCAATGAAGAATGGCAGGTCGATCAAGCCGCAATTGGTGAAGAAGGCTCCCTTTAAGCCTACTGAGCTTCCTACGTACCATGTTCCGCTAAGGATAGCCTCCACTTCTGGACGCAAGTTCCACTGCTGCGAATATCTAGACCAAGCCTGTGTTTATTCATTCGTGGAGGCCGAGGGCGACAACGACGCTCATCCCAGCGTTGTAAACCATGATCAGGATATACTGGCAACAGCCAGCTACGAGAATGGTTCGACCCTCGAGGGTTATGGGCAGGACAACTCTGGGAAGCTGTATCGGATAAATGATTCTGGGAACGAGCTTCTACCAGTCCAGTTCCAAACACAGCTCCCTTGGTTTGAGATCAGCGTGGTTGATGATGAAATCATCGCTTTCGGTCTCTCAAGGAATGGCCACATTTACGCCAACTCTCACCTCCTTGCCAAAAACTGCACATCCTTCATCGTCACACCCAGCCATCTCATCTTCACCACCAACAACCACTTGGTCAAGTTTGTGCATCTATCAGCCGACGTAGACGGTAATTTCTCATCTGTGGTTTCCAATTGATCCGTTGCTAACATCTAAAAGAACTGGAAGTCCCGGCCGATGACCCCGAGAAGGACGAGAGATGCCGCAGCGTTGAACGCGGGTCTCGCCTCGTTACCGCCATCCCAACGAACATGAGCCTGGTGTTTCAGATGCCCCGCGGCAACCTCGAGACCATCTTCCCCAGAGCTATGGTTGTGGCTGGTATCAGAGATCTCATCGACGAGAAGAACTATGCGCGAGCATTTTCGTACTGCCGCACGCAGCGCGTCGATATGAACATTCTCTATGATCACCAACCCGATCAGTTCCTGGCCAACGTTGGCATGTTCTTGGATCAGATTCCGGAGGTGACCTACGTCGACCTGTTCCTCTCTTCTCTTCGGTAAGGCTTCGAACATTGCGTCCAAGAATAGGGCTAATTAAGAACAGGCCGGAGGACGTCACGCAGACCATGTATCAAGACACCAAGCGTTCCAAGGTGCAGGCCTCTAGTATTTTCCCCACGACTGAATCGACCCCTGCTCCTAAGTCATCCGCCGCCAAGGTCAACGCTATCTGTGATACCCTCCTCAAGGGTCTTCAGAATCGCAAGGACACTCACCTGCAGAACATCATCACCGCGCACGTCTGCAAGTCACCGCCGGCCCTGGACGACGGCCTCACTCTCGTCGCCGACTTAATGCAGGAGGACGAGAAGCTCGCCGAAAAGGCCGTAGAGCACATATGCTTCCTGGTCGACGTCAACCGCCTTTACGAGCACGCTCTCGGCCTCTACAACCTCGACCTCGCCCTCCTCGTCGCCCAGCAGTCCCAGCGCGATCCACGCGAGTACCTCCCCTTCATCCAGAACCTACACAAGCTCAGCGAGCTTCGCCGCAAGTTTGAAATCGACGACCATCTTGCCCGTCACGAAAAGGCCCTCCTCCACCTCCAGACCCTCGACGCCTTCGACGAGCTCGTCGCCTACACCACCCAGCATTCCCTCTACCACGAGGCCCTCCGCCTCTATCGCTACGACCAGCCGCGCCTCCGCACCCTCACCGGCGCGTATGCCGAATACCTCGAGTCAACTTCGGCCTACCGCGAGGCCGGTCTTGCGTACGAGTCGCTCCAGAATTACACAAAGGCAACGAGTTGCTACCGGGCCGCGGGCGCCGCGTGCTGGCAGGAGTGTCTTTACACGGCACAGCAACAAGACCCCCCGATCTCGGCCGACTCCATGACTGAGCTCGCCAATGCCCTTGCCGACGCGCTCTGGGAAGCCAAGGACTACGCCTCGGCGGCTACCATTCACCTCGAGACCCTCAACGCCGTCGACACCGCCGTCAAGTGTCTCTGCAAGGGCTACCACTTCGCCGAGGCCATCCGCCTCGTCCTCCAGCGCTCCCGCCCAGACCTCCTCACTGCCGCCGTCGACGTCGGTCTCGCCGAGGCCCTCGGCAGCACCACCGAGTTCCTCGCCGACTGCAAGGCCCAGCTCAACGCCCAGGTGCCGCGCATCGCCGATCTCCGCCGCAAGGCCGCCGAGGACCCCCTCGCCTTCTACGAGGGCGAGCGCGGCGGCGGCCTGGATATCCCCGACGACGTCTCTGTGGCCTCGTCGCGCGTCAGCACCAGTGCCTCGCTGTTCACGCGCTACACAGGCAAGGCCGGCAGCGTGGGCACCGCCGGCACGGGCGTCAGCCGCGCCACCAGCAAGAACCGCCGCCGCGAGGAGAAGAAGCGCGCGCGCGGCCGCAAGGGCACCGTCTACGAGGAGGAATACCTCGTCAACAGCGTGCGCCGCCTCATCGAGCGCGTCAACGCCACAACCCCCGACGTCGAACGCCTCATCTTCGCCCTCGTCCGCCGCAGCATGCCCGAGCGCGCCCGCGCCGCCGAAGCCCTCATGGCCGACGTCTCGAGCACTTGCGCCCGCATCGTCGCCGAGGTATTTACCCCCGCCGGCGAGGAGCAGCCGGAGAAGCCGGAGGGAGGGCCAGCATGGAGAGCCACGGGCGGCGAGGCCGTCCTTCAAGACTTTGTCCTCGAGCGGGCCAAGAATCTAGAGCCGCCGCCGGTGACGACCCTGAAGAAGCTGACGCTGCTGGGATCATAGAAAAGGGGGCCAACGAGACGTGGGATTCAAAATGGTAGACTAACGAACAAGGTTGACAAACCAGCATCTTTGGGATAGACAAGGGAATAGGAGGAAGGAAACGGTTCACAACATGGAAACGCAAGAGGATGAAATCTAAAAGCCTTGGTTGATTTAACGCATTGAAACGGCACATGTCCCATTCAGAGTGATCCACGGCCGAAAGAATAAACAAGTAAAAACCCATGTTCGCCTCCGCTATGAAGAGAAAAACAAAGTCCCCAAGTAAACACTACACTACTAGACTAACTAAAAATAACTAAGGTTGGGCTCGAAGGCCGTATATCCCGATCCGAGAGCCGTCAAAACATGCGTTTGCCATGATCCAAACAATTTCGTAGGTGCGTGTCCTCCCGAGTGAGAAAGGAGTATAAGAGGGGGGGTAGTTGAAGCCCAATGTTGGGAGAAGGGTTGAGACCGGACTATGCGCCGTTGACTGGCTCCGCGCCGGCCTCTCCATCCGGTTGCGCCGGAGGTGGGCTCCCGGGTTCTCCGTCCGCCTCGGCCTGCGCGCTCTCGTCCTCTCCGACGGGGTCGTCCGGGACGATGCCGTTCTGGCGCTCCCAGACCTCGCGGCGGATGCGGTCGTCCTTGGCCTTGCGGGCGCGCTCGACCTCTTCGAAACCGCCAGACTTCTTGAGCTTGCCTTCGGCGACGACGTTGACTATCTCGCTCAAAATGGGGTTGCCTGCGCGGGTCTCGAGCTCCTTCTGACGCAGTTTCTCGGCACGCTCGATGGCCTCGAGGCGGTCCTCGTGGTTTGGCTGCAAGGCGCGGACTTCGCCGAGGACACCCTCCTTGGCTGCGTTCTGATCGAGGCTGTTCCCAATCTTGTTCAGGCCCTTGGAGAACTGGCGGGCGTTGCCGGCGCTGGCGCCAGTGCCGTTGTCCTTCATCTGCTCCTTGGTAGCCTGCTCCACAAGAGTGAACGTCTCCGAGGCCTTTTCGAGGTCGTCTCGCAGATCCACCAAGAGGTCCTCCATAAGACGAACCTCGTCGCGGCCCTGGCAGACATCCTCGAGCTCCTTCTCCCAGATCTTGGTCCAGATGGGCTTTTCCTGGCCCATGTACTCCTCCATCTTCTTCAGCTCGTTTGTCAACATAGTAACGTCCTTCGCCACCGACTCCAGCTGCCGCGGCAGGGGCCGTACGCCACGGAGCACGACATCCTTCCGCAGATCCTCGATGAGATCCTGTAGGTCGTCCACCTTGCCGACCAATCTGTCTGAGTCCGAGTTGAGCTGCTTTCGTCCATTGGTGACGTAGGAGTAGCCAGCGTCTCCCTCAATGTCAGGAGTCGCTGCGTTGGTTGTGGCAACTTTCACATTGGCGGCCTTGCTGCGGATCGTGGACATCGAGTCCTGGATTTCAGCCTGGAACTTGGAGTATGTTTGACGGATGACAGCAAGATCGCGGCGCAGGCTTTGAAGCTCCCCAATGTGACCAGTGTTAAGCTTCCGTCCGGGGGTGGTGAGAGCCTTTGGTCCATCTGATGCTGGCGCTGATGCTGGCGCCAGCGTCATTCGGGTCATCTCACTGGCGGACTCTTGCTGGCGGTCAGAAACGCGCTGAATTGCAGCCCCTTGGTCCTCCACAGTTTGCTTGACATCTCGGACGATCTGGGTCAAAGAAGCCATGCCGTCATCGATGTGTCGCTTCACCTCGTCCAGAGCCTCCACGTTGAGGACCAAGACAGTCCGATCCTTAATGTCCGTCAGATCCTCCAGTTCGTGTCGCACGCCAGAAACGGGATCTTGGATGTAGATTTCCGGCAGGTCGGCACCGTTTTGCTGTGTGTTCCAGGAAAACTTCTCGATAAAGGCAAGCTGCAATCGCCCAATGGAAAGCTCGTCCCGTCCCTCTGGCAGAACAAATTTCTTCACCTTGGACTTGTACTGGAGGAACAAGGTGAGATCCTTGGTGGGGGTCGGAGGGGGGGAGTCTTGGAAGTACGAAGCCTCGTTTTGCTTTGGCGGTGGTGTAGGCGGGTTGTCCTGATTAAGCTTGGCATGCGCAAGTTTGGCTTCGTTGTCCTTCGGGGGGTCGTCATCCATGAAGATGGGATCAATAGGTGGACCATTGAGCGTCGCAGTGGCGGCATACTTCTCCTCAGGGCTCTGGACAGAGGGGCTATCTGCCGTGGCAGGCAGCTCCGCGGCTGCAGGTTCCTCGGAGACGCTGCTTGGTATCCTGACTGGGGATGCCTCGACCGCTGCCGTTCGCAGCGACTGGTTTGAGGTATTACGATTATGTCGTAGCGTCTCTCGGACCTGCACAGCTCGTAGCGATTCCCTCGCTTCCTTTCTCCCCCTGTTTGGCACTGGCGTGGTCTGCGGTGGGAGAATCGGTACACCGTTCGCGCCTCCGAGATGCTTAGATATTTGATACTGTGAGTATCTCCGGGACGCTCGCCGCTCCAAGTCTCCACCCTTCTGCAAGGCCGCCAGGGCACTTGACTTTGTATCAGGCGGCGGCGGCGGCGGCGGAGGAAACGAATCGATATTCAGCTCTGTGGGAGGCGCAGAAGGCATCGTATTATCAGCGTCCGGGTAGGGAGGGACGACGGGCATGCTCTGCATTGTGTTGCTGGATAGCGACGACTGCTCTGAATTGACGGACCCTCTAGATCGATCGCGGAGAGCGTTGAATCGACGGCTCGGGGACTGGTTTATCGCCGGGGTGGTCGCCTGAGGAGTGGGTTCGACGGGTTGGGGCTCAGCATGGAAACCATTCTCCAAACCCTCCTCTAGCATGTTGGTTAATCCACTGTTGGCGCTGCCGACAGTGCTGACGCTGGTGGTCCGGTCAGGAGCGGCAGCCCCGTCGCGATCGCGAGCCTGCTTCTGGCGGAGTCTTTGCTGTTTGCGCTTGAGGCCGTGCAGCAGGTTGATGATGATGTCTCGTATCCTGGGCAGGTATCTCTCCAAGCTCTCGGAGCTGGCCTCTTGGCTCAGGGTGGCTTCAAGGATATGTCGCAAGAGGTCAGGGACGTTGCCCAGGTCAGATGTGTCGACGTTGATGGCGGTAAAGGCTCGGCACGCCATATTGAACTCGTAACCTAGCCGTACGTAGACGTCGGAAACCTGTGCGTCAGTAGCCTGGCCGCGGGACCATTGCGTCAGGGTTTCGAGGAGCTGTTTTGTCGCAACGAGGAGGTGGGTAACGCTCTTTTCGATCTGAGAGAGAGGCATGTTGGAGCCGCTGCCGGAGCCCTAGGAAGAAGTAAATGTGGTAAGCGAGTGAACTTGATGGCAACAGGCTTGGAGAGAGACATGGAGAGGTTCGCAGGGAGGCATGCGGGTGGGTGGGTGAGAAGCTCGGGTTACGTCCGGCGACGCTACGTACTTCACGGTTCATCCTGCGGGAACCTGCAGATTGCATAGATCTTGTCGAAGCTGTGGAAGAACGAGGTTGGATACCGATAGCGGGAGATATGGAGCGAACGGGGACGTTAGGCGGCGGGCCAGGCTCTGCGCCGGGCGAGCGACGGTGGGCGTAAGAACGCGGTGTCGACGACTGCATGGCGGAGTGTTCAGCCCTCCTCTTAGTACGATGCGCTTCGAGATAGGTGTGGTTGTAGACGCGGGCTGTCAAGAGCTAGTGGCGGAAAGCTGGCGAGACGGTCCGGGCGGGAGGAGGCGAGCTGTCTCGGAGAGTCGAAGCGAAGCGCTGCGCTCAGAGATGGGGGTTCGGGAGAGGCCGTGGCGGGGTGGCAAGCATCATCTAACGAGCGACAACAGCGAGCGACAGGCGGGCGCGGCGATGGCGACAGGAACGGACTCGGGGACACGGCCGGCGGCGGGAGCGGAGAGCGAGGCTTCGTCGGGTGGTGGGCGACGACGACGGCGATGGAGATGGCGATGATGTTGATATGGGGAAACTGATCTTGTTCAGGGCGGCTGCGACGGTGGTCTGTGGGCGTGCTCTCTGGTGGTGGAGGTGCTGATGGATGCTAGACTGGCTTCCATGGCTGGCGCTGGTTGGCTGGCTGAGATAGGGATGATGGCTTCAGCACGGTATTCGTACGGTGGTCTCCAGGTGCTTTGTACAGTGCTCGTGCGCCGAGCACTGTACAAGGGATGTACCTCTGGTCCGTCTCTGCGGATGGACTACAGCGCCTGTGCTGGGAGTGGACCGTCCCGCGAACCCCTGCGTCCGCACGTGCCACCATGGCGTGTGCTGCGCGGTTCCCTCCAAGTCAAGACAGCCCAAGAGACAGACAAATAATGCTTTATTAGATAGACTCTTGTTTATTGTGGTTCTGGACATCTGCAAAGAAGAATCACCAGTCCCCTTCTTGAAGAACCCTCAAGCTGCAGCCTTCGTCGTTACTGCTTCTCCATCTTTGTTCAGCTGAAGAAGTACAGCACCTTTTGTCCGTGGGGTGGCCGCTGACTGGGTCCGTGTTCGGGTACCTACGTCGAGCACCGCAGCAAACACACTAAAATAAAAAAGAGAGTCGACATGGATCTAGGCTCTTTGGGTGTCGGCGAGGAAACCATCTGGTTTAACCCTCACTGCGCTCCAAGCTGGCATGACAACGGTCCAAGGGGGATGTTACAGACAAATAGTGTTATGCTCCAGACATAGCAGTAACACCCGCCGTCTCCCACCGAGTCATGCACTAAAAGCTAGGTATTGCAGCTGAACATTCGTTGCAGCTGACCTGCGCCTTCACTTGTCTGGCTCCGTCCAGCTGCATCTCACTCTCACTCGGCCGGGCACGGTGTTTCCTGGCATTGTCCAGCCCCGGACTCCCATCCCACCGCTAGTTATCCCGCAATCGCCATTGGCCCCCAGCTTACCCTACACACATGACCTTTTGGGCTGAAAACGAACCTAGACTTGGGACTTCCATCGACACGTAGCCAATGCCCATTGAGGTGGTGTGCAGATTTCCGGACCGCTTCGAGCGCTTAGACCGCAGTGATGTTCGCTACCGCTCTGGCGGTGCGCCGCCGGCTTCTATGACAGTTTAACCTCCTGCTGGGCTGGGCTGACCAGCCATAAGCCCCAACACCCCAGCCCAATGCAATCCTCAATGGCAGCGGAAGTCCATATCAATACTACAGTACGTAGGCTCGACATGATAAGGATACTGTAGGTTCGTACATGAGAGACGGTTTGTTCCGCACCCCTAAGAAAGCGGGTCGGGTTCCTCGTTAACACCAAGGTTTGACTCATGGCAGCTGCCTGCCGAGTACCGTGCTGGTACATATTATTGGACCTTTGGCCAACAACACAATCCTACCAACTCGTGAATCGAGCTCAAATGCAAGGCGAAACAGACAAATAATACCCACTATGTGGGTGCAGGCTAAGCAAAGCTGGCATTGCGTAGGCCGCATGCGAAGCATACTGACGCAACAGGGCTGAAACAGCTGAAGACATGTGCCGGTCTAACCGACGGCTTCTGACTTTGAGTTCCAACTCCGGCCCCAACCAACGGCGGGTTGGCTGCCGTAAGGCCGGTTTGCATTGTCTCAGGCAACGACTTTGCTTTGAGACTAAGTCAAAGGGATAAAAGGACCAAACAGCCCTCCTGCTCGCATTAATACGATACCTACAGCCTCATTCTCCTCTGGGTTGATGCGCATGTAACAACGACAATAGCCACAACGTCACGCAACGCTCTCCCGTAACGACCATATCCATCCTTTCATCTACCAATTCCATCAAAGACTTCTACAATGGTCAACCGCAAGGTTGCAGTCATTGGAGCTGGTCCCGCCGGCAAGTTTCACTCTTTCATTAACACCACAAAACCCTATGTTCTAACCTTACGTAGGTTGCATGCTTGCGAGGCTGCTTCATCTCGGCGGCATTGACGTCACCGTATTCGAAGGAGAAGCCTCACCAGACTTTCGATCCCAGGGCGGAACATTGGACTTGCACACCGCTACCGGCTTAGCGGCCCTTAAAGAAGCCGGACTCTTTGAGGAGTTCCTCAAACATGCGAGATACGACGGGCAGTACATGGCCATTGTCGATAAGGACCTCGAATACTACCTCGTGCGCAACGCCGACAACAAGCTTGCGACAAATGTCGAGGAGCGCCCTGAAGTCGACCGTTCCAAGCTTCGTGAGATTCTTTCTCTTTCACTCCCAGAAGGAACGATCAAATGGGGTCACCGTCTTAAGAGCATCGACGGCCGCAAGCTTGTCTTCGAACACACTACCGAGGACGGATTCGACCTCATCGTAGGCGCTGACGGAGCATGGAGCAAGGTCCGCAAAGAGATAGCCCCAGAGCTCGTGCCTGAGTACACCGGAATCGCATTACACGAGCTAGAGATTCTCGATGCCGAGAAGACTGCTCCCGACCTCTGCAAGCTTGTCAACCGAGGCAGCATCTTCGCGAGCACCGAAGGCGCTCGCATGTCAATACAGCAAATGGGCGACGGCAGCCTGAGCATCTACGCCGCCTACGTCAACGAGGCCGCGGACTGGATGAAGCCTGAAAAGTGCGGCTACGATGCGCACAACCTGCGCGAGACGATGACAGCACTCCTGAATAGCACCTTTGCGGACTGGTGCCCTCAGCTGCGGGATGCGCTCGAGCGGACACAAGGAAGATGCAACCCCCGATCGCTATATATGCTGCCCGTAGGTGCAACTTGGACGCATACACCGGGCTTCACCCTCATTGGCGACGCCGCTCATCTCATGACTCCGTACGCGGGAGAAGGTGTGAACCAGGCCCTCGAGGACGCGATGCTGCTGGCACAGGTCATCAACGGGGCTGCGTCCAAAGACAGCGACGGGCTGGACCAGGCGATCGTGGACTTTGAAAAGACCATGCATGCCCGTGTCTCCCAGGTTCAGGAGCTGACGTACGGTCTCCTTCAGGACTGGATGTTTACGCCTGGAGCGCCCAAGACTGTCATGGCCAAGTCGATGAATCGGCACGTCAGGCACAGGCTGCCGTGGGCGCTGAAGCCATTGGGCACAGCGGCTGTGTATGGATACTACTTTTGTCGGGGATTTATGGGCTGAATCCAGATGGGTCGAATTCACCTATCGTTGGGTGTCGCATGTATGAATGGCTGTTTGAAGAATTGATGATATTCTGTGACATGAAGGAGGTTTGGGTTGGCGCTAAGATAGTACTTGTCATGCTGTAGGATTATGTAAATAATAGAAGTCACTACTTAACACACGCTTTTCGGACACCATTCCGAGGCGCAATCCGCGTGACCTGGGGCGCTGCTGATCCACCATCAACGTCGACGCCCGGCGTGGCTTGTCCCCTATATGAGCTACGCCAGCTCTCTCCATGGGCTCCCAGAAATAGCGACAAAAGTAAACGGCTGATTGAAATTGCCGTGACATGTCAACATGGCTAGTTCGCAGGCGCCGCTGATTTCCGACGATCGTCGCGACTCGGAGGAAGACCTCGAATATGACGTCGATGAGGCCCAGTACGCAGCGGAGCCCGGCAAGACTGCGGATTCCGGACCCAGCACCTTCGTTCTCGCCTTGACCTTTGCTGCCGGTATCAGCGGCCTGCTGTTTGGATGTAGGCTTCTGCAAATCCCATTGCCCAGGGTGTCGATTGCTAACGATGGTTCGCTCCAGATGACACGGGTGTCGTGTCCGCCATGCTTGTCTCGATGGGCACCTCCCTCTCCGGCCGCAACTTGACCTCGCTGGACAAGTCCATCATCACGTCGTCGACCTCCCTCTTCGCGCTGTTCATCTCGCCCTTCTCCTCCGTCCTCGCCGACCGCTTCGGCCGCAAGCGCGTTATCCTCTACGCCGACGTGCTTTTCACAGTGGGCGCCCTGCTGCAGGCCTGGAGCTCGACGGTCCCTGTTATGGTCATCGGGCGGTGCATCATCGGGGCGGGCGTCGGAGCCGCCAGTTTCGTCGTTCCGCTGTACATCTCCGAGGTGGCGCCGGCCTCATACCGCGGCCGCCTGGTGACGACAAACTCCATGTTCGTCACCGGCGGCCAGGTGGTTGCGTACGTCGTCGGATGGGCGTTTTCGACGTTTGGTTCCAAGGATACCGGGTGGCGGTGGATGGTAGGCCTGGGGGCGCTGCCGGCGTTGATCCAGGGCGTCATGATCTTCTTCATGCCCGAGACGCCGCGGTGGCTCGTCAAGGTTGGTCGCTCGGGCGAGGCCAAGACAATCATCCAGAAGATCAACGGCGCGGGGTCGATACACAGCGCCGACGGGTTGGTCAAGGAAATTGAGATGGAAGTGCGGGAGGAGTACGAGGCACAGCGACTGCGAGAGCACCAGACGTCCAGCCGGTGGAAGTGGCTGGGCGAATGGCACACCTTGATCAGCGTTGGGAAGCACCGCCGAGCTTTGGCTATTGCGTGTCTTCTCCAGGGCTTCCAACAGCTCTGTGGTTTCGTAAGTCAACCTTGAGACTTGACTTGACTGGTCTACGATGATACTACGGATCAACTACTAACTGACGCTTGGGATAGAACTCTTTGATGTACTTTTCAGCCACCATCTTTACGATTGTTGGATTCAAGAGCCCAACCCTAACATCCATGGTGGTAGCCGTCACCAACTTTGCGTTTACGCTGGCGGCGCTGGTCTTGATCGACCGCGTCGGGCGGAGGAGGATCCTGCTTTACTCGATCCCGTTCATGATCGTGGCCTGTTACTATCGGCATACGGCTTCTCGTTCCTCACTCTCGGCGAGTCGTCGGATGTCAGCAGCAGAGCTGACAGCGCGCCGGCCAACTCCGAGCACGAGATCGCCGGAATGACGGTGCTGGTGAGCATTATGGTGTACGTGGCATCGTACGCGATCGGAATGGGCAACGTGCCGTGGATGCAGAGCGAGTTGTTCCCGCTGGCGGTTCGGTCGCTGGGCAGCGGAGTGTCGACGGCGACCAACTGGGGCGCCAACTTTGTGGTCGGACTGACGTTCCTGCCGATGATGGACGCCCTGAGCCCGTCGTGGACGTTTGTGCTGTATGCGATGGTGTGCGTGGTTGGATACGGGCTGATCTGGCGGATATACCCCGAGACGGCGGGCTTGAGCCTGGAGGAGGCGACGGCGCTTTTGGAGAACGGGTGGGGGGTTCGATGAAGCAATGGATGTGGATAGACAAGGCCTGTCAACGGTAGAGTCTAGAGATTAGATGCGATGTAAGACAGGGGATCGAACTGACGTGTCGCTTATCTTAATTGCGAGTGATGAATGACCTGAAGAGATTTCTCCTGGAGGTGACCAAGAAGATCCGGATGGCCTCACCCTATCTAATCCATACCTTAATTGCACTGAACCGCTGGCTACCAACGGCAAGCTACGGCACGTCAGTCCCCCACCGCAACGACATGCCGCAACCAAAACACACTACCTAACGTGGTAACTAGTGGCGCCGACCCCTGCCCCTCTTCAAGCAAGTCGTCGCCGAGGCCGAGAAATTACATCACTGTGCCGCCGTTACGAGGGAGAGACGGCGTCATGCGATGCGATGCGCCGACCGAAAAAAAACTGACGCGAACCCGCGAGAGAGCGAAGAAGTGGAGCACCACCCTCGGCACCGCGCTCGGCCGCCTCAACGCACCGGACAGCTGATGATAAAGCAGCAAAACCCCTTCGTACGTACGTGCAAAATTCGGATAGCGGAGCGAGCTAGGATGGCCGGCAATAGCTGTTTACGGAAACTTTTTCTTTGAAATGCTGAGCAAACGGGCCCTGTTGACTTACTACTCGTTCCCTGGTATAGCTACCCTCCCCGGAGTTCCAGGAGGCGGCGGGGCCCGTCCGGCGCCAGGTGTACGTACTTGGAGCCCAATAATGGAGATGGCTAATTAGTTTTGATATATCCGATGTTTTGTGTAAGATTGAGCAGCTCCGTACGGTTACACGCCGGCAGGGGGAGGGGGATGTCGATGGGGTTCGGCGCCGAAGGGAGGTCCGCGGCCGAGACGACGAGAATTGGCTGGATGTTTCCATCGGTAATACGGCGCGTCTTCGGGGAAGCAAAGAGAAAGAAGAGGCTGAACAATCCCCTGGGCGATCATCGCACCGTGCTGCACCAACTGCAGGAGTGGCCGCATTCATAATCCTTTCCAAATCAGATCCGTACTTGTTGGTTGGGATGAACAGGTGCTGCAGTGACCCATCCATGCCAGACACGGCACCGGTGCCGAGAGCGGCTGCCGAGAGTGGGTGGGTCCTTGGCTCCGGTGGGTTGAGGGAGCGACTGTGCGCCCACCACCACAGCAGAGATTTTTCTTGGAGGGAGGGAACTTGTTGGATCTAGTTTCCAGGGGAGGGATCCATGATGGAGATGGACCAGGCGCATGTGAGTAATTATCAGGTTAGTGTATTCGTTTTCTCTTTTTACTATTCTTGGCTGTGGTTCGGACCCTCGCGCGTGTGTACAAGGCCCCCGGTTCAGGTTCGACTTATACCCCCTAGAACTATCATGCGCTTTCCCACTTTTTCTACCACGTATTCCAGACGAGTCCCCTGTATGATATATTTAAAAAAAAAAACACCGAGATCCATCAAGTGCCGAGCAATGACGAGGAAGTAGACCGCTAGGTTTGATCCCCTTCTGGTACAGGTGCCTGTCGTGTAGTCCACTCGCCCGTAAACATTCGTTGCTCGGCCTCGGGGGTTTCGCCGTCGTCCTGCCTTAGCGTCGCTGCCCGGTGGGATCGAGTGGTTGTCCCCGGAAAAGCGGCCGGCTTCAGTGATAGCTCGGAGTGTGCGTCATAGCTGCAAGAGTCGCGCTCACTAAGCTGTTGCAGGAGTGGAGGCTGCTCGGGTTGAACCAGGGTTGGATGTCTTCCGCCGGAATTAAGGTATACTTTATTACTACGGACGTCACCCCCCTCCTATCCTTCTCCTCTGATCTTTTTTATTCTTCAGATCTACTCCACCATATTAATCTGTATTCCCCGGCCTCATTCACTCAATAGTGTCATCTATTCCTTCCTCTTAGTCAATTGACATCTGGAGACACATCTGATACACACGCACACTTACCCTCTCTCGCTCAATTGCGAGCCACTCACTCCACCATGACCATGGACATTGTCGACCAAGAGCTCGCCGACGCCGAGCGAAACGCCTCTCCCGAGCGTTACCAACAGCGCGCCAGCAACGAGATCGAGCGTGTGCTCTCCACCTCGACCGCCTCCTCGTCCTCCACATCGTCGGCCCGCCGTCGCAGCAACGCCAACAACAACAATCTCAATGTCCTCAGCCGCATCTCGACGCAAAACGACCTCGAGCGTCACGTCACCGAGCTCAGCCGTATCGCCACCCACCGCAGCCAGCACAATGCCACCGTCGGAGGCGGCTTGCGCTCCCGCACCAACAGCCGGGCCTCGCGCCGTCCGCTACCAGCCTTTGGCGCCGGAAAGCCTTTTCCGCCGCCGCTGCCCGAGCAGGAGGAGTATGTCGTCGAGTTTGATGGGCCTAATGATCCCATGCACTCTCAAAATTGGCCCTTGAAGAAGAAGCTTCTGACTGCCGCTGTTCTGGGTTACACCACCATGACGGCCTCCTTCACCTCGTCCATCTTCTCTGCCGCCACCATGGCTGTCGCCACTGAGTACAAAGTCAGCAGTGAGATTGGTCTACTTGGAACGGCCCTCTATGTCCTCGGCTTCGCCTTTGGCCCGTCTCTGTGGGCTCCTCTCTCGGAGCTGCGCGGCCGTCGCCTCCCCATTCTCATCGCCATGTTTGGCTTCTCTGTCTTCTCCATCGGCTGTGCCACTGGCAAGGACATCCAAACTATTCTGATCTGCCGTTTCTTCAGTGGTTTCTTTGGTGCCTGTCCACTTGCCGTCGTTGCTGCCGTCTTCTCCGATATGTTTGATAACCGCACTCGTGGCACGGCCATTACTCTTTTCTCCATGGCTGTGTTCACAGGCCCTCTGCTTGCTCCCTTCATTGGCGGCTTCATCACCGAATCCTCCTCCATGGGCTGGCGCTGGACCGAGTACCTTGTGTCTATCATGGGTTTCGTTGCCTTCCTTCTCGACTGCATCTTCCTCGAGGAGACGTACCCTCCCGTTATCCTCGTCCAGAAGGCCGCCGACCTACGCCGCCGTACCAAGAACTGGGGCATCCACGCCAAGCAGGACGAAATCGAGGTCGACTTTAAGGAGCTTGTTCAGAAGAACTTCTCGCGACCTCTGCGCCTGCTGTTCACCGAGCCCATCATCTTGCTGCTCTCCATCTACATGAGCTTCATTTACGGCCTGCTTTACCTCTTTCTTACTGCCTACCCGCTCGTCTTTGTTGGCGTCCACGGTTTCACTCTGGGCACGTCGGGCCTGACTTTCTTCGGTATGATTACCGGCCAGCTCCTAGCTGGTATTTCCGTCATTGCCCAGCAGCCCTGGTATATCCGCAAGTTGGAAGCCAACAATGGTATTCCCATCCCTGAATGGCGCCTGCCTAATGTCATGGCTGGCGGCATCTCCTTTGCTATCGGTATCTTCTGGTTTGGATGGTAAGTCAACTACGCCTGAACTTTTGGATGCGGATGCTAACATCGCCTTTTAGGACCGGGTACACGAAGGATATCCACTGGATCGTCCCCGCACTCAGTGGCATCTGCACCGGTTTTGGTCTCATGTCCATTTTCCTTCAGGCCCTCAACTACCTCGTCGACGCGTATCTCATGTTCGCCGCCTCAGCCATCGCTGGCAACACGTTCCTGCGGTCTCTCTGCGGTGCCGCCTTCCCGCTCTTTGCACGACAAATGTTCGATGGCATGGGTATCCAGTGGGCTTCGACGTTGCTGGGCTGTGTCGCCCTTGTACTCGCGCCGATCCCTTTCGTCTTCTACAAGTACGGCGCCCAGATCCGACACAGGAGCGCTTACGCTCCTACTGCACCGCCTACAGGCCTAGCCCGTGCTCCATCAGTGTCTGGTGACGACGAGAAGGAGGACTCCAACGAAACCGCTCTGGCGGCTGTCGTGGCCCGAAGGGACAGCATCGGCGGCGAGCGCAAGGAGACTGCATAAGGGTTTCCAGTGCATTTTCTTTGCAAATCTTTCCTTTGTTTAATGTCTCTTGAAGGACCAATGTGGGGCTTCGGCCACTACTGGAACGGGAAGCATGGCGTTCTGTGATTGTTGGTCAAGGTCAAAAAGCGGTAACGACTGGTTGTTGCTTGATGGGACTGTTACGAGGATAGGGATGTCAGCTGAGAGGTTCCATGTATCTGATGATGCGGAATGGAGCTGATGCCAAAACGAGAGACCCGGAGGTTTAAAAGAGCTCAACAGAGCTGCAGCATATAGCTGGTAATGTAATTCTGAATATAGACAAATGTCAAAACACATCACAAACTGAACAATACAGTTGGTTGAAGCCTTACTTTTGGCGAATCCGGTTCAGCCCGTTTCATGTTTATTGTAGGATCGGCGCGATCCACTCCCGTCTGACGATGCCGCTGGAGGATGGATGTCTAGACCAATCAAGACTCTGGGCTGTGCTCGATCGGTTTGTGTTGGTTGTGATGCCCGGAGATGGCTGTGCAAGGCGACTTCCTACTTAAAAAGTGTGAGCCGCACCCCCGACGATGTTCCATCTCTACCTTGTCACATCTCTTCCCCGTGATCACCCACCGAAGACAACGACAACGACCTACTGAATAAGCAGCAATGCGGCTCAACAAGGCGACTTGGAGCTTTGCGCTCTTGGTAGGCGGCTCGGCGGCGGACAGCGTGCGGCCGGGCCGCTGTCTGGCCTGCGTGTCGGAGCACGTGAGGGACGAGGTTGCGGTGGGATTCGACCTGGGGCAATCGTACGGGTGAGTTCCGTTGTGATGGCGTCTTGCAATGCTAGCGGAATGGCTGCTGACCGTCGGCTTCAGCACCTCCGCCGCCTATTTCCACAATGGATCGATCGTGCACCTGGCCAAGGTCCCGGCATCGGAGGAGTACAAGCAGTCCATGATGCGCATCGTGCAAACGCCGCCCAAGAGCCGACTCGTCCGTTTCCTCGAGCAAGTCCCCGAGTTCATCTCTCGAGTCCTGTGGCTGCTGGGCCTGACGTCTCCGTCGCCGTATACATCGGAGACGCCCGAGTCCCTGGTCGACCTGCTCGTGGCGCTGAAGCACGAGTCCGAGGCGGCGCTGGGTATGCCGATCCCCCGCGTGTCCCTCGCTGCGCCGTGGCTGTTGGCCTGGAAGGACCACGCTCCCGGGGAGGATCACCCCATTATCGAAGCTCTCGTGCTTGCTGGGCTGATGCCCTTCACTATGGACCCAGAGGAACCGCTGTACATCACCGAGGCGCAGGCTGTGCTTGCTGGCAGTGGGTTCCAGCTCTGCGCGCCGTTTGGATCATATGGTTCCGGTGGACAGGACAAGGACGAGCCGAAGAACAGGCCCGTGTTTTTTGTCAGTTGGACCAACGATCTGGTGTACACCGAGATCCAAAGCGCCCAATGCTTCTACAACAAGCCCAACGCCGACAAAATCCGCGGGAACATGACGGCCAGCCAGGTCTTCCCCGATACAGGATGGCTCAGAAGCAGTTCCTGGCTGCCCGTTTTGAAAGACATGACCAACCGTGGATTCCGCGACTTGAAATGGTACCACGAACAGACGCCGGACTCTGCCAAAGAGGCCATCGTCCTTCTCGCGGGCGAGGCAGGCGAGGTGGGCCAAATGCCCTTTGCAATAATACCGAAAGTCACCAGAAGGCTGCGCCATGCTTTCGGGTGGACGTCTCCGGAGGTCAGCCAGAGGGGCGTCTACGACGAGATCCAGTTCGTCTGGCAGGACAACGCGACGTTTGCGGCGGCGAGCGGCGCGGCCCTGTGGTCGCGGCTGCGGCTCGAGGCAGAGCACTACTGCGCGGTTCCCGGGTGCGGCAGAGGGCGACGCCAGCCGTTTTCGCCGTTGGATGGGCTTAGGGAAGAGTCGTGTACGTCTACGCCGGAGCCTGATGTTGAGAGTCAGGGTGAGCGGTTGGATATGCGGTAGTGGTTCTGCGATTGTCATTTCGCAAAGTTTGATATAAGAACATTCATATACTATCAAAGCTATAATCTTCCTCAAGGTCTAGTCTTTGTCACACATAAACTACTGTTGTACTACGCATTAGCAAGATGGGTGTTCATTATGCCGTAGCCAGCATTGCGATAGTTGTCCTTGTTCCCAGTGCTAATTGCTGCATCAAGGTCAAGTACGCAGCGTTTGCATTTAATAGGAGTTGTGGAACAGCTTTTTAATTCTTACGGTATAAATCCAAAGCCCCTGGGGAAATTTGATTACTCCAAGTTATTATTGAGGCTGTCCGAGTTTAATACTCTTGTCGTATCAGCCGGGGCGAAGCTTTTCACAAGTTTTAAGCCTCGAGTCTTGACTTCTGCCCTCAAGGTTGGAGACATATTTTGGAAAATATGCCAGCGTGTCTATAAAAGAAGACGCAGTCGCTACTTTTACCGGGTGACATTAAGCTTCTCGGCTGTACCTCTTGGTAAAAATCCTTTCATCAAGTCAAAACAGCATGGGCTTGGCTCACTATATGAGAGGCTTGTTTCGCCGCATTCGTCGCGATCTCACCCAAACATCGGATCCGAGAGGAGACCTGAAAACACTTCTGTTGGAGATTATCCTCTTAGTTGCCGAACATCTCCCCGATGCCTCGTTGCTCTCCTTCGCCCTTACTTGTCGGCTGTTCAACAGACTTCTCTCCCACCGATGCTCCTCGGTCGAACTTAGCCTAGGGGCTCGGGAAGAACTCTTACTGCTATTGGAAAAGGACGTCGCCAGCATCTACTTTTGCCACAGCTGCGTGAAACTTCATTCGTGGATGTCAGGGTGGTTCAGACACCCTTGTTTTAGTGGTGCATGGCCCTACCCTCCCGAATGTTTGCCATGCACGGCTCATTATCTCTACTCGAACCCACTTGTCCTTGGTACAACAATCCTGTTCTGCCATGCCCGACTCATCATGAACCATCATCTCTACGGATCGTCCCATGGGGTTCCACTTACGACCTTGGAGAGAAGCGGCATGAGATATGATTGTCTCAAGCTTAGCTATCGAAGGGCAATCCGTGCTCGCA
The DNA here is from genome assembly GCA_003934905.1 of Neonectria sp. DH2. Taxonomy (NCBI): domain Eukaryota; kingdom Fungi; phylum Ascomycota; class Sordariomycetes; order Hypocreales; family Nectriaceae; genus Neonectria; species Neonectria sp. DH2. The sequence goes on along the minus strand of RQWH01000012.1, from coordinate 1,241,683 downwards.
TAGTGGACGACGAACTTTTGATACAAAAGACCATAGAAATCTGGCAACGGAAAGGCAACAACACAACACTACTTGAAGACATCAACGAACTATACTTTACCATCTGCGATCATATCGTCACCAGAAAGAATTTCTCTGGATTACACGCCATTCCAGAGCTGACGAACTCTTCACATCCTGAACCATGTGAAGATGTACCGGGGTCTTGTCCGTCGTGTTTGACGGACTACTCATTGTCCATAACTTGGAGAAATGGACGAAACCAAGGCTGGCTCGTCAAGATCATCGCCTACCACCAGCTGGGCAGCTGCCGTTCGCCACTTGACTGGAAATGGAGACACCAGGCGGAAAGGAGCATTCACAACCAACCGCGTTGTTTGACGGACGAGCCGGGGGTGGTGAGGTATCGTTGGAATCGGGAAGACGGCGTTACTCTTGAGCCTGAGGGTACATTTTTGGGCAGGCCTTTCAATCTCAATTTTTATACCCCTGGCCCGCTAATACGCCCATGGAACTACTGATTTTACTCTTTTAAGCATGTCCATGATTGTGCAACATGTGGCCTGGAGGAATCACCGAATAGTCTGCGAAATTATACGCAAACATCTATAGGATACAGTAATGTTATGAAGTTCAAATGTCTCCATATCAGTCGGTCATTCAATATGCTTGGATAGTCGATGGGGGCCTTTACACATACATTGCCTGCCAAGATAACCCATAAAGGGATTCACACGCTTAAGACAAAGGTGAAAACAGCCAATTATAAGCAGCTCATAGAGGATCGTGGGGTCGCTTTTGTGAGAAAATGACATTGCTCGAGAAAAGATAAATGATATAGAGGAGCTAAAACGGTTAGTGAGCTAGACAATAAGGGTAAAGTTATCTTAGGGGTAAGGTTATGTATTAGGAGTAAGGTTAGGTATTGGGAGCAAGGTTAGGTATCAGGTATAGGCTTAGGTGTTTATGAATTTGGTTAGGCATGTGGTACTGATAAGAAAGAAAACATAGGACTGAGCGAGAAGAGCTCACCGCAGAAGTATAGCGCGGCAGGGGGTTGGAGAAATTGGATGTAACTTTGCCCATGCCTAGGTCGTCGCTGAGCTGTTTCCGTCAGAGTCTTATTGTTGGGATATGACAGGTGTAGTTTTGTTGTCGCAGTTTGTTCGGCGTCATCTGCCAGTTCTACTTGTGGGATGATCCGTCTGCCTCAAATTGTCGAGTGAAGTAATAGGCCGTTTGCGATCCGACGTGCCTGCTCTTAGTTACTGGTTTGGTTAATTGTATTGGAGTCATTATGCTGCGAGGGAACGTTTGGGCTATCAAAGTATGATATATGGAGAGCTTATATTGTGAATCTGTTTGTATGCTCTCCCAGATCTTCCTGAACTGCCTCTTCATATGATCGCTTCGTTTCGGGTTAATGATCAGCCACGAATTAAACTGGAGGGGTACACCCGAAGCTGGTGGCCACGCTGGCGCCGGAAAAAGCAGCGATCAATCCTTTAATGGCAGAGTACACACCCAAACCCGTGGTAGTCAGGCCCCCAAGCATGTAAAAGAGGTTAAAGGAGTTCATAAACGGCTTCTTCATGAATCCTCGCTTCCACCGCGAGAAGCCCGAGTCCACATAGTTGTAGATCCTTGTCTGCGGGTCGAATCGCTCCTCTGGCAGCATGGCATCCTTCCGGATCCAGTAGCCCATGGCCAGGATAGCAGGAAAGGTGTAAGTGAAACTGAGGATGAAGAAGGCGCCGATAAGGCTGGAGATGGAAGAGAATTGAGGGATTGCTGCCGCGATGATGAATGCGAAGGCCCAATACAAGGGAATGGAAATGGCCCAGGCGATCTTTCCACTCTTCTTCGTGAGAGGAGGAAAGTTGAAGATTCCCTGGAGGACCTCGATGTAAATGACCTTGAAGCCAATGTTCGAGTACAGAGCGGCCGCAATGAGACCAGTAACGAGGTTCATGATGTTCGTGGCGGTCTGAAAGCGATATGGAGATAGACCTTGCATGACCGGGTTAAAGGCAAACTGGCCCTGGTAGGAGTATACGAAGAGGCCGAAAAACATGTAAACGCAATAGATGAAGGTCTGGCCGACCAAGAGACCTTTCCAAAAGTCCATGGGGTGTCGCATCTCTGCAAGGAAGGATACGAACGTCATGCAGCCACCGTACGAGTACACGGCCTGGCTTAGCCCGTTCAAGGAGGCAACAAAGCCGACACCGCCACTCGCCATACCAGAAGGTGGTGTTCCAGCATATGTTTTGATGGGACCAGGGCCGAAAGTATCACCAAAGGAAGCTTTCGTGGCCCTGAAGTTGGGAGGCGAGTGCACAACAACACCCATGCTGCAGGACACAGTTAGCAAAGTACCCAACCTCCGAGTCGGAAAATCTTACCAAATGAAGATGATGAGAAGGTTGATCCACACAGCAAAGTTGGACAGCCAAGCAAATCGCTGGAGCGTCCTGATCTGGCCCAAGACGAAACCGGAAGCCATGAAGATGACCAGGCATACGACGAAGCAGAGGCCGTTGCCGTTGCTGTTGTTGTTGCCTTGCGAGATTTGCGAGATGGATTGACCGTTGCTGAGAATCAGGACAGCAACGAAGAGCAACATCTGTAATCCCAGCATGGAGTTGACCATATGTCTCGGTATTTTCCCGAAAACTCGAAAGAAGAGGTCGCCGTAGGTTCGCAACGGATATTTGTCGGAGTCGAGGCCAAGGTAAGCCTTCCACATAATCCAACCCGAGCTGCATGACAAGCTTGTTAGTAAAAGCTGACAGGGGATGACTGTGTTACTGACTAGCCAGCCATGCCACCGAAGACGGTGTATAGCGCGATGCCAGGGCCATAGCCCATCTGAGCAAAAGACCACGGCGTCGAGAACGGACCAAGGATGTCAGTGGTGATGAGGTAGAAGATGGCACCCCATCCTGCAGTTCGCAAAGCTCGACTGGCTTGTTTCCATTCTTGATCCGAGACACCGGTGATAACTGTGTTGTCTTCGTTCCCTGAATTCGAAGGGGTATTGGTGTCGACAGAGAGTCCATTATCACCCTTAGAGAAGCGATCCTTGATGGTAGTCTTGATGGTTCGAGGCCCACGTCCGTCGATGAATGCCTGGTTGGCAGCGAGTTCATCTAGTCGTGTGACTTTTGCCCAGTACATGAACTCCTCAAAGGTGATACTGGGATCATGGGAGTCAAACGGTTGCTCGGCGATGAATGCCTCATTCTTTGACAGTGAAAGGTGAGGGTCACCACCAGCTGCAATACCAGTATGAAGTGACATAATGGAGAGCCTTGGTCTAGCTTGGCGGTGATAATAGTGTGATTCTTAATTATGTTGAAAGATGATGGAGCTTCCAAGCAACAACTCTAATGCGAGCATCTTCAAGGACGCTCAAATAGAAAATCCAGCTGAAAGGAACCTCACCTTCCGTCCGGTTGCTCGGCATCGCCATGCCAGACAGAAGCGATGCCTTCCCCAGCTCGGTTCCTCGGCATCGCCATGTCTTTGGTATCTGCCATCAACAAGACTGCGAGGAAGACTCTCGTGATGATGTTTACGGTCGGGGGCTTTCATGAGAGGTGTAATTTCCCTATCTGCCCGGCAAGATCGGTTCCGACTTCGAGGATCTTTTGATGTTTGCTTCATTAGGAAGCTCAGTATCGAGATCTCCTTCGAAGTGGGTGCATGACTTCACAGCCCCACGGAGCATGAACTGGACCGACTTGTTTTAAATCCAAATGACCAACGGCAGCGAAGATTTTACGAAGAACTTTTGCTGCGCTTGTGGATGTAAGTGTCCTTGCTCGGGACTCGGCAACCCCTGGTTGCGAAAGGAGACTAGTCAAGAAGTAGCGGCCGCTCTGGAATACGAGCCGCTTTCCAGAACGGTTTCATCCTTAACAAAGGCCATGCCCAAAAGACTTGTTCATTATGAAAAGATTCTTGCATGCTGGTAATTCGCTAACAGTTAATTCCCGTGGGCTCCTAGAACGGAAACCTGGTTCCCCCGCAGTGCGAGTGAACGTTACATGTCCCGAGCATGGCTTTCATGTTATGATGCGGGATCGGGGTTAAGCACAGAAACGAAGTCACTGCTCAATTAGATTCTGGAGCAATACTTACAGAGACGGGATATGGAGTGATGGATCTATTGAAGGTTTCCGAGGATTTAAACTAGAAGAAGGACAATTGGATCCTCAAAGAGGTCGAATGGGGACGTTCAATATGATGACAAAAGTACTGTGAGCTGAATCATAACTCTGTTTAACACGAAGTTCAGTTATTTACCTACAATCAATGCCGCTCACGAATGAACTTACGCTGTATCACTTATTTGAAAGGCACAGCTGAGTGGCCTCGGAAGTGCGCTTTCACAAGTCTTCAAGAAGTGACTTGACTGTGATATCCCCATGCCTGTAAGCCAATAGTACGACCACTCTCATATCTCTTGATCGACCTGCAAAGTGCGAGGAAAGACACAGCAATTAAACAAACAAAGGAATTACCCACATCCCCGGGTTATTCCCACGAGTATCTCGTGTCTCGGATCAATCGGCTCGATGCTTGATCCCCAGGCTAGGACTCGAGAGACGATGCGTTCCGAATTCCGTGATAAGAGATAAGCTGAATCGGCCCGGACGGGAGCCCGGACCTGAGGAGCACACTGGTCCATTTGTTGACGATGGTACTAAAGTACTGATTCCACTTCATTGACCCATGGGAAGGAATGTAACGTTCATGGCTTCCCACCGATCACATCTCGATGAATAGACTTTGGTCTAAGGACCCTTTGTGCCCAGTCGACCGTCTTTTAACTTGGACTCCAACTTGGACTCCATAATAATATGATATGATTTGGATTCCACCACCTCGAGTTCCTTATCTTTTCTAATCGAAGACCGATGGTTGAGACTTGGACGGTGTTTAAAACTCCCTTGGTGCACAGACACTTCAAACATTTAACAGGACATGAGCCGGACTAGATCCAACGGCATGTTATTGCAAGCTGGAACAGATGGCCACCCAAGGGGCAATTTCTGAATCTTGGAGAGCGGACTCGGGGCAGCTATTTCTCAAGCCGCATGGGCTAGTGGAGAGGCAATACCGAACTGAATAGCCTTGATGACAAAAAGCTCGTGAACATTGTGACAAGAAGCCCCCGCTCATGTGCGTCGAACGTGAGTCTTTTGCGGCGTAGAAGGATCTTTATGAGCTTAAAGATATAATACTCAAAGCTCGGTATACGACTGATGCTGATTGTGGTTCGCCGCTCACTGGTAAGTACGTACTGCCCCATAGTGGACGACCTTGGCAAATTGAACAACGTTGATCGACGCTGTTGATACGGCTTGGCTTTACCGTTTTATTTAATTTCAATGCTTATCTTTCTATTTTTCATTATCTGGCGATTAACCTAGACGAATGTAACTGCTTGACTCTTTGTACTGCCGATCTTCGACGTGGGTTGCGCAGTCCAAGCCATGCGCTTTGAAAATGACTTCCAGCAAGTATTTTGGAAGATTCTTCTGCCAGCTCCCGGAAGTGGTGGTCGCCTATCTAGTATCCCTCACAGGCTTAATTGCCCGCAACATTTAGGCAGTAAGGGTAACCAAGCCAAATCTGAAAGACAGGTCTTTTGGCTCGGGCAGCTATGGACAACGATTGTTGGAGAGGACGAACTTGAAACGGCGATTTGTATCTGGCAAAAATCGTTAGGGTGGGATTTAGGGAGTGCTCAGGAATACATGCACGTTTCTTGTCACCATAAAACGTGCTAAATCAATTGAACAATCGCGGACCGAGATCGGCAATGCGCCCGTGATGGGAGCGTTGAAGGGATTGGCTTGGAGCCAACAATGAGTGTGTGGCACGGCGTCATGCAAGCCGCAAACGGCTTATCGTCCCGTACTCACTGCATATGTATGTACTATGCATGGCCTACGAGATGGTCCCGACTCATCTCATTCTCAAACATGGCGGGCTGCTGCTGCTGTGTAACCGGCTTAATCTCAATAGACGCATTCCGTCTCGTATCGCTCCTCTTTGTCCTCCAAGATAATTACTGGGGCTTAACTGCAGTGCATCGGGACTTGCCCTTGTCAATAAGCTTATTGGCGTTTCAGGTCCGGGGGGGAATTGGCTGATTGAATGAGATTGCACTGGCTTCTGGGCAGTGGATGAGCCTTCGTCTATCATGTTTGGTGGAAACCTCCCCGGACATGCTGGCAGATCGCGAAATAAGCTAGCTGGCTTGGCTTGAAATAGTGCAGACTAGTTCGACTTATTTTTAGAACGGGAGTGATCGATCGAGTAGTGCTCGAGATAAAAATCTTTCGCAATCTTTAAAGCTGTGCATTTCGATCACACGGTCGCACTCACTGCATGGCGACTGAAAAGAACCAGAAAACGCCATCTCTCCCCGCCCGAAGAAAGCGATAACTGCAGGTTGAGATTGCCTATTAAAGAGGGTCCGGGGAACCAACTGGTGGCACCGTGGACAAATGTTACACTAAGACGACGGGAACTTCGTAAGGTTGTACTGCTATACGTGTACCTCGTACAGGCTCCGTAAATGGGCAGCGTCCGCTCACTACCCGTAAATCCTTCAGCACAAAGACATGATTGTTCTGGCTTCGGTTGGTTGGAAAGCTGCCAAGGACGACCGCCCCTGCGTCGATGCCAGGTAACCCATGTAATATGAGGCCACACGATATGCAGCCAAGGTGTGACGAGCCCTGTCCCACTATGCATCCAGCCTCCAATTTTCCACAAGCGAGAGATATTTATCCCCGACGAGATCCTGTTTTCCTCGCTGCTGCCGTGCTTAAATGGCTCCGGTGCCCTGTTTGTCACGGTAGCCCTCTTGGTCGACCTCTCACCACGCTATTCGCCGTCCACCTGCTCACCAAGCGTCCATGATGCGGTTACGAGTCGTCAGCGCGGCCCTGTGGCTTTTGCCGCTATTCTCAGGTGGGTTGCCTTACTAATTGAGTACTAATCAACTCGACAATGAAGTTCGTTTCTCACTAAGGTGGTTTTCTAGGTGTCGCCCAGGCGGTTGAATGCGTAAATGTCACCATCGCCGACGCAAATGACGCTGCCGATGTCCGAAGCGATTGCTCCATCATCACTGGAAACCTGGGCTTTGCAAAGGACCTGAACGAGTCCATCAATCTCGACGGCGTCGAGGAGATCCAAGGCGACATTACTCATTCTGGCTGCGAGGAGTCATGGGACGACTGCACCATTCCCTCGGATTTCACCATTTCCAGTTCTACCCTCACTACAGTCGGCGGCAACATCGAATTCTGGTACTTCCAGGGCCTGAAGGAACTTCGGTTCCCTAAGCTCGCGAGAGTCCAGGGCTCCGTGTCGCTGAAGCGCCTGCATCAGCTCACACGACTGGACATCACGAAGCTCGCATATCTCGGCTACTTCACCATCGAGGCGAATAACCTCACTAACCTCCAGCATGAGGGCCTGGAGGGCTTCACGGGAGAGAACAAGTACGGAAGCGTCTCGTTCTGGGGCGCCGCGATCAAGTCCGTCGACAGCTTCTTCAACCATCCCATCCGGGCGAACGGTAGCGCCGATCAGTCGCGCGTGACCATCTCGAAGGACTATCTCCCCAACGTCGACCACATCACCTTCGGTTGGGCTCAGGTTCCAGAGCTCTGGGTTTCGGGCGACGATATCAGCGTCACTCTGGGTACTTCCGAATCCTCTACCATGGAGCTGGACAGTATCATGCTCAAGGGCAACATCACAAAGATTGAGCGCAGCAAGTCGGTCAAGAACCTGACTGTCGGCAGCTTCACCATGGAAAAGGACGGGGCGATCGAGGAGCTCTCGTTGCCTTTTGACCAATTAAACAGCCTGGTCGTGCGCAATAGCGACGGCTTGCAGACCATAAAGCTGCCCAAGAGTGCTGTCAATTGGGAAGACTTCGACCTCGAGATTTCCTCCTGCGCCAGTCTGAACCTGACTTCGCAGTATGTCGATGACGAGCAGGTATGGTACTGGCCGGAGAAGAACATCAGCAGGATCTCGATATCTAGAGTTAACATCTCTAACGAATTCTTGTGAGTTATACTTGGACCCCCGGTCTTGATTATCTTGTGGCTAATTATTGTTCCAGTGATTCTTTCATGGACAACCATGCCGATGGAAACAACACACAAAAGGTCCTCAAGGAGTTCACAATAAACCCTAATCCGCTCCAAGAAATGGCTTTCAACTGCACGCCCTTTGACGAACTCGAAGACCGGGGAGTTTTGGTGGACGATTACAGTTGTAGCAACGTCACGGAATCGGCTGCGGCTCCGAAGGCGGCTTATTATAGAATGTGGCCTTACGCAAGCGCACTACTGGCTATTGCTTTCTATTTGTAACGTATAGGTCAACGAGATATGGAAATGACCTGCGCAGCCAGGACGACAGTGTTGGCTATGGATAGAGTAATTATGAAAGATTGCCGTGCGTTGCATGGTAAAATGGCCAGATAATAAAATGAATCTATACTAAAGCTATTTGAACGTGTGAGACTACTGTCTATTTCAAGACAGATCGGAGGAACAAGACCACTGTAAGGTCATTCGCTTGTCTTTGGGCCCCGGCATCAGCACCAAGTCCAGATCTTCCAACCAGTTACGTTTGGTTTCGGTCTCGTATCAGGGCTTTCGGAGCCGTTTCTGGAGAACCAAGAGACAAAAGTAGTTCGCGCCTTGGGTGCTTAATTATCCTGTACTTCGAAATGCGGGAAGCTAACAGCTACTGCCTTGGTCTCATCGTTGGAAGTATGGGCAAAAACACCAAACATGGGACCGGTCATCTCCCGGGCTGTTATTTCCCACGCCTCAATGGACCCTATCTCAACCCAGCTACTGTCGTTCGATTCTTCCATGTCGATTGCCCTAGAAGCGAAGACCCATTTCGTTGGAGACGAGACAATCTTGAAATTAACTTGCTTTGCGCTGTCCCCAACAACGACTCGGCTGGGAAATGTCTTATCGCTGTCCAAGCTGACAGCCCGGCATGAGACCGCCCTAGACTCCGGGTCGTAGGTGAGTGAAACGTAACGTAAGTGGTCTTTATACAGGGCCAGGCCTGCCCGGGCTCCCTTCTCCAAGCCTGTGATTTCGAGCGATGCCGTCGCAATGGAACGCAATGATGACTGTCTTCTGCCCAAGAATGAACTGGTTCCAGTCGGTGTTGATAGGTCGGTGCTGCTTGGAATTAGTGTGACCAGACCAGTGCTATCTTTTGAAATTTGGTACTTGGACATGTCTGGTGTTCGAATGTGCAGGTCGCCCACATGTAAAGGGGCTTGAAGCATTGTTGACTTGTTCGCACTCCCGTTGATGGCATGGCCGCTAGACAACCCAACAGCGCTCGCCGTAAACTCCATTTTAGGCTGAAGAACCTTGGGCCATCCGCCTTCAGGCCACTCGACAGGGGCCAGGAAGCTCTCCCTGCCAAGGGGAGCCACGAAATTATCTTTTTCGAGAGGCTCGCCCTCGTTCTCGTTACGTACAGCCAGAACCGCCGCCCACCACTGGCCAGCACGGTCTTGGAACAACTCTCCGTGTCCAGTGTTCTGGATATACTCGTCGGTCCCATCCGCGGATAGGATAGGGTTGCCCTCGAAGTCGTCGTAAGGGCCCCAGATATTCTCCGCCCTGGAGATGCAGAGCATGTGGTGCTCGAAGGTGCCGCCTTCAGCGACCAGCAGATAGTACCATTTGCCCACTTTATAGATATGAGGTCCCTCGGTATCGTAGCGCGCATGGCCGCCCCAGATCTCGCGCTCTTCTGAAAGCTGATTTCCAGTTTCGGGATCAATCTCAAATTGCTTGATCGTGCAGCTTGGCTGCTTCGTCCGGTCAATCGTGTAACAGCCCTGAAAATATACACGATCGTCGTCGTCGAAGAAGAGACTAGGATCAATGCCATTGAAGGGAATGTACACGGGATCGCTCCAATCTCCAGACCAAATATCTGTTGTCGAAATGATAAAGCTCTGCGGCTCGAATGGCTCTTTCAGCTCTAGCATATTTGTGCAAATGATGTAGAATCGCCCTCGATGATGGCGGATTGTTGGCGCAAAAAGACCTCCGGATGCGACCATAAATTTGCCCGTGTCGAGAGGGACTTTCGCCGTGCTGGCGCCGTGAAGGCTCAGCTGCTCTACTCGATTGATTGCATTTCCTGTCACAATCATCAGTAACCAATGTTGCACATCGATCAGCAAACATACCGATGTGTGTCCACTGACGTAGGTCTCGAGATGCGTATATTGGCAAACCCGGGAATACATGAAAGGAGGAATTGGCGAGGTAGAAGACGCCATCGACAGCAACAACGGAGGGGTCCGGAGAGAACCCAGGCACAATGGGATTGCGGTACTCGACCGTCTCAACTTTGGCGTTCATGGCGGTCGTGTGATAATTAGCAAAAGCGAAATGCAGGATTTGGACTTGAGCCTGAGGAGAACCGCTGTGGTCAGGTAGGTCGGCACCTTATAAGGGGACTAATCTTGCGCGTCGGTGGAGAATCATACCCGACAAAGGCTAACCGACCTTTATCCCTGGAAAGTCTGGTAGGATATCCATCAACGAGCTAGAACGCGAAGAAACTCCGATTGGCAAATCAATTGTTCTCCGTGCCATCTAGTAACGGGCCCTGCAACAACCTCGTGGCTGAAATGAACCCACACTTTAGTCCACCGGACTAAATTCTGCTGGGGAATACTCCGCGGACAAATACGACTCGACAAGGGTAAATTCCCCCTCATCGCGAGTCAAGTCGAGGTTGTCCGCTCAACTCGTCCGATACTCGGGAGTCCAGCCTGGCAATGACGTCGATGAGAGTGGACAGCAGAGACTGGGCACGAGACGAAACCGTGCCATTCACGTTCTGGTGCACAATTTCTAGGAGGCTGACACCAAACTGCCGGAGTTTCTCGACCTAGTCAGATGCTAAGTTAATAGCGATCAAGCATTTGATGACGGCAAGAAACGTACCAAGGGCTCCCCGTTGGCCTGCAATGCTTCGAATGGGGTGCTTGTTACTGCAGTGGCCAAGTCACTGGCGATCTCAATCTTGCGCAGAGCCAGCATGTCGGGGTTGCTGGTCAATCCGAGAAGTGCGCAGAATCCATTCTCCATGGCTTGCCGAAGCAAGATAAGCCGGAGGCAGTGGAACGTTACGACGAGGTTCGCTCGTTGATGCCAGAACGTCCGTCTCTGGTAAGCGATGACCGCCTCATCTCCAGTTGTGTGGTACTCAGGGTTACTAAGCCAGGGTGGAAACGTGTCGAGAATGCCACAAAACGCCATGTACGAATGCATGATACCAGTCTGAACAGGATCTGTCGGAGGGAGTTCACACTTAGCCCTTGCGTACAGGCGCGATAGTGTCTTCATATCCAGAAGAATATCTGTCGCGGAGGACCAAAGTCTGTAGCAGAGATAAAATCCTTCATGGAGTCGATTTTCGTACGGCTGATCATAATAACTCTCCTCAGGAGTTAACAAGCTGAAATCATCCTCGAGTGCAGCCGGGGCGATAACAGGTTCGTTCAAGCAAATTTCATGGAAGGTGATGGACCTGTCATTCAGGACCGAAGCTGACTTGTCACTGATGCAAAGTGACAAGAACATGTTTTTCCGAATCTTCATTTCCAGTGGCGAAAGAGTTTGATAGGAAGATGCGTCGTATAGTCGCATATCGATTGCTAGGCGCAGCGCGTGGCCTAGGACATACCATGACTTATGAGTCTGTCCCAGATGATGAAGAGCTGCTGAATGGCAGCTCCGTATCACAAGTGAACTGGAGTTAGCGTGGGCAATGTCCCAGTCCTCAAAACAAGCTAACATGTTGCGAGAAGCTGAAAGAAAGGGTGCTACTAAAACATCCATCCGGAAGTCGCTTGAGTTTGGACGCGTGCGGCAGCTAGCCATGGCACAAACAGCCGTGACGAGGGTGAAGGCGCGCATATCGGTTGCCCACCGCGCAGACTCAGCAACGGAATCTCCGTTTACAGCCACAGGTTCAAACCGATGTTTAGAATTTGGCAACAGCAGCCGAACATCCTGTTTGAGGGTGGAGGGATGAACCACAGGCATCGACGGGAAGCTCCAAAGCATGAACTTGTCGATGTATTTGCATAAAGTCTCCTCCGATGGGAGACACAGGGCCTCGAGAGCTTCGCTGAGCGTTTGATGCACCTGGGCAGGTCGATGATCGGGCCCAAAGGCTTCAGTAAGGTGTAACGATCCCCGGCCAGTCAGAGGATATAATTCAATACGTGAATGGCGGGTCTGGGGGGTGTCTCTGAAGTCCCGTGACACATGGGACGATGGCGAGGAAGCTAGATTGCCGTTCAGCGGATTCGCCCTCGATGCGGCTTCAATTTGAACGTCAGAGGGTCGAGGAGTAGCCGAGCCGACCGCTTCGCTGCTAGAGACATTCTCAGGCTCAAGTCTAGAAGTTGTCCTTGGTTTTGGCCCACGCTTCCTTCGACGAGCGCTGTATTCGCAGGTCAGGTCCAGCGCTCGGCAGTTTGAGCATTGCGATGGTTCTGCATCGCATTTGACCTTGCGTCGCCTGCACGCCTCACACGCCTGTGTGGCGAGCCTGGTCCGCATCTTGGCAAATAGAGCTGATATTGGTTGAACGAAATGAACGAGTCAGGACGGTGTCGCAAATGAGAAACTCCGCGGTCTTATTCCTGTGGCCGTCACGTCGTGGGACTGGAGTCGTTGGTGTTTAGTCGGAGTTACTCCGACCAGTCCGCCCAGTCCGTCCCCACCCCGAAGCTATTTCTCCGGCCAGCTAGTGCGACGCCGTTGTACCAAGAGTCTGGACGGTAGATCATACGAGGGAACGACATTACCTTAGTTCATATTCACATTTTATCCAGACTCCCAGTGGAATTAACTTCTCACTACATCGGACGACGTTTCAAGTCCCTGCTCTTCAATGTGTGCAAAGCCTCCCATCCGCATGACCACTCGACTCCATCCCCCAGCAAGCGATCCCCAGCTCACAGCAATATAGCGGCGTTCTCGGTTAGTGTTCTTGTGCTGTCTCGCGTGATCGTGGCCCCTGACGACATGCGTGGGTTTTGTCTCATTCTCGCCAACACTATGATTGTCCTTGGGCAGTGGGCATTCTCGTGGGTTATGGAGGGACATTTATCGAGAACGACTGGGGCTGGCGAATGCTACTTCTGACCCAACTTTTGCCTCCGACCACAATGCTTGTTATTGATCTCCTTTTGCTACCGAAGTCGCTTTTGTGGCTGCTCATGAAGGGTCGCCGCGATGATGCTGGCAACTCTCTGCGCAAGTTCTACGGACCCGAGGTGGACATAGAACCTAAATTGGCTGTGATGAAAGTCCCCTTAGCCAAGGAGAAGGAGATTAACAACCAAGACTCCTCGTATCTGGAATGCTTCTGAGGAGTCAAGTGCCAACGAACTACCGTAATTGTCATGGTATACCAGTGTCAGCAATGCAGCGGGGCCGGTTTCGTGGCCGGCTACCTGCCGTAAGTCTATTAAGTCTATTGCCATTCAGCTAAGCAAGTGAATAGTCTTGAACAGGTACTTCTTTATTGTCGCTTATGTCGATATTGCAGTGGCTGTTGCTTAGAGCGCATATGCTATTCAGCTACCTGGAAACATCATGTCCTGGCTCGCTATCGAAAGACATTGCCGTCGGCCTTTGATCACGTATGGGCCAATCGTGCCGACGTCCCTCTTGATTCTCATCGGTGGCATCAGTATCTTTAAAAATAACCGAACTCGCTCAGTGCCATGGTTGCCCTGATAGCGATTTGGGAGTTTCTGGTACGTTGGCAGTTCCCTCAAAATCCCCAGCACTCTTACAAATGGCTTACTTTTCTTCTACTAGTGAGTATCAACTCACCTTGGGTGCGGCGGCTTTGGCGGTTGGCGGCGAAACACCAACTCTCCGCCCTCGACAAAAGACCTACTCACTCAATCTCATGTCTAACGCGGCCGCCGCTACCTTAGCGGGTATGGTCCTTCCCATTCTCATCAACCCTGGGCAGCCCCATCTCGGCGGAGAGCTTGCTTTCGTGCTTTTTCGCCGCGTCTGTGTCTTTCTCGATTTATTTCTTCTGCCTCCCGGAGATGAATGGCCGTAGTTACTTGGAGCTGGAAGAAATGTTCCAGAAGAAGGTCCCGGCACGCCAGTTCAAGAATTATCGTGTCAATGTGGAGATTGTTCACCTCAAGAATGGCGAAAAGGAAGCATTATTTTGAATATGTAATAAGCTCTTTGGTTAAAGGCAGCTAAGATTGAGAAGTAGTTTGTTTGTCAAAGGTAGGTACTTTGTAGGTGGACTATGGGGTCCTTTTGCCTAACTGTTTTACATATAATGCTCGAATATTGAGATTGTACAGCCATTATGCCTAGTCTCTATAATATGAATAAACCGGCGAATCTTAGTTCTAATTACTCTCCTACCCTAATCTTTGAGGTGACTAAGGAACGATGGTTCAGCTTAAGGCTAAGGACATGCCCATTCCTACAACCAATGACAAATTGATCGCCTTAAACATTGGACGAGGAAGGGAAGATATCTGGGCATAATCGAAGAATTGGTTCCCGGCCATATAATACCCATCCCGTACGAGCAGAGAGATCCTGACAAAGTTCACTGTCCCATCTGTCACCTTTCGCAATCCTTTCCCCTATTCCAAACTAATCGAGACCTCCGACGCTAGTATGATCCCCGTCGGCCGGCCGAGTGGAACACGGTATCGGCGTCGATCCGATGGCCCGAGTGCGCCTTGTCGAGAACGACTTCCACTGCCGTTGACCAGCTTCAGACCTTGATGGGTGCTGTGGTAGAGGACGGACATGCCGGAAACGAACATAAAGATAGCAAGCATCGGGATGGCGCTGTCGTCCCCCTGAGCCAACATCATGAGGGCTTCCTCATCCGTCAGCTGGCTGTCTTTTCACTTATGCTCAAAAACAAAGACATAGAGAGGGGCTTGCCATTGCCTCTGGAAGGCGAGTGTCGTTTCAATTTTCAGGTTCTATCAGTTACTGTTCAACGGTGTCACCACCGTGATGCCGGATTGCTTGACATTGACGGTCCACTAACCAAGGAGAGTACAAATGCCGAAATCGTGGATCATCTCGCCAACGATAACCATTCCGCCAATAGCACATACGCCATTGAATAGTGCCGCGGATACTGCGACTATCATAATACCGGTGCGTCCCCAGCGGTCATTGACCAACAGCACCGAATGATCGAACGATGTCCCATAAAGTATTCCCACAACAAGCCAGGACATTGTGAAACCGCGTTCCATGGGTGTGCTATTCTGCGGTTGAAAGCTAGAGAGAGCGCCAACGACTGCAACAGGTATGAACCCAATTAAGAACCCGATCCCTCTGGCGATCATGTCGTCTACCTCCAGAACGGGAAGACCAAAGGTCCGGAACAATTTGACCTGCTGGTTGGAGGGATATGTGAAGTAAAGATTGTCGGAGGGAAGATCGTCAAGGTGACGAACACGAATTTCGCCTTTGAAAACGGCGCCCTCTCTCTCAGCTTGATCCATGATTGGCGTCCGGACCATGAATAAATTCGGGTACTCCGGAGTCACAATATGAGCAATGATGTTGATGACGGACATCAAGGCGTACGGAGCAACAGTCAATCCGAATGCGGCGTAACCGTACTGATCAATTTGATCACCTCGTGACCGGTAGAGCGTTATGATAGCCCACATAGCCTGAATAAAACTGACTAGCAATTTGGGAATATTGCATGACGACGCCAGTTTAGCCTTTTGGTGGGTAAAGCCTTCCTTCTGGACTGGCCCGTAGACAAAATCTAGTGGAGCAGTCGATGGAACAACGACAAGACGATAGTTGTCTGGGAGCCAATATTCTCCATGGACTTCAGTCCCAGGGAAAATGCCTCGGTGGGTGATTGGCGCTTCCCACCAATGGCGCTGTCCTTGTCTGCGCCCGGCTGCTCTCATAGCAGAGAGGGACGGCTCTCGTGCAGTCGCAGGAGGTATTTGGGCTTTTGATCTGATTGTGGCGATGTAAGCAATAGTTTGCGGATTACAAAAGGGAGATAACGAACGTTTCAACCGTTTCAACCTCGGAAACAAGACCATGATTCGGTGGACCGGAATGGGAAGCTTCATCTTGCACTTCGGGATTTGCTTCGTCAGAGATATCGGAAAAGATTGCTGGCGTTTCTCGAGCGGAAGCATCCACTGTAGGTTCATCCTCTTGATGGGTTGGCTTCTTTTCCTCCAAAGCTTCGTGTGTTTCTCGGTCGCCTTGTGTCTCTGCCTCAAGACCACGCGGTCCACTTTCGACGTTGTCCAAAGAGCGCTGTCTTCCGTCATTCTTTTCTACAACCATACAGAGGGCACCAGCCAGAGCAGCACGTCTCAATGGATGTTTGGCAGTCATCGCATGCCGCTGGATTGCTTTCACTGCTTTGGCAACTCCAGTCGTCGGTAGTAGAAGAGCACATACAACAACCACGACAGTCTCGGGCATCCCTTGACCGGGCAAGGCTATAACAGTCGCGGCATGCGCAAAGTAGTTGCCGAAGTAGAATATAACATAATCGTACCAGTGGGGTGGAGTGCAAAGCAGACCGGGGTTGCCATGATTTGTAGATCCTTCAGGTACCGTGAATGTGAAATTCATACTCGCCGCGTGCTTGAGAGGAAGCTGATATTCAGCTCTCCACGAATGGGTGGGAATTTGTATGGCAGTCACCAGGACGTCGTTTGTTATTTGTGAAAGATTGGTGCATAAATAAATAAAAATGCAGATCTGCAATTTGGGATCCAGGTGCTGATATACCTGCTCATGACGCTGCCTTGAGCATACTCCCCATGCATGGCATCGTTCAGCTGGACCTGGGTGTTAACTGCCCAGCGAATGAAACGAGGAAGGGCCGGCACATGCTACCCACACATGCATTGTTTTGGCGGAAGACAATCAACGCGGCAGTTCTGATCGGCGGTGGCTGCCCAAGCTAGTTGTCCACCCACTGGGTTCCGGCACATCGCTATGGACAAGTCAGAGTCTTTGAAGACGCCATCGACCTGGTGCCAATAGAATGGGGTCATGAGGTAGAGAGTAGGTCAACTGATTGAAAGTGCAGGTAGGCACTACCATGCAGAGTGAAGACAAATAAACTGCGCCTGGCATGAGTCCCGGCCTTCCATAAACCTAAATCGGACTATTGCAGTATTATGTTTAGTTGAGCTCTTATATTGAACTACTAAGATATTCCTTAAGAAGGATAGTAATATTATATTTAAAAGTTTGTAATATATTATTCTTTATTTATTAATCATAATATCTCACTTTACTTAACCTAACTCTTATGTATATACCTTACTATTTACATATATCTTAATAGCTATAATATAAACAACTTATTAATATTTAAACTATATAAAGTCAGATAAGAAGATCAGCTATAACTAGCATCTATAATATAAGAGTAAGTTCTCTTTCTTATGAGTGAATAAATACTATAGATCACCTAGTTAGCTCTAAGTAGTTTACCTTGCCGCGATATAATGCTAACAGAGTGTGCGGGGCAAGTAACACGCTCTTATCACTCACTTCTACAACCTTCTATCACCTTAAACTGAGGCAAAATACCACAGCTAATGATCCCCAATCTAGTCGCACTTGCAGCTGAGTTGATAGTTACCCCTTCACTACCTCACCACGATTTTGCAATAATCTTCTATTAAGGCGACTCCGGTTTGCCCCTCGTGCACTAGGAAGTGACCCGCCAAGCTGAAAAAAAGTGCTTTCTTGCTTTTGTATATCAAGCGCCACAGAATGTCTGATACCCATGTATCCCCACCACAACATGATCAGCTGCCTGATTGCAGGCAGCCGAGTCTGACGTGTACTCATACCTGCCCTGCTTGTAAGACTCAGCCCCCAGGACGGGCCTATAGTGGCTGCAGCCGGTCAAACAAGCCATCTTTTTGGGGTCTTTGCCAAGGCTTTCTATCAAAACCAAAAACGGCAACGGATCGACGCTGTTTTCTCTTTTCCTGGAGAGAGCCTTGAGAGCTGGCCAAAGGGATCTCGAGCCATGCTACGAATGCGAGGACAATGACCCCCGAACCTAGGTGGTCTCTAGCTGTTATCTTTGAGTAGAAATAAGAGGTTTGTGGACCGGTTTGGATTTGATCACCTGCCCAGAGTGTAATCATGTAGTGATATCTCCTCCAGATGGAAAACCGTGCCGATCAAACAGCTCATACCACTTATTGCAATAAATTGTAACGACAATTCATTTTGAATCGACATATTATACTTGTGGCGCATAGTCTGGGTGGCTTGATTTGTGCAGAGACTATTGTGATCGGGGACATGAATGCCGATGGAGACGACGTCCAAGTTGCCACCCAATGCATCAATGGCATTTTCTTGGGTGCGGCGAAATACGCCGGCATGATTCGGCGAATGTTCGGTCTCTTTCATAAAAAGTCGGACAAGAAAACACAGGGAATCCTCGTTCAAGCATCACAGAACTTACAGGCTTGGCCAAAACGTTCCTAATGATATTCGAAAACAGAACACCGACACTCAGACTCGAGTGAAGATTGTCTTCTTTTGAGACTCTCGATACCAACATCATGCGTGTAAGGATACATTCATTGATGCATGAAAAACGAGGGGCCAAACCTTGCCTCTGGGTTGTTGAGGAGAAGTATGTGTCTTATCCCGGCATCAGCGAGACGCTACCGATTAAGACGAACCATAAAGACATATGCAAGTACTCTTCACGAGGAGACCCTCACTACAAAATAGTAAAGGGCAAACCTAGAAGACTACGAAAACCGTGGGCAAGGAAGTAGGGAACCGGGTAAATTTTGGCATTGTCCTAAACGACGTCATGCAACTGATACATTCCAGGTCAAAGGTGTCACATTTGACGATTATGAAAAGTTGCTAACCAATCTGCGAGGGACATACACGTTAGCAGTCAAATCTTTTACTAGTAACTCTGTTGTTTAAAGCTTGAAGTGCGTACTAGAATTACATACTAGCTTCAAATACAGGTCTACTTTTATCTGGCACAGTCGCGGGGAAGGTCTTGGCAATCTATGACTATGACGAAATGCCTTGCCATTGATGAGAAGGACAGCCTGTTAATGGTGGCCTACCATCGGCGGGCGAGCAACAGCAGTGGAGGTGCCATAGGTATTCGTAGTAAATTAAGGCAGTCGAGCTTTTATTACTTACCTTTGAGATCTAATCTGCATTCGTTTTAAACCTGGCGCCGCAAGGTTACTGATTCAATTGACCCTGGGCTGGTAGCGTACCTACATTCCGCTCGTCCGGTATGGCTGAACGAAGTTGAACCGAAAGCTGGGTCAGTGGGCTACGGACTGGTCAGGAGTTATCTCCCGACTCCTTTTAGTTGACACTCGAGTGATTTCAGTATAGAGGCTTTCGGCTCCGGATTGAACAGATAGCCCGCTTCAGGATCTGTTATCCCTGTTTCCCTTCCAAAGACTTGGGTTCGCGCGTGGGGGCAGCGGTTGAACATTAGCCGACTCATCCAGAGGTGGAGGATTGGGATTGAAAGACCGAAAATCCGAAAGTCCGATAATATTGGAGCTCATGGACGCAGGCTAAGGGCCAAATAGGTAAATGGCGTGCATAGTGTCAAGTAGACGGCATCGCTTGAGCTTATCTCCGCTTTAGCGGCGATCTCATCCCCGCCTTATCACGACTTCGGAAGCGAAACACCGAAGACACACGACAGGCTAGAGCTGCAGATAGCTATTTACAACCAACAGCCTTTCAAATAAATAGTGACCCATCTTACCGATATCTCTTCCATACTCTGTCTCGTAAACTTCTCAACTTCTCGCATTCTACAGAAAGCTTACCTCTGTCCCTCGTCATGTCTCTTCCATTCCCAGCTTCCGTGTCTGCGGGCCTATCAAAGCTTCATCCTTTCGACCCGCTTACTCCGGTCGAAATCAAACTTGCTGTATCTATACTAGAAAAAGCCCTACCAGGAATTCCCCTGCGATACAAGCGCATTGATGTGCTTGAGCCCATCAAGAAAGATGCGGTTCCTTACCTTGATGCAGAGCGACTAGGATCTCTGCTTCCCAGGAAGCCAGCGCGCCTCTTGTTTTCGTACTTTCACCGAACGGATACCGGAGGGTTCTTCAAAGCAGTTCTCAACGTCGGAACTATGAAGCCAGTTTATATCAAGGAGTTGCCCAAAGACATTCAGGTAAGAGTCTCCCAGGTGGAATTAATGCCCATGGCTCACCAAATTGCAAGGGTCCTGCCGACATCGATGAGCTCATCGAGATCGAAGAGATTTGCATGAAGCACCCGGCTGTTTTGGCCGAGGTCGAGAAGATGCAGCTCCCCGAGGGCTATAGAGTCTGCAACGACCCTTGGATTTACGGAACAGACAGCAACACTGAAACCCGGCGGCTTGCCCAGTGCTATATGTACATCATCGAAGTGGACCACCCCGAGTCGAACCATTACTCCCTTCCATGCGCGTTCTCTCCTGTGTTTGACCAGGTGACCAAGGAATTAGTCCGTATCGACCAACTCCCAACTGGTGTCGATTCCAAGACGCAGCCAACACAACCATGGAAACCCGTTAAGTGCGTCCACTACGCCCACGATTTGCTGGATGAGCCCCTGCGCACCGACCTGAAGCCCTACATCGTTACCCAGCCTGAGGGGCCCTCATTTTCTGTAAGCGGCCATGAGGTATCCTGGCAAAAGTGGCGCTTCAGGGTCGGATTCACCAACCGTGACGGCCTGGTTTTGTACAACGTCACGTACGATGGCCGTCAAACATTCTACCGTCTTTCAATGTCTGAAATGACTGTCCCATATGGCGGTAAGTATCGAAATGACTGTATTGAAGTGGGTTGAATCTGACAAGCTTGAAGACCCTAGAGCACCATTCCACCGGAAGCAGGCATTCGACGCTGGCGATGTCGGGTTTGGTATCACAGCAAACCAGCTTGCTCTTGGTTGCGATTGCCTTGGACACATCAAGTACTTTGATGGCTATAGGACCGATTCCAAAGGTAACCCAGTTCACCTCAAGAACGTGATATGCATGCACGAGCAGGACAACGGAATTCAGCACAAGCACACCAACTATCGCAACAACATGGCCACCGTTGTCCGCAACAGAGAACTCGTTGTACAGATGATTTGCACGGTATCAAACTACGAATACATTCTTGCCTGGATCTTTGACCAAGCCGGCAACATCGAGCACGAAATCCGCGCGACTGGAATTCTCTCCACCATGCCCATTGACAACGAAGACGGTGCCAAGGTCCCATGGGGAACCAACGTCGGCCCTGGAGTAATGGCTGCTTATCACCAGCACTTATTCTCCGTCCGCATTGACCCCGCCATCGATGGGCACAACAATACTCTGTACTACGAAGACAGTGTTCCGATGCCAGTTGACAAGGAACTCAACCCCTTCGGAATGGGTTACACCTCGAAGCAAACGGTCCTCAAGAAAGCCGGGTTTGCAGACCTATCCGTCGAGAAGAACCGTGTTTTCAAGATCCGCAATGATGGCAAGATCAATGACGTATCTCTGAAACCGGTTGCGTACAAGCTGCATTCTGTTCCCAGCCAGATGCTGCTCATGAGTGAGGGCTCTTTCGCACGCAAACGTGCAGCCTTTTCTGAGCACGCCATGTGGGTGACCAAGCATCAAGATGACGAGCTGTACGCCGCTGGTGAGTTCACAAACCAGAGCCGCGTGGATACTGGCCTGTCTGAATGGGCCTCCCGGAATGACGACGTTGAGAACACGGACATTGTGGTGTGGCACACGTTTGGCCTCACGCATAATCCTCGTCCCGAGGACTTCCCCGTCATGCCTTCCGAGAGGATCAGCTTCATGTTGAAGCCTGACGGCTTTTTCACTAAGAATCCTGCCCTCGACGTTCCCCCTAGCACACAGCGTTTCAACCAGTCAAGCCTTCACGAGGATCCTTGCTGCAGTGATAAGTCGAAGCTTTGATGTGGGTCTGATTGTGTGCGGTAGAGGGAAATGGTGGGTTGATATAGAATGGTTGGGATAAAGGACAAGCGTACCACGAGTGTAGAGTATCCAAATACTCGAATTCTCTCTATTTGGAACATTTTGGGAGCTATGATGAAATTTTGTGCCGGAATTAGAGGGTTACTTAGGAGAGTTTCTGAGAACAGCATCATGTCGTTTCACATATCCTCTGAGTTCGCAGGTTGAGTGATTTAGATAAGTAAACAAAGACGCAATCGAGCTGTTACAAGTTCGTCAAGATAGGGCCATACTTTTGAGTCTGATTGACAACCCTGATGATGACGAAACGACTTGGTTTACTACCTCCAAATTTCTCGAACTTCACTGCTCTACATGAATGCATACTTGACGGCTTTCTTCTTCAGCTGCATTCTCACTGAGGGTTCCGGAGAGCTGGAAACTCTGGCAGGGGACTTCATATGAGCGATCATATGCTATCTAGTTCATACTCTAGTCTTGATGTACCGTTCTTCTTATCTACTGTGTAATTCTCTTGTCATGTCTGATATCTTGATTCTGACGTGACTGACACGGTTGTTACAACTTCACGGTCTTCGGATTTGCACCGTTTGAATAACTCGATGATTATGTCTTCATCACCGAAGGGCTCGCAGTTTCCGCCTGGCAGCGGGCAGTCATCGCGCTTGAAGACGACATCAGTCCCCGGGTTGGTTGATGGAAGGGCAGTAGCGTCCATGGCCACGGCAAACGCGGAAAGGAAAGGTGTAATTGTAACCATCGTAGCTTTGTGGATGGATGAATGAGGACTCTTTTCAAGGAGTTGGATGTGGTTTAGAAGTGAGAAGGTCGTTTGCAATGCTGCTCCTTCGCTCTTTATACTTCTGGCAACCCCGCGTAACTCGCACGATATTCCTCGCCATGCCTCCATCTAGCTTTTCCAGAAAGATTTGAAAACAGTTCGCTATCGGAGTTCTTCCCTCGCAGATGATCACATGGTGTTTGCCACGGGATGCATCTTCACGGAGGACGACAGCGACCCATGTCCATTCGCGTAAAGAACTGCTCGCTAAGAAGAGCTTGCACTTTCATGAGGTTTTCTGGGATGCTTGACAAGCTTGGCAATCAACTAGCCAACCACCTTGGCCCTGGGCTGGTCCGCAGAAGTTCATACGAACTGCCACAAGATGCGAGATTATTGTCAACCACCTTGATGGATGCATTTCAACTGGGAAGCCATCCACGAAAGGAAAGTGAGTAGATAATATTGAACGCCACAAGCAGTATGAAGCCCGATTCATGTGAATGGAATCGATCTCTTACAAAAAGTCCGAATGTCTTGGACGACGGCTATGTCAAGTCCAGGCTTGGCATCTTGGAGGGAAGTAGACATAGCATTTGGCAATTCTCACCAACCCGGCTTGGCATTTGTATATAAAGTCACACACGAGATCCGATTAATTGTCCATTAAATCATCCTCAACTTATCATTTCAACTGTGAGCCTGCAACGATCTCAGTCAAGATGCATTCCAAGCCTTGGATCCTGTGCACCATCATAGGCCAGTCTATCTCTGCCATGGCCGTCTCTATGGGTGTCCCTCGGGCCGTGACGACGGAAGCGGCGTCCCCAACGTTGGCCTGTTCGTAAGTGTCAACTTTATTTTTTGAAGGATATTATTATGATTCTGTTACTGACCAGCTCAACCATGGCTTTACAGTGATATCACCAGTACACGCTGGGGGTAGACGCCACTGTCTCTGACATCCAGAGTTTGTACAGCTCTATCAATGAAAAGTACTACACTCAGGGTCACACCTGGACCGGTTCAGCCATCCCCGTCTATACCACAATTTACTACAGTTTGGCACACCAAGGCTGACTGTTTATGGCTTCATCCGGTCGGATGTCTTGGAAGTAGAGGGGTACAGAATCATTTCATCGGTTACAACTGAGTACCCCATCAACCAGTCAGGTGCCCCCATCTCCCACCGGGTCTATCTGTAGCCTGCATGTTGACCATTGTAAGATACCTGATCATGGTTTTGTTTAATAATTCTGACTGACTCCTGAAAAGGGCATTGCGAGCCATATCCAAGTACAACAGGCAATGTGATTTCCGAAGAGACAACGGCCGCGGGAACCTGCTCTCCTCACGGGGATCACTGGCATTGCCCTTCCGGCGTGCTTGTGCCGACAACGCCCCCGCCTACCGAGGATCCCGAGGAGTCTCGCACAATGGCAACGGAGGATGAGACCACGGGGGGGACAAACGCTGTGGGAACATGTTCTACTCATGGAGATCATTGGCATTGTCCCTCGGGGGTGCCCCAGCCAACCACACCTCCAGCTCGGGAGACTGAGGAGACAACAACAGTTGCAAGAACCTGTTCTCCCCATGGTGATCATTGGAACTGCCCTTCAGGAGGACCTGAGCCAACTACACCACCATCAACAGAAGGCCCCGAGGATCCTGATGAGACGGAAGAGACCACGGTATCTGAAGGAACTTGCTCTCCTCACGGTGATCACTGGCACTGCCCTGATGGTGTTGAAGAGCCATCTTACTATCCTGGCGGCGAGCTTAGTGAAAACGAAATACCGAGAATACCAAAGACAGTACTAACACTGGCGAGTGTGTTGCTCATGGAGACCATTGACACTGCTCCGAGGGTATCGAGGAACCACCCTACGCCCCGGAGGAAAAGCCTGTCAAATCTGAAGATTCTGCAGAGTGTGTTGCCCACGGTGACCATTAGCATTGTTCGAGGGCATTGAAGAGCCGTCTTATTCCCCAGGTGAAGGTCCCACTGAAGACGGAAGGACTGAGGATTCCGGAGAGTGTGTTGCACATGGACATCATTGGCACTGTCCAGATGGGGTTCAGGAGCCTCCCTATACCCCAGGTGAAGAGCCCAGTGAGGATGAGAGTACTGAGGATGCTGAGAGCTCTGGAGAGTGTTGCACACGAAGATCATTGGCACTGCCCAGAAGGCGTCGAAGAGCCGCGATATGCCCCAGGCGAAGAAGCTACCGAAAGTGAGGATGCGGAGCACACTGAGACTACTGAAGTGTGTGTTGCACATGAGGACCACTGGCACTGCCCTGAAGGCGTTCCCGAACCCACAACTACTCCTCAAATTGCTTCGACAATGGTCATAATGACGACGCCAACCAGCGAACTAACATCACCTCTGGCTGTAGTCAGCAGCAGTGCAAGCAAGTCACCGTCGTCGAAGTATATTGCTCTGGTTATTGCGTTCTATTTTGGAGCTCTAGTTATCTAGGATGTCACTCTTTAAGACCAGTAGCGGTAGTATATTTCTGCTGCCTGGACTGTCTCCTTATCAATTGTGATTACCACCTTCACTAAACGTCAACGTCTTACTAATAACCTATCCATGCAGCTTGTATAGGCTGTTCTGATGTGACTGCGATAGCATTCTGCTTTATTTAAGTCTACTGATCTGTCTTTCAGCCCTCTGGAGAGCAGAATGAACCATATACAACTTTTGGTAGCAACTTTGATTCTTGCGGAGATACGGCCTATCTGAAACCCTGTCTCTGATATCAACATTCTGGGCCTTGCCAATTCGATCTTGCCAACCATTCCTCGAATGTGCTTGCTCGCACGCCAAGGTCCTTCCAGGACGTGTCATTTGCAGGATCCATCGTTCCGTAGCAAATCTTGTCACTCGGAGCCACAGAAATCCACTGCATCATCTGCTTAATGTCTTCCTCGTAGCCTATCCCGACGGTCGCTGCTACAGTAGCTCCCCATTCTTCGATAGTTGTCGACTCAAAACTGGAAGATCGAGCTGTCACCTTCGAAAATATTTCCGAAAACTCCGAGAACCGCATTTTGGGGCCGACGACAGGATATGTCTTTGATCCTGTTTTCTCAGGGCCTGCCGCGAAAACCTCTGGTATTATTCGTGTTCAGCTTTCGCCCCGCAACCATCTGCTGACAGAGACGAGACTCACCACTTGCAAAAACACCGATATCATGGCCTGGATCAACCCAGTCGGCGAGTGTGTCACCAGAAACGGGTGCACAGAAGCGGACGGATCCATTTTCTGCACTAACATAAGCGAGGGCATTGCCGAATCTGAAAAATACTGACCATCTGTCCGACAATATTGGGACCACATCATATTGGTGTAGAAAAGACCTGCATATCATAGTTAGACATATGCTTGGCGGCCAAAGCATGCCTACAAACCTGGAATCAAAGCTGTGACAGCAGGCAATCGCTTTCGGGCGAGCTGCTCAATCTTGTGTTTGTAGTCGAAATGGTAAACTTTTGTGAAAACTCCATCACTTGCTAGTGTAAGGTCCGGGAGGCTGCTCATAACAAAGTGTTCGACTTTGCAAAATTCCGCGGCGTCGACAATATTGCCACCAGCTGTCAACTCATGGCGCATCTCGTCCTCAGTGTCGATGGTCTGACCCGGGAGTCGATTCTGGGTTACAGCAAAGACTCCATACGCATTCTTGAATGCCACGCGAAGACTGTCAATATCGTAAATATTAGCGCCGACAACACTGAGTCTCCCACTTGACTCGAAGTCTTTGAGAAGTCGCTGGGCCGCTGAACCCTTAACGTCTCGTGTGATGGCACGGACGTGGAAGGCTGGGGAGGTCTTGTGAAGAAGAGCGTGAACAACGCCTCGTCCCTGGTTTCCCGTCGCTCCTAGAACGACGACGGTGCGAGCTTGATGGATTGATGTCATGGTCGAGGCTAAAGTGCTGGACGTTGAATGACAGTTCACGGGAACTGCCGCTGTATATTTGGTTTCTGCTGATCTGCTCTCTTAGCCTGCGAAATTTGTAAGGAAGCAAATCATGATCACGGCAGAAAGTTTGTCAGCATGAATGTCATGTTCGCACAAGCCGAGTTTACCGGCAGTATCTTTTTCCCTATTGACTGCAGACGGATGTGTACCCACGGGTGGAGGGAGGAGAACAACTGCAGGATGCGGAAGTACGGATATCACAAGCCAAGTGCGGATCGCCGAGCTAGAACTACATCATTCGGGATGAGCAAGCGCGCTCATTGGCGGCAAGGGTGGTCCTTTCCAAGCCACATGTGCGTATTACGTAGCTAGTTCTACGCACCGCAGCGCGCTGTATCAACGTTGGTGCACGATGGCTGACTGACTGGCATTACTCCTCATCTTCGTTAAACCGAACTCAGTTATTAAGTCATTGAAAATGAATTAATAGCAAAAGTTTGCCCAATTACCCTTCTGAAGGCGTTGTTAGCTAAGTGAGTGGACGAAATATCTTGTCCGTGTCTGCTAGGTTTCAACGCTTCACCCTAAGAGCGTGACGGTATTGATACGTGAATGGAAGCTATGAGCTTTTAGTACTTATATACAGCTGTCTTTCTGCCTTTGTGTTTTCTTGCGGGTGCAAATCCGCGATCCTTTTGACCTCACCTCACTTGGGGGATGGACTACTCCCTATTAGTATTCAGTGTATTTCTCTTCTGATTGAAGAGGTCAGTTGGCGGTTTGCTGAAGCCTTGTAGCATCCACGGTTAGATAATTAGAAGGGATAGAGGAAAACGGTGCGGGTTCTCTTCATCCGTCCTCTCATACGCTTGGCGGAAGGCTTTGGTTTGCGAGAGGTATAAAAAGTTTTGTGCTTGGGATGCGATCCCTAAAAGCTGTCGTCAAGGCCCTCCTTAGCATCTAAGTCCTTCTAAGAGGTGAGAATCCACGATAGTTGCGTCCCGCAGGTCGTGAACGGCAACGGGAAAGTCGGTTTAACACTCGTAGTAAACCCGACTTGGTCCCATGTATCTCTCAGCATCCCACTTGCAGTACCAATGGTTAAAGTTGCAATCTTCTCCATGTGTTTAGAGACAGTCGTGTTGTACTACTGCATCGGGGTTGAGCGAAGATTGGTGGAAGACAAAGCTGAGTTTGAACTTCGGTCACGCGAGATGCACATAGGGGCTTGAGAGCTGGGCCAGGTTTCTTTCAACTCCGCAGTCTGATGTAGTTAGGGCTTTTCAAACGCGAGCCCGGAGAGAAATTGACACGCCCGTTCGCTTCCTGACCCTATGAGTGAAACGGCGGTCCCAACCGGTAGTCCGGCAGTTACTTACCGTCGTCACAGTTTTGTCAAGTCAGATTCAAGTCAATCCAACAGCCTGCCTGGTCATTTCAAAAGAGGAAGACGAAACCTAGTGCACTAAGCAGACGGGCGAGCGCCATCATGGATGCAGGTACCACTTCGCAAGATGGATTCTAGTATTGGAGGATCATTTATATAAAAAGCATTTTACATGTACTTGCCTTCCTCGGGCAACACCAAGGCATCCAATCATGGTTGAGAAAACTCATTCTGCTTTGCTGGGAACTTGTCAAGCCTGTTCAGCACTGCAATTCTAGCCTCTACAGAGTAGCTCTCCTGTACGGTCTTACGTCATCAGGCTGCAGCCTTTTCGGGTTCATTAGTCTGCGAGATTCTCTGTCACATTCTGTGAACAAAGCGTTTAATGAATCATTGTGGCGCAGTGATTTCAGGTTGCGGGGGTTAGCGATAATATTCCATGCTGTTCACCCCGGTTAAGCGGGGGATAACCACGCAGCCGAAGAGTTCGAGGAGTGATAACCCTGAATGTGTCTATGAATAGACTGGGTGGAGTGCAATCTTTCCGTCTTGCTAGGTGGTTGCGGGTTTAGTGTCACAAAAGTGCCCAATCGATTGCCGATTCTGGAGTTTCCGGGGGCGGAGTTTCGGAGTCCCAGAATGGGAGCTGGTGTTTTATCTCGCCTGAGTATCCATGGGTATAATAAGCAGCGATTTTACCTCTGACACTTAAGAGAGGTTCTCACATTTCCAATATCGTTACTTTTCAAACCTCTCCATACAGACTTTGCTCATTCATCTCAATTGCTTAAGATGGCCACCTCTGAGACTAAGCCTTCAGAGACATACGAGGCAGGCTGTCACTGCGGCTTCATCAGCCTCTCCGTCACGCTCTCACCGCCGTTCCCTGAGCACGTTGTCAACCAATGCAACTGCTCCATCTGCCGTCGCGCGGGCTATCTTTTAGTTTGTTCGTGGTTTCAACCCATTTGCTGTTGCGCTGCAAGTTTTCGCTTTGCTCATAGGTATTCCAGATCCATCGTACGAGCAAGTCAAATGGCACCACGATTCCGAGACGCGCGTGGGGCGCTACCAGTTCAACACCAAAACCCGCGACCACATGTTCTGCCCCAAGTGCGGCGTGAGCATTGGCATTGACTTTAATCACGAAGACCCCAAGAATTATGGAATTAGTGTAAGTAGGGTGATATGGCACTTGGGTTGGCAAGTGGGATACTGGGATACTGGGATACCTTGATGACTGACGAAGTGATAACCAACTAGGTGCGGCAGTTCAACGACGTCGACCTGGATTCAGTAAAGTACGAGCAGTTCGATGGGGCGCATAAGCTAGAACCTGCCGTCGACTTGTCTGGAAAGCAGGTCGATGTGGAGACGGGAGAAAACGTTTCGCCCAGTTCGTGAAAGTTGCACGAGTTGGTGCGGCCAAACGTTTTGCATTGACGGTTGGTAGTCAAGCAATGTAGTTTGGTGGAGTGGTGGTGGGTTGAGCCCAGCCTCGTGCTAGTATGATGGCTACTAAGTGGATGGATGTGGAAGGATTGGATGTGAATCATCTTCGGGATGGATTGAATTCCATGTTCAGCTGGCAGTTGCACCGATCTTGGCGTGAGGGTGGGCCGAATAGCAAGCCATTTACGCAAAGCTCTACAAACACGGGGATGATCTCCCAACCGTCGCAATCAATCCTTGGATCACCACATCGGGAACAGGTTTCAGTGAATCCTGTGCAATGTCACCGTGATCCTTTCGTCTTTCATCCCTAAGCGTTTCAACCGAACTCTCGCCAAATCCTCTTGTGTTATCCTCAGTCAACTTATCTAATTGTGTCCGCCCTTTGAGGCGTACTCGTTGACATCATCGTCATATCTGACACGAAAATGGCGGGGGTTACCTAAACGTCAGTGGGCGTCACCACTAGGATGGGGCTCTAACGAGGGCTTGAGGTACCTAGCGATAGAAGCTTCACCCCGCTGCAGCTCAGCACCATGGCGGTCCCTAAGCTGACTACTGAAGATCCCTTCCTCTTTATGGTTTAGTGCGCATTCAAAGCTGCAGCTCAATCCGGGTGCTTGGCTGATAGCACTGGATATCGACGTCATCGATATTTCAGCTTGGTTCTTGATGCTTGCATGCTTGGTTGTTGGCAGTGATCCTCAGGCTCGAGCTTGCTGTCAAATCATTCCAGCCGTTATATTTCTCCTCCTTCTTTTCTCTCCCTTCTTCCCCTCTCACGCCCTCCGCCTTTCTGAAATCCACCCGATGCTGAGTTTCGAGGCAGACTGATCTCCAGGTTACACCTCGCAAACATGCCCAACACCGTGAACTTGGAGGAGCCGTCCGCGCCCGCGGGACACCACTACAGCGGGCAGAATCGTGTCCCCAACATCCAGCAGTTTGTTCAGCAGCTGGACCGCGACAAGAAGGAACGTGATGCCGCCATTGATGCCGATCTGAAGCAGAACAAGGCCGGTCCTGGGTCCGGGGAAGCCAAGGCACATACAAATGCCCCCAACCCCAAGGCGAAAGACCAACGCACCGTGCGGGATCCCGTCACCGGCAAGGATGTGGCTATTCAAGATGCCGACATTGACTTCGCAGAGGCTGTGGATAATCCCAAGGTACGACCTGCAAGAGAACTGCCTAGGTCCCGGACGTCGAGAAGTCATTGAGCTGACATTGTTTAGTTGTCCATTCCAAATGAAAACCTAGGAAAACACGCTACGATTTCAACCTCTTCGAAAATGTCTGGCGAAGAATACCGCCATGCCCAAGATATTACAGCACCACCAGACCCCGTCCAGGAGGGTTCTACGTCTGATGTTCCCATCCGAAGCGAAAAGACATCAGTCCTCTTTTACAAGACGCCGTCGGTCAGCTACGAGCCCATGTTTGACATCCTCGAAACGCGTGCCAATGTGCTCTGCACGGGCATCTTTTTCGCCATCGTTTTTATTGGGAAGATGCTCGGCGGTCGGTTGCTCGGACTCATTCCATTGGGCTTCTGCGTTGCTGCCGGGGTCTTTCTCTGGGTCAAGGATGTGATCCGCCAGGGCAGAGACATGGAGTGGGCGAGTGAGCAGGAGCGTGGTGAGACGGCCACCACGAATTTGATTCCCGAGTCGGTTGAGTGGATGAACACGATGCTGGGTATTGTTTGGGGGCTCATCAACCCGGAGATGTTCGCTGGTATTGCCGACACGTAAGTTGATATTGTTATTGCCGGGATCTACAATTTTACTTACGGAACATAGACTCGAAGATGTCATGGCAGCCTCCGTCCCCGGCGTTATCGACAATGTCCGTGTGGCAGACATCTCGCAGGGTAACAATCCCATCCGCATTCTCAACATGCGTGCCCTGCCCGACTCCCACGTCAAGGACATTAAGGACGAACTGCACAAGGAAAACCAGAAGAATACAGATCCCGATGAGCTGGCTGCGAACGAACAGGCAGGCTCCTTCTACAACCTTGAAGTCTCGATTGCCTACCACGCCAAGCCCTCCGGCGAAGACATTGCCTCAAAGGCACGCAACATGGGTATGCAGCTTGTGTTCTATCTGGGCATCAAGGGACTCTTTGGTGTCCCGTTGCCTATTTGGGTCGAGCTGATCGGCCTTGTTGCTACTGCTCGGATTCGTGTTCAGCTGACTCCTGACCCGCCATTCCTGAAGACCATGACATTCACCCTAATGGGACTGCCTAAGGTCCAGGCTGGATGCACACCCATGATTGAAAAGGGGGTCAATATTCTCAACCTTCCTCTTATCTCCAATTTTGTCAATTGGGCTATTGGCGCGGCGGCGTCTATGTACGTCGCCCCCAAGAGCATGACACTCGACCTGAGCAAGATGCTCCAAGGCGACGATATCAAGAAGGAAACGCTAGCTCTAGGTGTCTTGTTCGTTCGAATTCACAAGGCTGTTGGTCTCAGCAAGCAGGACCAGCGTGGCAGCAAGGGTGGTGGCTCGGACCCTTATATCACCCTCAGCTGGAGCAAGTTCTCCAAGCCTCAGTTCTGCACCAGAGTTATCCAAGACGACCTTAACCCCATTTTTGAGGAGAGCGCTGGCCTTCTTGTAACCGCTGACCTCATCAAGGCTGATGAGCAACTCTCCGTCGAACTTTGGGATAGCGATCGCTCTTCTGCCGACGACGTTGTTGGCAAGGTCGAACTCAGCATTCAAAAGCTCATCCAACACCCCGGAAAGATGTTCCCCCAGGTCTCAAAGCTCAAGGGTGTCAAGGCAGAAAGTGAGATGCCGGGCGAGCTACACTGGGAGGTGGGCTTCTTTGGCAAGACCCAATTCCGCAAGGCCCTGCGCACCGACGGCAGAGATCTCAGCCTACCGAAGGAACTCAGCGGCCAGCCCGAACTCCAAGAAGAGAAAGGCGCCATCGATACGAAGGAAGAAGATTCTGTCATCCACACTCCTCCGGACCCATTGTGGCCTTCTGGAATCCTCAGTGTTGTCGTTCACCAGATTGTCGGCCTTGAACTGGCTAACATCAAGGGCTCGGAAGGCAAGAGGAAGGGCAAAGAGTATGAGCCTGCTCGACCTGAGGCAGGCCCGGTAAAGGAGGAACAGAGCAAGGCGCTGCCAAGCTCTTATTGCACCATTTTGGTTAATGATGAGTTGGTTTACAAGACTCGAACCAAGGTTGTATCCTCTCAGCCCATCTTCAATGCCGGAACTGAAAGGTTCGTCCGAGACTGGCGGTCTTGTATCGTCACTGTCGCAGTCCGAGATTCGCGAAATCGACAACACGATCCCATCATCGGCGTCGTGCCACTCAGACTCGGAGATATCCTGCAAACAAGCAGCGAGTCTACTCGATGGCACCCCTTGGATGGAGGTATTGGCTTCGGACGAATTCGTATCTCGCTACTCTTCCGATCCGTGGAGCTTCGGCTCCCTCCTCCCCAGCTCGGCTGGGATATTGGAACTTTTGAGTTCCTTCCCGATGCCATCACTACCACGAATTATGTACCGTCAGAGAAGGTCAGACTTCGACTAAGAACTGGTGGATCTTCTGCCAACATCAAGAAGAATGATTCTGTTCGCGAGGGTAATGGAATCAGATTCAATCTGAACAATAGCGAGGGCAACAGTGAGCTGCAGGAGCAGCAACATCACCTCCGTCTCCCTGTCCGCCACCGCTATAGTTCTCCCATCTTTTTTGAGTTCTACCCATCTGGCAAGCGAAGTCCCGATGCCTTTGCAGCCATTTGGCTGCTGGAGTTGGCCGATGGAGAAGAGAAGGACT
The DNA here is from genome assembly GCA_003934905.1 of Neonectria sp. DH2. Classification (NCBI taxonomy): domain Eukaryota; kingdom Fungi; phylum Ascomycota; class Sordariomycetes; order Hypocreales; family Nectriaceae; genus Neonectria; species Neonectria sp. DH2. Next base: position 1,208,174 of record RQWH01000012.1, on the reverse strand, counting down.
TCGATATTCCGGTCTGGAAGTGCAACAACTCGCTGCGACTATCACAGAACTACATCACGGAGGAGAATTTCCACTCCATCCCTGACATGGACATTGAGGAGGTCGGCCGGGTTCGGTTCCGGGGCAAGTTCTCCGCAGGAACTGATTCAGACCACGTCAAGTTTGTGAGCTCCAATGACACGCGCGAGACTATCGAGGCATGGGAAGCTTGCTACGCCGAGGGAGTGCGCAAGCAGGAGGTTCAAGCTGAAGTCCCTGCCGTGATCCAGAAACTCCACGATGAGTCATTGACTCAAGGTCGTGATATTCTCGCCCAGGCGGATGAGAAGGAGAAGGCCAGATGGTTAGCTAAGGATGGTGCTGACTGGAGCGGAGCGTTTGGAAAAGATCCTTCCGCTTTGATGGCCAGGCAGGAGGGTGTTGCAGAGGATAGCGAGGATTACGACGATTTCGATGAAGATGACGACGACCCAGATCTTGGAATTCAAGATGCGGAAACGGATCCATCTGTCCCTTCTGAGGATGGTCGGCAATCGGTGGATAGTGTTGGAACTGGCACTACCAGCGGGTCGCAGGACAGCAATGCCAGTACCAGCAGCAAGAATCCGATTAAGAAGTTCAAGGATTACCGAGAACGCAGCCGGGACCTCCACCGGAAGCATCGAGGCTTGATGCAGTGGCGCCCTCTGCGCAATGCGCAGTTCGCCAAGGACGAGGCCAAGTTTGCGATGCGCAAGGTAAAGAATCTTGGAGCACTGGATGGACGGAAGCCCGATGTCGAGACCGAGGCATAAAAATGGATAATGGTTTATTTCTTTTGTTTTGGGGTTGCGGTTTTGGTCCAGGCTTGGGGGTTGCATACGGACGGCCTAGATTGATGAGTGACGCTGAAGTAGTTTGTACGATTGAATGGCTGGGTTATTGAATGATTACTTCCTGCGGTAACTCTCTTCGTTTGTTAAATTGTGTTATGATGTATATTCGGCGATCCCGATCGAGCAATGTGTGAACCAAGGGTCTATGGTTGCTGACTTGGGTAAAACTAGCTCAGCTTCAGCTTTCCTGACACTATTCCAAACGTCGAGCATCTCTTATGCGCCGAGCACATGGCTCTGTATTATTAAGACGCGGGTAAGGTTGAGTTCTTCCACGAATATCTCAGATGCGTATGCGGTTGACGACAAGGCGATCAGCATCTGCGGTGGCTTGACAGAGTATGATTACCTAGATTCAACAAAGTGTTGATGCCTTTGAAATCCTTTGCCTGTGGAAACAGAGTTAATATCTTTGTGGTTTGGTGTGTCTTGTGACGTGCGCTCAATGGCTTGTAAGTTTTGTCAAATGGTTGATGGGAGGTCGGATTTTTGAAGGGTACTTAGGAAAGTGGAAGTTCTTGACTCCGACGTCATTGGCTTGTCGTGGCACGGTCCTGAACGCGTTCAGTCGTTAGTACCACGTGACTGGTACATTACTGCGACGCAACACCCCAATTCTCACCCAAAACAATGCTTGCCACTTTTAATCGTGGCATCTGGTTGTCAGTCCCCTCAAAAGGATGAAACGCCGCTCATGATCTCTTTAACATTCGTTACAACTCTCTAAAATTGTGTTCCTCTAGCTGTGTTGTACGGCGTTCGTGGCGAAGTCACGACTCCAGCGATGGAGCCTCAGCCAAATGGCGTAGGCCATGACGACGAGCGCCCCAAACCAAGTCACATGCCGTTCCCAACAAACGTGACGCAGCCTAAATATGCTTCAAGCGGTGTTGGAATTGCGAATGCATTGTCCGGCGAGCCTTCAGCGATGGCCCAAAGCCCCACCAAGGTCCAACCAAGCGCGTCGAACACCGCGTTCAGTCCGCGAGGTGGTTCAAGAATCGCCGTCGTGTTAAGCTCATCGCCAGGGAATCGAGGCTCTCATGGCTTTGGAACGGAGCACAGAGACGTAGAAGGACTTGTTATGTCGGATCTGACGTCCCAAGGGAGACGCAGGGCATTGCTGTCCAGCCAGCCGGCCGTCACATCTGAACCAAAACACAGCCCAACGAGACAGACGGCCGACACCTCGAACGCCATGCTAGCAGGGCCTATCCGTGCTCGAGGGAGACCCAAGGGCTGGAGACCAGGAATGTCCTACGGCAGCCATCCGATCAAGGTCCAAGCAACAGCCGCAGCATCGCGAGAAGCCCGGCAGGTCAAGCCGAGGCCCCCACCGAACGGATTCCCCAAGCGCCGGGGACGACCACCGAAGGCACCGTCTCCACAGCCAAGGGAGATCTACTGCAAACTCAACCCGCCATTTATCGCGTTTATATGCGAGTGGCAGGATTGCAAGGCTGAATTGCACAACTTGGACACGCTGCGGCGTCACGTATACGTGGTGCACGGCTGGGAATCGACTTGTCTGTGGGCAAAGTGTTACCAGAATAAGCCCCACCAAGAGTTTGATGACGATCAAAGTTTCAAGGCACATGTGGAACAGGCACATTTGATACCTTTTGCGTGGCACGTTGGAGATGGGCCAAGTAATTCATATGGGCTTGAGGCCAAAGCGAAAATGGACGTGGAAGGGGAGATACCAGACTATCTGAAAGACAAGGATGGAAACCAAGTGACACCCTCGGTGAAGGACCAGAAGTTGGAAGACTTCATCACTTGGAGGAATAACCGCCGACGTTTGAGAGAGTTGATAACGCGGCGCGATGAGAACCTTCCCAATGAGGGGTTGAATGGTGTTGTACAAGGCGAAGAGTGAAGAACGCAGTTTTATTATGCAAGGCCATCCTGTTACAATTAGTTACAAACACTACTAGTTGTCCCACGGCTCCGACACAGTTCAAGGATGAGTACGTGATCACAGTTTGCTGTCCCCCAACACATTGCAGCTTTGAGTGCAATAATTGGAGGCCAACGAAGTCGTGGACAATCCGCTATTAGCTATATTTCTATAAGAGAGGTCACTTGTCTTCCCAGGCTTCCATCTTCCATGTGATCTCCCATCCATTCACACGACACCTCGTAGCCTCCTTACTAGGATTTCGCTGGTCTGTACATTCAAGCACATGGGAGCAACATGCGCACCAAGACAGGGACGAACGGGAAGCAGCACCAGGAGAGACCACAAGACCTGGACAAACCTGTCGAACTGGTCATACAGAAAGGTTTGCGAGTGGACCGATCAAAGGCCAACCCACCTAATATTTAACTTTGATTCAAATTAGTTTGTTAATGAAGTACCATCCACTAGCTCTATATCACTTCGAAGCAGAAAATATGAGGGCGTCTGAGACCAAGACGATTTTATGACCTGGATACTCTTCATTAGACAATGCGCGATAACCTTAATAATTATGCAGCTGGGAAGCGGCCGCCTCGTCGTCTCAGTACTGCCTCCGCCCATGCCGTGAGGCCTATGTTCCGCGATGCCAGAGACTCCTCGCCGATGCCCGCATCTCCCTCGCCGCCGGCAATGACGATGCTCTTCTCTGCCAACCGAGGGCCGTCTCTGTCAAACGGGAACAGGCTTGGTGACCTTCTCGACAGGGACACAGAAACATATGACTCCATGCCGAGGCCCTGCCGTACAGATGCTGACAGTGTCCTTGTCGTCAATCCCGCGCTCGGCAGGCGGTACGATCTGCGCTGTGCGCCCCTTTCCCAGGCAGACGGTTCGCCGCGCTCCATACGCTGAAGGACCTGCGATGGCACATCGTGCGGTGGATCATCCAACTCCCATGCACGAAAAATTGAACCTAGTTGACTAGTTGTTTGGAAGACAGGGACAGAGACTATTTAATTTTAGGCGATTTGATGGAAGCGACTGTTGAACATCTAGGAGATTTATGGATGATGAGCTGTGTTTGAGAGGAGGTGTAAATTGTAAGGGATTTCACGATGGGGTAGATGTGCTACCCACTCGAATGTGAAACGGGAAGGCAGCGTATAAGCTGTGTTGAACAGGCCGTCCTCTGACCCAAGGTTAGTGGACCCCAACGAGGTGTGACTCCCGACCTATTCAGGGGATGGCTTTGCACAGAGAAACGAGACCTGCGTACAGTATTCGGGGTGGAAGGGCAAGCGACGAGACAGAACATATTTCATGATATTCCAGGACTTCCATCTAGACCACATACAATACAACTTGAAGTCCCTCGACCTCTCTCGAGTTCATTTTAACTCCACGGCCGTTTCACACACTCAACTCATCCCTCTTGAGAATCATTATAACCCTTTTTGGAGTACTCGACCGTGCCATCATCGTAGGCGTGGACTGAGGTTAGACGAACATTTTCTTTGAAAACCTGGCCAGAGACACGAAGTTTTGGGTCCGCGTTGGAAGTGTGTGGTTGACCACTATTATTATTAGCGAGGCTCAGTCTGGGAATCTTTAAGCTTGTGAACCTACGAAATCTCGACGGTATCGGCTTCAACCAGTTTTGAATTCTTCGACAATTTGTCCCTGATCAACTCTTCGTACTTCGTAACGGGTTCGGTACCCTTCCAGAAGAAATTCAGAAAGGCACGAGCTGTGGTGGAGAAGTATCGACTCATGATGATCTGGATGGAGTGTAAGCTGGCACAGTCCAATAACAGGACAACACTCTGGGTGAAGATAGTGGAGTTGAAGTACTTTGAGGAACTCAGTAAGACTGACAGTTGGGCTTCGAGATCAAGAGGGGAGTGTATCAAGCTTGATAGATTCCAAGCCAAGATTCAACCAGGAATGAAGTCCATGTTATAATATTTCCAATTTGTTGTGAACTGACATGGCTGTTGGCTCTAGAATCCGGCGTTGGATAACCGGGCGCTCAATGTTGGTCGTCAATTGTTTCAAATTAACTTAGCGGGTGCCTATGGACAACACCAATTGGTCAATTCCATGATTGTTGGTGATGCGAGATGTCAGGCCGGGACTCTGGGCGCGTAAACCGGCCATTTCTCAAGTCGTTACGGTGAGCAAGTTCCCATTGGCCGAGTAGGGTGGAGATGTGCGTGATATCAGACACAAAGCACAGCACACGCGTTTCTTCCGGACTAGACTAGCTGGTGCATTTACGGCTGAAAGTGGATTTGAAAGAAGATATAAATAGGATAATGAGAATTTACGCTTCTGCCCACCCAATAGAATACAATGATACATCAGATGGGAACGTGTCCTGTCAGGTGATATATCACGTGCTACCGGTTGCTAAGGCACCCAAAACTGGTGGAGGAAAGTATATCCGTGAAGAACAAAAGAACATCTCATGTTCTCACACTCTCACGTCCTACCTCGCTTCTTGAGGTTCTTCGCTCATGTTTGCTGTTAGAAGCGGCAGAAAATGGCCTGGCCTGGCCCTGAGCCATCAGGCATGGGCTCCATCTACTATGGTTGCATCTCAACTCAACCCGACACAGCCCATCGAAGAAGAAAAGACACCATACTACCATCCTAACCGCTTCTACCCTGCTCATCTTGGCCAAGTCCTCAACGGGCGATATCAAATTGCGACTAAACTGGGCTATGGCTCCAGCTCAACAGTTTGGTTGGCTAGAGATCTTCACCGGTGCTTCTCCCTCTGTTGATAAATAATTTGACTTGGTCTAACCGTCTGAATCGTCTAGTTGGCGATGGTCGAAGGAGCGATACGTCGCTGTAAAGATAAATGCGAGCAGTCATCACTCACGCAAGGATTCCGCCGAAAACGAGCTTGCCATTCTGAAACGTATTTCTCGAACTAGCCACCATGAGGGCTGGCACTTCGTGAGGAAGCTGCTTGATTCTTTCACTATTGACGGTGCATCTGGGAACCATATTTGCCTCGTTTTCGAACCCCTACGAGAGCCCCTGTGGCTTTACTGTCGAAGATTCGTTGGAGGAACCATACCCTCAGATGTTTTGAAGATCTCACTTCAAATGATTCTCCACGGACTTGACTATCTCCATTCGGAATGCCATATTATCCACACCGGTGCGACCCTGAGCTGATCAACAATAGTTTACTAAGTGCCACGCTAACCAGTGAGATAGACATAAAACCGGATAATGTTATGGTGAAAATCGAGGATCCGGCAATCCTAGAACGGGACGCTCGTGACGAATATGACCATCCGTTGCCGCAAAAGATTATAGATGGGCGCACTATTTACCTGTCACGGAACAACTACGGGCAGTTTTCTGTACCAACCGGAGTTGTTCAGATCACCGACTTTGACCTTTCCGTATCAGGGGACGTACCACAGACTGGCTGCATTCAGGCAGAAGCGTACCGGGCTCCTGAAGTCATACTCGATGTGGGCTACACGTACAGCGCAGATATATGGAGCCTCGGCGTCATGGTAAGCACCCAGTCACAAGATGTCGCTGTCCCATGCTAATACCACGTCCTTCAAGTTATGGGATCTGCTCGAAGGAAAGAAACTCTTCAACCCAACCAATTTGGAAAAGGTCGATGAGTATGATGACCAGAGGCATCTTGCCCAGATAACTGCCCTCTTAGGCCCACCACCTGAGGAGCTTTTGGCTAATGGTCGAAGAACTACGATGTTCTACCAACCTGGTGGTTTGTGTATAACTATCCCTATGAGGCCTGTTGCTGACACATTCTAACAGGCAGTTTAAAAGATCTGGATCTCGTACCCAAGGACTTCAGCTTTGAGAGCACCGTGAACATGATTAGTGGCGAGGAGAAGAAGAAGTTTATTGAGTTCGTGAAGAAGATGATCAGATGGGATCCAAAGGAACGAAGCACGACAGGGGAACTACTCAAAGATCCGTGGCTTCACACAGATTTTCCACAAGATTAAATCGGTGAGTAATCAGGAAGTGCAACCAGAGACCATCCAGACCTTGATCAAACACGCCTCTGGCCATGTACACAACAGCATGAAGTTGAAGAAGGAAGCAAATACATAGTGCAGCAAGAAGCTCAAATAAATACATTTCACTGTCTATAAATAGTGCGGCTGATCACTCTAAGCTGTTCTGAAATAACATACCAAAACCAAACCCTCAAAACAACTAACATGAACGATCTAGAATATAGTGAGCTGTGTTCTAGCATCGTTACTCTACGTCCACGTTTCGTATACGGGCGGCGTTTCTCCGACATGATTCTCGTTACCTGTTATCATCTTGGTCCCTTTGCTGAGAAGGCCCCTTAGGCTATGACTTTGGTTGAGGTGCTGTCACGAGTCTCATCAAGGAGCCTTGCAAGCATACAAAAAAATCTGGCCTATTCCATTTCCCGCTTCACATAACGATTAGTCACTGTATTTTAATCCAACTTTTCCTTATCTTTATATGAAAGAAGGTCATTTCTGAAAGTTAAATATCGCCGTATATTTCTCTGAAAATTACCTCATTGAACTCCACTCTTGGATTCTGCCGCATCTTTGCCCATGTTGCAGATTATCCGGCGCATCAACCTCCTCAGGCGCAAAAGTCGTTCATTGCCACCTTTTTCATGCGAGGATCCACATCAAGGTGGCAGACCGTCTTAGAAATTTTAGAATAGACATCTGCCCTGCAACGGGGAAGGTTTTTGACATAACTTGTCCAACCGGTTCTAAACCTGCCATAATCGTCAAGCTGTAGTGAGTGCATGTTACCCATCCTAGACGTCATGGGCGTATCTCAAAGCCAGGGGCTTGCCATCTTGATCCGAGCTGATTTTCACATGCTTCATGTGCCATTCTTCCGTTTCAGATGCGAAACAACCAATATGTTCCTTGAGTGCCCCCTTAGCAGATGGTTGATCTTGCAGTTTCTCGTGCTTGAAGTCTACAGCCAGCGCAGGTCTCAGCCATAGGCAGAAAATACGCCTTGTCAACTCCTTACTGGGTTTCTGATCTAGGGGAGGCAATTGCTTTTTTTTTAAGTTTGGGCCTTTCATCAAGGGACAATAAGTTATTCTTTTAATCACATTAATATAGTCTTCTTCTGGTAGAGGGGTGGTTGATGACATTGACGCAATGTTTTATTTAACAAGTGCATCTTAATATTGTACAGTATTCCAACAATTAACATCTTAACATGGTAGAGGACTCATTTGTACGCTGCATCGCTTATTTGACATACAAAGGCAGACTTGGTTTGTGCATTAATCTGTTTTAGGATTAACTTAGAAGTTAGGGCAATGCATAGAGAACTGATGCCGTCCTTAGTCACGCAAGCTGATGGAATATTTACAAGCG